>VWYI01041004.1:193889-287553 GCA_013399455.1 Anthoscopus minutus
GGAGCATTTGCAATCAAACACTTGTGGTTTTGTTTCATAGGAAATGATGTGCTTTCAAAATTTCTGCTCAAACTGTCTCATAGTTAAAGTCACGTTTTAGGGGGCTTTTGTGAGGAAACATGAAGGATGCATCTCCTTTAGGAGACTGAGATCCCTTTTTTGAGTGATAACAGAAAGGAATCTTGAACTTAAATTTAACATGAATCAAGCCAGTGTCTTTGCTATTGGATTTTGAGTCTGTCTTGGGGCTATTCTGCCTCTTATGAAATATTCACCAATCCAGAGAGACAGTGTGACTTTGTATAACTTGAAGCAAAGTCTACAGGATAAAGCAGATCCCAATTCAGGTTCTGTCCCTGCTCTAAATCAGGGGATTTATGTCCTAACTGAGTCCATAGGCAGCAAGGTGATAGTGTGTATTTACTGTCTTTCTGATCTTTCTTCAGTTGCACATTTTCCAATGTGGCCTTGAGAAACTCCTGTTAGATGTCCTAGTCCAACAAAACATATCTGGCAGGAAAATTCTTGACCAGCTCCTTCAGGATTACTTAATAAGTTATGAAATACAGAACTAAGGTGTTAATATGTTCCAGGTAATAGTACATAGGGTTTCCCATTTTATTTAGTCATTCTTTGCTGAAGTCAGTGCCTCTCTTTAGATTTTTGGCTTGTTTAGTGCTGCTGTATTCCTACTTAACATAAGACCATATTAGGGGAGGGTCTAGCACTCTCTTTCTCATAACCAGACCTTTGTTTTTCCCTTTTTGTGTGATCTAGCACTCTTTTTCTCATAACCAGACCTTTGTTTTTCCCTTTTTGTGTGATTTTCTATAATTTAGATAGCTTGACAGTGTGTCTTAGTGGATTTTTAATTTTGCAGAACTTGAGTCGATTTGCTGTTGAAAAATTAACCAGTCCATGCCCTTGAAAAGTCATTGCATCTGTTATTACCTCCACATGTGATAAGTTTAAGAAAATGATTAGCAAAGGTGTCACTCATTTCTGCATGCTGTATATCAGATCGGACTGGCTGTGAAGTAGTGAACCATATTAAAGCTGTGAAATCAGCCCTGCTCTACAGGGACTACAACCAGCTGCACCAATTTTACTACTTTTTTTCCCTTGCAGATTCAGGAATGATTGGAATGGAGTTTGACAGTTTATTTACAGATTTGCTGTGACTGACAGGATGCCAGAGGGGAAATGTTTGTACTCCCTGAAGATAGTTTTTAGTAACTAAGGCTAAATATCTGACAGGACTTCTGTTACAAAACAGAGTGTGATCAACAGTTGTGTTACTGCAGAACTCAGCACAGTTTTTCATTTAAAATATATCTAAAAATACAGAACTAAAGCCAGCATTTGCTTTAATGTGAAATGTCTCCACAGAGAAGTGTGACACTGATGAATTCAAGCCTTCCAGTCCAGTTCTGATCCCTCATCCCTGTAAGAAACTGGGGAAAGGAGGATGAAAACCACTCACATGCCACTTTCTTTCCTCTTGATCATTGATTTTAAAACTTAAAATTTCTAGGGTCCCTAAATTTTTCAGTATGGGACTGGACTTCTTGCATGGTAAGTTCAAGTCTCCTTGGCAACCGTTGTGTTTCTCTTACGTTGTGGCCTGCCAGGAGCCACGGACCATGCGCTGAAAACTTACGCCCTTGTGTGAGATGTTAAGGTTCCTTGAGGTTTAACCTTAAAATGAACAAAACAAAATTAATATTTTCTTCCTCTTACCTTCCTCCCTTGGCTTTGTAACTAGTGCAAGTGGGCTTTTTCTTTTTCATGATCATTTTTTTTCTGATTCCCATTGTAAATCTGCTGAAACTTAAAGTATCCTTGTGGTGTATAGAAATCTTCTACAATGGTAATTTGAAAACAGAAACCTTTTAAAAGAAGATGCATGAGCTATATAATGTACTGTATTATGTACAATATATGAGTAGTAATATTGTACTTTGTATTATTCCCAGAATTAATATTAAATTTTTAGTCAGGAAAGTATTTTTTGTTCATTAGAAGGTCTTTGCTCATTTATGAGGCACAGAAGCTTTTGTACATTGCAAAGGTTAACTGCTCAGAGTAGAGGTACTTGAATAAATTGTTTTATGGGTAGCAGAGGTTGAAGGTGGGTAGATCTGTCTAGCACAGAGAAAAAAATATTTTTATTAGATTGTTAGGTGTTAAGAAGTGCTACCAACTTGCCAAATGTAATTGAGTATTCATGAGCAAGAAATGCTGAAATATTGCAGGAGACAGAAAAGAGTCACTTGAGTGCCTGTGTCCTTGTACTTAAGATAGTCCTGGTTCTGTCAAGTGTGACAGATTTTAGTAGATTTTAGATTTTAGTAATTTTTTCTTAATTTTGTTGTTTTTCTGGCTGTATTGATAACCTACTGTATTATTTGCTGTATGTTTTTGTCATAATAAGACTGTGACAAAGAAGAGATGTAGAGCCAATAAACGAAGAATAAATGAGAAAAGGCAAAATGAGCCTTTCCCAGTCATGATCTTCTAGTGAATAAGTCCCTTTTTAATACTGATATGTGAAGAATGGCTTACAGAAAGATCGGAATACCCTGTGCTGTACCATAGCCCTTGGGAAGATTTCTCTGGTTCTCACCAGGCTGAGCTCATCTCTCCAGTGATGGGGCTCTTCCAACATAGTCTTTATTCTGGATGCTACAGGTCAATTCTTTGCCTTTTTTAATTGTTGGTAATAAACCCCTCCATATTTCTGGGAACAAGGACTAGTATCCAGCTCAGCCCTTTCCTGGTGAATTCTGTTTTCATTAGACTGCGTGGCCATGGTTGTTCAGGGCCTGTGGCTCTGGCAGTCCTGGCTGCAGAGTGACTTTTCTGTCGTGGCAGAGTGAAGTTTTTTTTGTGTCTGCACCATTGTCATCCACGTGGTCAAGGAGTTCCTCAGGGAATGGTGATTAACCTATTTCTATGTCTTGCTATCCTATCAAAACCTTTTCTTGCAACAAGTCCAACTTTTGTGTGTCACAGCTTAATTCTGCCAGGCTCCTGCCTTTCTCTGCCCATGGTTATCCATGCAGCCAAGCAGTTCCTCAGGGAATGGGAATGGTTGTTGTGGCTCTCTGGCTCTTTGGTGCCTTTTAGGACTTCAGAAGAGTGACCAGAATAGTTAAAGAACAATCAGTGACCAGTGTGCTTGATATTATAGTTGAAGTTCTTCAGCAGTTGGATTATGTTATTAAAAAAGGATTAGATGATATAGCAGGAATGGAGTGAGATCAGCAGCAGAGCTGTGAACTGGAATCATGAGCATTACTAAGACTGTCATCCAGTGCCTAAAGACAAAAGTATAATTGCAATCAGAAGGTCATTTTTCTAAGCAAAGGACAGTTGTAAACTGCCTGTACCAGGAAAAAAAAAAATCAGTGTTTGTTGCATTGCATCATTGAATTATTCATCAAGATCAGACACTTTCTTGTTCAATTTACTTTGTCATTTTCTTCCAGTTTATTCTTAGCAGTTTGGATGAAAATATAACACAGTAGCACCTGCTTACAAGAGATATACAATTCACTGGATGTCTTGATTGGAAAGACATTTGCTCTGGTCCAAGATAAAATCAAATGCTCTTTGTTTTAATGGGATATTCATGTTTTATGGACAAATAGATAGAATTGCTGTTATGATACCTTTCTGTTAACCTGGTCTTATTACTTTAGTGAGTTATTTCAGACTCATAATTTAGAATAAATGAGATTTACTCATGGATCAGGTCCTGCATCTTTTCTTCTGTTCTATACAGTCGGTGTTGAAACAAGTGTTTTCCCAGCAGTAAGATTTGATTGTCTAGAAAGGTGTAAACATTCCTTTTTTTGAAATTGCTTCATGTATATAGGTGAAAATAACACTCTCTTAGGATATTCTAGGCATGGTTAGATTGTTTCAAGACTCTGGTCAGAGTACTGAGATGAGTAAATAATAATTTTTCTGTCACTTCACAAGCTTTCCTTCTTAAACACACATATATAGAGAAACTCAGAAACACAAGATGATCAGAATCTGCCCCCATATGTTCCTCTCACCATGATCCCTTTTTTTCCTCTTTTGTTTCTTTCCCCCATAATTTACTTCGTTTGCATATCTTAGTGTTTCATACCATGGTGCCTGAGTCAATTTTCTTTTGAATAATTAAACAGGTACATGCCCTTGGAAAGTCATTGCACCCTTTATTGCCACTTAATGTGTTAACTGTGAGGAATTGGGAAAAGATGTTGTACGTTTTTTGTTGACTGCTGTTTTGCTGTTTTATGTGAGGATTAGATGTGGTGTAGTGAAAGGGACTCAGAGAGTATGCTGGATTTTGGTGAACCACATCTCAGGTACCCAGAGGATGTACCCAGAGTGGAAAACCTTATCCTTTTGCATTTGAAAGGAAAATGTAAGCACCCTCTTACTTTAAAATAACAACAACAATAATGATAATAAGAAAGAAATAAATAAAAATTAGAATTGATCAATAGATTCAGTGGCTATTCAGTGAGGTTCCATACTTATCTAGGGCTGGATTTTAGGTTAGTGGATGATTTTGGCCTTTGCAGAAGAAAATTCAGAGAAAAGAACTGGCCCCGAGTCCTCTGTGCTGTAAGTTTGGGAGAAGTAGAAGAGAGAGGGAATGGACAGGAGGGTTTTTTCAGCTTTTCTTTAATGAAGAAAGCTGAGATTTCTCTGGAGGGACAACAGAGGCAGGTGGGGACTGGGGGAGGATTAACTCTGAGCTGCTCTGGGAAGGCTGGGTTAACAGGGAAGTTTCTGAAAGCAGTGGAGAGCTCCTGGTTGTCATTAAAATCTTGAACTAGGTGAGCTTGAGCATAGCTGTGCTACAGATACAGCCCTGGCAGTGATATTGTGGGGATTTGTTAAAATTGTGCTGGCTTGGATAAATGAGTCACTGTTTCTGTTGCAGGAACAAGAAACGTGAGCCAGGGTACGCCAATGATAAAATGTGCTTTGCTAAATTGCATTTTATTTTACTGTTGTCTGGTAGTCATGCTTTAATTTACCCCCTCCTTTATTCTGGAGAATACTCTTAATTGTAAACATATTTCAGTGTCTTTGGTCACTCTAAATGATATTTAAGTGTTGGTTTTGCCTTCACTGCTCATTCTGGCCCTACTTTTTGTAATTAGGGTACTACTAGAAATTTATATTGATTTCTATGTGGGTTTTTTTTTTCTTATGATAAGACATATCTCTGCTTAAATGCTACAAAATAAACCAAGGCAGTTTTTTTTTTAATGCCAGAAGATAGGTTTTTGGGTTTGTGTGGCTCATTACTCAGCATGCAGAGAGACCTGGGGAGAGATCCCAGCTGATCCCTATGGCCAAGGCAGCTGCTGGACTCAAGTTCCTTGGCAAGGAGGTGAAATCTCTTCTCCAGCTGTCAAAGGCTGTTTCAAAACATAAAACTTCTGCTTGGTCAAGCTTGAGAAAAAAGTGCAGACTGTGACTTATGCTTTTGATGTTTGAGTTGATGAATAAATGGAGAAATAAGAGGAAAAGGTTGTGGCAAGGTGGGTTTGGGTTCAGTGCAGTCAATAGTGATTTATCCAAAGAAAAGGGACTCCACCCATTGATACAGTTCTCTTCTCTTGGCCTTTGGAAGGACTTTGCATAGAATCTCTCAACTGCGCTTAAAATATCCCCATGTCAGTGTGGCTGGTGTGTTCAGCCAAATGCTAAATGAAACACGCTTGATTTTGGGGTTCATGAGTGGAAGAAAACATGGGGAATATGGCAGCAGTTTATAAAAAGCAGCCTCTTGAATTATGGGGATTAACATCTCAGGGAAGGCTACAGGCACAAAGCATACCTAAGTAATGATCATTGGTTAAAAGGAATCAGTGCCTTGGAGATAAAAAACTGCTATAGATTGTCAAAGAGATTATCAAAATCCCTCAAACCAGACAGTGTTAATGGTGCAGATCATGAAATGTGTGGTGACTGAGACTTAAGTGTGTATTTTGATATGGATTGTATAATCACTCATCAAAGGATTCAGACCTGTTGTTTTTTTAAGAGTGTTTTCTTTACTATATGAATCAAATATGTCAGCTCTGCAATCTGTGGCAGGTTAATTGAAATGCAGTGAGAGTGCAAAATCTGAATCCAGCATGAGGTTGGCAAATATTGTTTATCCTTTTATTTTTGCAGATCTCTAAAAGTAACTGCTTAACTTGAGAACTGTTAATGAAATTAGTGTGATTTTCCATCCTTCCTCAGATAAGAAGTATTTGGACCATAAAGGAATAATTTCAAAGATGTTTTATTTGGCTGGATTGAGTGCAGGTATATCAGGAGCTTGAGGAACATCTTATTATTAGTAGAATTGTGGTTAAGTTTCAGTGGCCAGTGATGGACTTCATTTGACTTGAGTAAAATTCTGCAAGTGGCATGCCAAAAATATGCCAAGGTAATTTTTGTTGTCTCCTCTTTCCTCAGAAATGATTATTTAATATACTTTGTGACGCTGAGTGCACAATAGAGGGAGGCATTTACAATGATTGCTAAAGCAAAGGGTATTTCAGGTTCATCCTTTGAGAGCTGTTTCATCCTTTGTGAGCTGTTTCATCCTTTTTGAGCTGTTGCTGTCCTCCCAAACCCATGTGCACCCTTGCCTGTCAGAAACCTGTGCCACACTGCCTGAGCTTCTAATTGGGCTCCTGCCTTTAAGTCAAGTGATATCCTCAGACACCATCAGCAGGAGGAAAACAAACCCACCAAACATGAATGTGCAAAAGCCTTTGAATTACAGTGTGAGGGGCTGAAAATGTTCTTTCCTTCTCCTTAGCTGGACCTTTGGTTCCCATTGCAATGGACTCTTAAACTTGTATTGAATGTAAGGGAACATGAGGGCAACACAGAATGGTTCAGGTACAAGGATGATGCAACAGGTTCAGGTATGCACAACACAGCTGCAGGGGATTGTTATAAGAACAGGAATTGGAACAGCCCTTTGTCATCAGAAAGTCCTCACTTTTCAGTGGCATGAAGCTATTAGGGTGTGAGAGAGAATATGTTTGTGCTGTGGGGTTGTATTGTTCAGTACTCAACAGTGTACCCTTCCTGGATCTAATATTTCATTTAAAAGCAATTTGCCTGAATGAAATAAAATATGCATGATGGGTGAACACAGATGAGCTCCTGTAATGTATTCTAATTACCTTGCTAAAAATATTTTAAAATCTTAATAAGCTTAAAGAGAATTTCTGATGATCAGATGCAATGTTAATGAGCATGGTATAAAAACATAAAAAGGTAAAGTGTAAAGCTGATTGGCAGTTGCAGTGTTGTCTGTATGCCTAACACTTTTCTTGGGCAAAAGAAAGATCTTTGGGTTAAATTTTACCTTTTTTCTTAGTAGCTAATATCGCAAGATCTATTCCTAGAAAACTTAATGAGCAAAACATTAAAAAAAAAAAAGATTTTACCTGTTTGATTTGGGGTGTAGTGTAATTTTATTGCTTAATTATGCCTTAGAAAAACATGTTAAGGACATTTATAATAAAGTATCTGTGTTCTTTGTGTGTGGGAGAATGACTCTTTTCCTTTTATATATGCCATAAATCTCTGATTGTAGTCCTTTTTCTCTCCAGGCTATTAGGTTTCTGCAGACTGTATTTCATTCCTTAGCACCTATAGTTGCTTGGCAACAACATCTGATTTACATGAACCCAGCCCCATGAATGAATAGTTACCTGGAACCTTTCTGTGCAGAAACCCTGAGAAACGTAGCAGTTCTCCCATTCACTGTGACAATTATTAGGAAATATTAATTGCTTCTCTCTATTCATCTTTCCATAGCCTTTGTTTCTCAGTTAAAGGGGAACTAACTGTATTCTCTGTTTAGTTCTAGCCTGCCAGAGGTCACACGATTATTTATAAATAATCCACTTGGAAAGGAGGAGGTTTATTAATAACAGAAGGCTTTAGTGCTGCTCAGAGACCCAACTGATACAAGTGGTCCCCAGTGCTGTGTTCTTTAGGTACAGAAAGAATGAGTTCAGATGAGTGAAATAACTCAGCACAGTCACATCGAGCAGGTCAGCATGATTTTTTTTCCTGTGAGCGGGTCTGGTATAGGTTTTAGGGAGAAAAATGCTACTGCCTCAATTTATTTTCTTTTCTTGATATATGGAACTTAACTGAACAAACAAAATAAACAGATTTTCTGCTATCTCAGCTAGTGTTTAGTGAGCAGTTACACGTTCCTATCAATTAATTTTACTCTTGTGAAGTACTTTTCAACCTGTAGGTTATTTCTATTGAGAGGAGTAGGAGGTATGAAAGAGAAAAATCAAAAAGAAAAATTCTTCACCAGGCACTGAATGAATACAAACCAGTCTTCCTGGACTCGGAGATGAAAAGCTACAGGCAATATTTGTGGATGACAAAACAGTTGTAATAATTCTTTTAAAAAAATGTTTAAAAAAAACACTCAAATGGCCTTGGTTTGGGAGAGTTTTTTCTGTTTTTTATCAGGCTTATCCTTTGCAGAAATAAAATATTGCTTGGGCTTGACTCTTTTCTGTTGCACTTCCAGAGGCTTTTTTTGCTATTGTTGATAAAGCACGAAGGCTGGTGTGGAGGGAAGCAGAGCAGACCTGAGATATGGTAGAGATCTGCTTTGAAAATCTAGATCCCAACTGATTTTTCCTCCAGCTTTGTTGTGCATTGGGTTTCTCTAGAATCAAAATACTTAATAGCATGTTCTTTTTTCTCATCACTTGAGTGGCATTCAAGGTCAGGTCATTGCACCCTGTGCCTTTTAATTATATCCTGTGGCTTTAGGTAATGCTGAACTTGCAGCTCATTATTATTATATTTTCTCCTGTGGACATGTCTTGCTACTGATGCTCATGCTCTGCAGATTAACTAATGCAGAATCGAATGCATTTCTGATCTAAGTAATGAACAGGCCTTTGTTCTATTCTTGGTTGTTCTTCTGATTTTGTGTGACCTTGGGTGGCTCATTTATCTCCTTGCTTGCTTTTCTCATTTTAACCTTCAATGGATGGTGTCATACGTTGATTTGCCAATGTAATTTTCTAATTCCCTTAGAAGATTTTCAAGGCTGAATGTTGGTGTACGAGTACAAATCTTTCTTTGTTAAAAACTGTGGTTTTTGTCTTGCTAAATAACTCAGTAAAAGGCATTATTTACTGGTATATGAATCCACATGTGGTATTTTTGCACATCAGAATTGTGACAGGCATGGGAGGGTGTGTATTTTGCTGAGTTTCTCATGTGTCAGAATACTCTGAGGAGATACTGAACTGTGCTGCAATGCTGCCTGCAGAGCACATTGAAAAAAATTGGTTTTAGTCAGTGGAGAATGCCTAGAGTAGCAGTGACCTTTTTATTAATACTAATTTTTGAGCTTAGCTTGCATGTGCCTGTCTCTGGGTGAATGTCTCACCTCAGCCTGGCAAGTGCTGAGCAGCAGGAACTGTTGGGGTTGCCAGAGGCACTGGAATGTAGCTCAGTGCAGAGCTCTCCAAAACCCTGAGCTCACTGTGATGGGGACCACAGCACACCTGGCCTCCTCTCACATGGCACTGCAGGGCAGCCTGCAGGAGCTACAGACATTCACAGCCAGAACATTCTCTCCAAAAAGTTCTCCCAGGCAGTTTTCCAGTGCAAGGCCCTCTGTGATTTATCTGGAGTTTTTATAAACTGGTAAATATCTGGATAGGCAAACTGACAACATGCACTCAGACACTTCTGGGACAGACATTTGTAGTGCTCTTACCAACTCTGCTCTTTTTTCTGATAGTGGTTTCAGAGGTGAAGACATTTCTGCAAGGCAATGGTATTAAACCAGTAGCACTAAGCATCAGTGGTTTGTGGTCTTGAAATTACACCTTTTAATGAGTAGCAGAACATAATATCCTTAGCTTACTAAAAAGAAATACAAGATGTAATTTAATTGTGGTCTTTAAAGTGCCAGCATGTGAAGGGGAAGCCTAATTTTAATCATAACGTTTTAACTGGAAGGCTAAAGCCACAAAGATCAAGTGACTAGAAGTTTAAAGAATAAAAATATAAATTATGGGAAGAGTGCAACTATTTAAACATGACAACAGTCAGTAGACACAGTAAATTCTCAGTCACTTTAGCTGAGGTTCTGTGTCTTTCTAAGGTCACAGCAGTTCAGTGATTACAGATCTGGACTCTGGGATCACTGTGTGGAAGTTGTGTGATCTTGTTTAGGCAAATAGCCCACTCTGATATTTTACTATTTTGGAGATATCTGCAGGCATGTTGTTAAAAAACTGGACATAATGGCCAGATTTAAAATGCCTGGCTTGCATCTCTTCTAGGTTTTGTTTTCAGACTCGTACCACCTGCTTCAGAACATTTTTTTGAGACTCAGTTAATTTGTCACATGGGTTCCAGATCTCTTGTTTATTTACTGAATGTCAGGAATTCTGAAATGGAAGGTGAGAGTTGTTGCCAAGAGTCTTATGAATAATTGTGACAACATAGGGCAAATCAAAGCAGGTCATTCTTTGCTAAGTTAAGCCTTTAATTGGAACCTTGGCTACTTTATGTGTGTTGGAACAACTGCTGAATAGTTGTTGTGGTTATTATTATTTCACCCAACACACAGTTCTTATTATATCCAAACTTTGGTTAACAAAAGAGGAAAAACTGAATAGCCAAAAAAAAAATGAAACTTGATATAAGCAGTTATGTTGGTACATGAATCCTTTTTATTATACTATTTCATGAAATATATTACTTGCTTTTTGTTTAATGAATTGATCCAGAACCTAGAAATTAGATGAGCAAGAGGTAGCAAAGTTCGTTAAATTGCTTCTAGTAATAATGTCTTCAGGAGAGGACTTCCCCCAATATATTTTCAGTGCTGACCAAACAGATTTTAAATGTTCATAGCATCACAGAAAATTTTGGGTTGGAAGTGACCTTAAAGATCATCTTCTTCCAACCCCTCTGCTGTTTCTTCAATCTCTTTCCTTAAAAGCTTGAGAGAAATATTTTTCCAAAATATTCAACCTTCATCTACAAAAATTATTTGCCTGAATCTGCTGCTTTTTCCCCTTTGCCATAAGCTCTAGTGCTGAGTTGTGGATTTTTTTTTTTTAATACCTTACCTTTGGAATTTGTCCCAGGCTTCATCATAATATTCTGTCAAGTAGAGATCTGTGTCTAAAAAAAAAAAATTTAAAAAGTCACTGTGAATTGATGAGCAATTGCAGCTCTGCAGTATTTCTACAAGAACTGCAAACATTTCAGAGGCCTTGTTGTGAGACTATCAATGTATATGTTATAACAATGTTATGACTATTGATCTGCTTGTTCCCAAAGAAGTCTTTACCACTCATGTACCAAAGTTCTCCCTGCAGTATAATTCTATTGCAGTCAATGAAGCTGGATTTTAACTTGAGTAGATTTTGTTTTCCCTGTAGTACCTCTTGGGCTGTGTGGGGTTTTTGGGGGTCATTTAAACTGCTGTTAAGAGATAATTTATGTGCATGTTTTTATTTGTTTATTTCTTTCTAAAATCCATCAAGGAGGAGAAGGCATTGAGTCAACATTAAATTTTAAATTAATGTCTGAGCTGAGCTACACTAGGAGGATTTAGTAAGGTGATTTGGTGTCTTCAGTCTTCAGGTTCTGAAATTCTAAGTTTTATCCTGATTGAAATAAGGTCTTAGGAAAGCAAAATTTGACATCTTCATGAAGAACAATTTTTTGAGAACGTTAGGTGGCTTGTGACTATCAGTAGTACATGACCCTTGGTTACTAAACTGTTCCTACTCTGCTTCAACTTAGTTGTTGCTCCTCTGCTCATTTTAGTGGTGTTCTTGTCTTGCAGCAGTGTGAGCAAGAATTCTTCCTGGTCTCCACCACATCATTGTAGAGATTTTATCTATGTAAGCAGCGTGAATGTTGAGAATATTAGGCATATTTGTCATTGCTGCTGAGAAAATCCAGGCTTTTTTCCCCTTCTTTTGAGTTACATCTGATTTAATGGTAGCTCAGCTACAGTGGCCTTAGAGGCTGATGATCAATTCTGTCTGTGAAAGTTGTTTCTCTTCCCCAGGCACTGCATTTAAAAAATAAGACTAAATTTTGTGTCTGGAAAATTCCTGTCAAACATTTGAGCAACCCTCAGTGAAATTAAAGTATGTTACAAAATATATTGAAACTTCACTTGCCGGTTAGAAAGCAACTGTCCTCTGTGGCAAACCTGGCTTGCTTTTGTCAATAATAAATTAGCTGATGCTTCAAAGTGAAAATCAGAAACATTTCTAAAAAATGGTTTTTGAATGGCTTTTATTTGGGCAGTTGTATTTATCAAAATTAAAAAAAAGGAAAAGAAGGAAAAGTTTCCATTACTTCTGCCTTATTTGTGTAGATACTGTTTAGGATTCAGTTCTGGAAGTCTCTGGGACATAAATGGCCATATTTAAAAGGGTTTAGATAAGAGAAATCTTTTACCATAGTGGGAGGTAAATTTTAGCGTCCTTATATGAATAAAGAAAATTAGCGTGAGTTTTGGAAGAGTTAATAAGCAAGGAGGATGATTTTGGAATATTTGTTTGATGAATGGGACAAAATAACCATATTTTTTTGTTTTGGTTTGATTTGTTTTTTTTGGTTTGGTTTTTTTTTTTCTTGAATGGAAAGCTAGCAAATACTTTTTTTTTTAAATTATAGTGTTTGAAGTTAATCAGAGAAATTAAGGAGGGGCTTTTCTTGTTGCTTGCAAATTGTAAATTGCAGTTATTTGCAATCATGCTTATAACTGGCGTGGGTTCATGTGCATAATCAGCTGCTTTTTGAATACATGTTCTATTGTTCTGTTTTATTTACAGATTCAGTTGTGATGAGAAAGATGTTATAAAGCTGTTTGGATAAATTCTTGGAATTATCTTTTAAGAGTTTTGAAAGTCAGCAAGTGCCTGGAGTTTGGGTATAAAACAGGACTGTGTGTAGCCCTGAAAATTTAGATGAAAAATTTCAGCCTCACAATGGAAGGTTAAATTCTGGTTTTGGACTTTGAGGTGCACAAGCCAGCAAAATTCTATAGTGACACCGTGACAGACACATTGTTTCTGTCCAGTTGAAATACAGCAAGATCTAAAAGCCCTGAGGTCAGGAACCATCCCACCAATTTCAGCATCTGGATCTGTTACCAGTCTGATCTGTCCCACTCCTGAATTTCTGCCTCCGGAATCCTTGCATGAATTATGTGGCAGAAGACTTTTGGTGATAATTATTAGCATTACCCTTCTGACTGATAAGAGTTTGCTGATATAATTATTTTTCTTAATATCTACATTTATCGTCATGGAATCACAGAATGCCCTCAGCTGGAAGGGACCCATAAGGATCATTAAGTCCAACTCCTGGCCTTGTACAGGACCATCCCCAAGAGTCACATCTTGTAACCAAGAACATTGTTCAAATACTTCTTGAACTCTGTCAGGTTTGGTGCTCTGACTACAGCCCTGAGGAGCCTGTTCAGTGCCCATCCACCCTCTGGGTGAAGAACCTTTATCAAATACCCAACTAAACCTCCCCTGACACAGCTTCAGGCCATTCCCTCCAGTCACTGTCACCACAGAGCAGAGATCAGTGCCTGCCTCTCCTCTGTGTTTGTAAATATACAGTGATGCAGGACTGCAGTCTTTTTGGGACCACTGACTATGCTGAACATATATAATCGTAATTTCCCTCTCTTCTCAGTGACAGGTTTTTTTTTATTTTCCCTATGTACCTTTCAATGAAAGCAATCTTTTGGCTGAAAGCAAGAGACAGGGAATGAACTTTAACATCACTCAGTTCTTGCTGGATCTCTGTGGAAGGTACAATGAGTATTTTTGTGTGAACAGTAATATGCACAGTGTGCTGCCTTCTCAGCCTTGTGGGGGAAAGTGCCTTTCACTCAGACTTCCCACATAAACTTCTTTACTTGAGTCTTACTCCCTCTTCCTGTCCAATGGAAACCATTATTTTAACTCTGTTTTGTTAGGTCAATCACCATATTCCATGGAAGAGAATAGATCTCCAGAAGATGTGCATATGGCAGAACAACACTGTGCCTTGTGCAGCTGCAAACACTTTCTAGATAGGGTTAAAATTCAGCATCAGCTCTCTAAAAAAACCTAGTTTTTCAATAAGAAGGAAATAAACTGGTTGGTTAGGAACTATGCAGGGAGCTTTTAATTAAAAGATGTTTAAATCTGATTCTCTCAACTGTCAAAGAATTGAATTCTTGAATTATGTTTGCTACAGTTGTTGTTGTTGTTGGGGTTTTTTTTAGTAACACTGTGAAGTTCTCTTTGTGCAGTGCTGTAGGGGATGGATGGTAGCTCCTGACAGATTCAAATACAGTGGCTGAGAACACTGCTGGTGATGGATGAACAATGTCTCTGTTAATGCCTTTTATACATAAATGATGGGCTTGCTTTATTTATTTATAAGATGTATCCAATTACACATCTCAGAGCAAATGTCCACTGTTCAGTAAAGCACACAATATTGGCATTAAAAAGACAATCCCTGAAATCAGTGATCAATGTATTTTCCTCATTCTCTGCAGAGAGACCGAAATAAGAAGTAAACCTAAAATTCAGCAAATTCAAGTGGTTCTTTAGGGACCTAATCCTTGTCTGTAAGAAGTGACTGAAACTCAATGAGGGATGATGTTATCTTTGCTCTGGCCACTTTCAGAGCACCACATTCACCTGAGATTTTGATTCCATGTGGTCTGGATGGATCAGTCCCTCCTGTACAGCAGCTCAGAGTCTGTCATCCCACAGTGGTGGCTAGAGCTCACTTGGCTGTAACCTGCTGGGATGTGTTTCAGTGAAGTGAGCCATCTTATTCACTCAAGGAGAAGGAGAATGAAGGGTTTTTCCCTTCATGTAGCTTCAGCATAGGTTTTTGGGTGCTTTTACTGTGTGTCTGTGTGTGTTTGTGCTCATGAATGGATCCAATTTAGAACGTGAGCTGTTTAATTATCAATGTTAGAAATTTCACAGTGTAAATCAAGTTGGTTTCTTTTATCAGGTAGGTTAGGTATATTCTGAAATAATTCTTAGTATTTTGGTACAAAAGAATTAGTTTGGATTAAGGTGGTTGTGCAGATAACAGCATGTTAAACAATTTTCAACTTGAGATCTGTTTTGGCCTTTTGGAATACACGTAACCCAACTGATAGTGGGGTCAGTGCCTACTTGTGTGTGGTCTGTATTAAATAGCAAATGCACTGTAAATTTGCCCCTATGTTTCTGATAACTTAATGAGATAGAAATAGCTTGAATTACAGTGGTGACATGAATTTATAATGCAGCCAAAACCTGAAGGTTCTCACCTAGCTAGAAGTCTCCCATGCATTCCTGGATTCCAAATGCAAACATTTGGGAAGTTGTGCAGCAGAAGCCCTGAGACAGAGAGCTGACATGGTGATGGCAGTGCAGGAAGCAGCTGAGCCAAGATGTGTTTGCTGTTCTCACAGGGGTGGTTCCTGTTTGCCACTTTTGTGTTGCCCACTGTTCTTTCCTGGTGGTGGGAGCCCAGCAGGGGTTCACCCCTTTCCAGAGGCACTGGAGAAGGAGCCTGGCTTACTCTTTGGTTTGAACTGCTGGGAAGTGTAGCCAGTGTGTTTGTTTCTCACCCTGCCTTGCTGTCTGTCTCTGAAATGTGGTGTTTTCATGTTGGATGTGGTAGTTCTGCAAGAATTTATATTTGCAACAAGGTTTAGCAAGACAGAATTGTGACTACCAGGCAAATAATTTAGAGTTTGGTTTGGTTTCTAGGAACAGAGGCTTACTAGTTATTTTTCACTGGTTTCTGTGCTATTATGTTGTTGTGATAATCTTGGCAGGAATCTGTCACTCTGTGTTGGTATAATTGAAACTTGTTTTCCCTGAGGAATCACTCTGATGTTTGTTTTATTTGTTTACTGACATTGACAGAGATCCTAATGGCTTTTAAAACCCAATTTGTGCATCACTGAATATCCTCCAAAGAGGAAAAATAAAATTAACTTTATCAGTAAAACAGGGTCTCCCATGCAATGCTTTGTCTGGGTCTTGGGCTCCACCTGAGCACCCAGATGGGGGTGTGGAGATGGTGTGGTGAGCTGCATCTTCTGATTATTCTAATTCTGTCTTCAGAGCTTTTCTCATTAAGATACTTGAAAGGATAAATGACAATAAGTTATTTAGGGCATCAGTGTAAGTTGCCTGACTTTGCCTTGTGAGAAATAAATTATCTTTAGCTTTTATTAAAAAGGAAGTTAAGATAACAAAACAATAACCACAGTGAAATTTCCCTTTTGGGAGGGTATACATGATGGTATCACATATTATTGTCATAAATCAGGGTAATTAAGTGTTTAGATTTTTTTTTCAATGTATGTTATCAAAGTGTTTATGCATTTATTTTGTTTTAAGCCTTTGAAGAACTTCAGTGAGACTGTTTGGACTATTTATGTTTGTTATTCCTTACTGAATTGTGATTATGGATAGATGTGTGGTGTATTGCATTCCATGCTCCACAGGAATATGCATACAAATAAATGGTGAGGCAGACATTCAGGAAGAAATGTAGCAGACAGAATGGGTTTCTGTAAGCCTAAAGAACACAGGATGTATTTTTTAAGTCCACCAAAGCTGTGGGTTTGCACTGGATGAAGATTCAGATACATTTTTCGTTTTACTGAAGCGATTTAGACCATCTCTAATTGCCTTTTGACACACTTCTTTGTCATTCAAGTGCATAGGGATTGCCCAGGTTTCAGTGAACTCTGATTGTGAACACCATGAGGAGATAAATTTGGAAAATACTGCTGATTTTAAAGGTTATCTGTCAGTTTGTATATATACAGCTATGAGCCAAACCAATCTGACCTCAAACCAGAGCTGTAATATAATAACACTGCCTTTCTTACTCTGCATCTCCTTTGCAAATCTCCCTGACATTGATAGCATGACAATAATAATAGATCTGCAATATTTATGTTGCCTCTTCTGAGGAGGTGTTCAAATGTGCCTTGGAAAAGTGGGTAATTAGTGTTATCTCCTTTTTTACAGAAGGTAAATTAGAGGTATAGAGAGAGAACCCTGACTCCCACCTCCTTCTTTTCACTGTACTTGGTTCAGTAGCAGAAATCTTGACCATATCCACTGTCAGTCTGATTTGTGCTTTTTATTGCGTTGCAGTGCCTAGAACAAGGATTTTGGCTACTGGTGGCGCATCCCATAATAGAAAGATCTTACAGGTAAGTAGGAAATTAAATCCTGAACTGAACTTGCAGTTACATCTCCATTTTTATTTTGCTGTCTGAATCCAAAATCACTGCAGCTGCACAAGGAAGTATGGATATGGAATTGTGAATCTGCTGCAGGTCTTTGGGGTTTTTTATCAGGTTTAGTGTGAAAACTGTTAGCCCAGTGCTAATTTTACATTGAAATCAGAGGGTTTTTCACACTTTTATGGATGTGTATCTGAAGCACAGGTGATTTGTAGGTCTTATTACTTAAATCAAATCAATCAGCAAAGAAATCACAAAGAAACTTCTTATATAATACCGGAGATATTTTTTTGTTGTTGTTGTTCAGGTCAAAGTTGAACCATTGGTTTCTTTAAACTGAAGGGGAATTATGTTGGTGTTAAACATTGAAAAAACTCAACAAACAACAAACAAACAAATGAACAAACAAACACCCTCATACAAACATCAACCCCCTGCCTTTGTGTTATTTATTAGCATAATATCATTTGCTGTGAGTAGGCTACACCTCTGTAGCATCGTTCTCTCTTCCCAACCTCCTCTTTTGCTGCTGCTGCTGCACATCCAGGGAAAGATCCTTCACCCATCTAGTGGAGAACAGAGAACTCTCTGCTTCTGCCCACTGAGACTTGGCAAAGCCTCACTCACAAATGGTGAGAGGCCTCTCACCCAGCTTTCGACAGGGCACAGCGAGACATCTGGATTGGGATTCATCCTGCCCAGTTCCAATCATCTGTGATGTGATGTCTGCCTACGATCTGTCAACCCTGAAATAGTCAGGGGAGATCCCACCTGCTGCAGTGCAGAGGAAAAGGGTTGGTGTTGAACTTAACAAATGTAAATGTCTCCCTCTGGGTGATCTGAGGAGCTTTCTGGGCTCTAAGGGCTGCCTTGACAAGCTCCCCTTAACCACAGGCTCCAACACTGACCTGGAGGTAGGCACATACACCAGAAATCCTAATCTTTGGCCAGGTCTCATCACTGGCAATAGTGATCACAGGGTGAAATGTTTTCTGGGGATTCCAATCCCTTCCCATCAGCTCTGGAGTTGAGGCCAGCCTCAGCTGCACACCATTCTCTTTCACAATTGCTGTCAATTCTCTGCTCCACAAAACCTGAGCTGGATTAAATGGTGGTTGAAGAGCAAAAAAGCAAAAAGCTTTTTTCTCCTAAGGCATCTGAAGCACGTGTGTGTGTGTGTGTAACTGCTGGTTGTACAGCAGATGGGGGAGCAGCAAATTCAGCATGTTTTGCCTGCAGATGTCACTTCTCTTCACCTGCTTTGGTTACTTTGCCTAAGAATGTGACATTGGGAAATTAACTGATTGCTTAATTGCTTAAAACATTGGTCCTTACAAGAGTAATTCTGCTAAAGGTACATCAGGAATGATTGGATTCACAGATGAGTTTGTTTTTAAAGCTGTGTTTCCAGTTTGGGTGTCAGGAGAATCTCCTTGCTGTGGAATAAAGGCAGAGAAACAAATGTTCTTAAAATATGTAATTTGTTAACATACAGCTGAAAAATCATGAGATTGGGAGAGTGGTGGCTGGGGCGCTTGCTCTTCACGTATAACAATTCAGCTGGTTTTAAAACTCGTTAGAAGTGCCTTAAAATAATATGATCAATACAGTGTCATTCACTTAATTCAATCACTGGTTAATTGGATCTTTCTTTTTAATTTAATCAAAACCTCAGAAACCATATCAGATGCATAAAGAATAACAGCTTCCACCCTTATCATGGTCAATTTTGGATAATTTGTTCCAGGGCTACAGAAGACTATCATTTAATTAATCAACGTTCAGGAACTCCTATATTTTACACCACAAAGGAGACAACTCAAGAAAATCTGTTAAAAAAAATTTAGTAGGGCAGCTTTCTCCACAGTTCCAGGAAGCTTTTTATAACATACGTGGTGCTTGATTAATGACCCTATGGAACACAGTGAATTATCTTCAGCAGTAGAACCTCTAATGGTTTATTTTTAAATTATTTGTGAAAGATACCACAGTTCTAAATGACTTACCAAATATATGAACTTTGAATAATTTTTATTTTATAATTATAGTAAAAAAATGTTATTTGTTAAATTGTTAAAATGTTATTTGTAGTATTACAGCACTTCTTAGAAATCAGTACAGAGCTGCATTGTACGAGGCTCTTCAGAGATGAAAAAAAAATTATTGTTGTCCAAAAGATTGTACAATTTAAACTTAAAACAAGAAATACTTACTAGAGATGAGGTGAAGATGCAGATGGGGAATGGGTTGAAACAAAGTGGTAGCATTGGCTGGCAGGATGGACAGCGGGACTAGAGCTCTGTGACCTTATAATTTCCAGAGGATTTTTTAATAGATAACCATGATTAATTTTTTATTTGTTCTCTAGCACTGAAGCTCATGTTTTGGCCAATCCTTACTTGCAAATGAAATTAGCCAGTCTTGACTTCTTTGTCTTACCAGAAGACAGTGTTTTAGGTGTATAAGCTCAAGCTTCCATTGGGTTCTGGTTAACAAACAGGCACTTTCACTTACATTGTGAAAATCAGTGATTTTCAAATGTTTTGATTTGAAGATTCTCCACAAAACTTCAGAGAAGGAAAAAGCCTTTAGAAATTTAATGTAGTATGTATTTCCACAGGTGATATGGCTGAATTTCTTAGTCGTCTTTTATGAAGCCCTGGGGTCCATCCATACCAGTGTTATAAATTCCAGGATCAGGATTGCCTTGCACTAATCCAATTGGTTAGGAATGCTGGACATTCTGGCTTTATTTTAGGCTCAATCACATGGATTTAAGTCAGGCAAGACACTTTTCCCTTTGATAAAAGTAATAAAACCAGCACAGGTTATATCTGAACTGTTTCCTGCTTCTTGCATTGCTCAGCCTGAGGGGCACCTGCAGTTCTAGAAGTGATGAAACCAAAATGGAAAACATTTGTTCACCATGTTTTTGGAAAGGAGTTACTGAGCCTCCTATGTCCCTATCCAAATATGGCTTAATTTTTCTACTTGTGTATTGTTTTACTAAACCTAAACTGTGGGGAGGAGCACATGTGCTAAGTGGATGTGAGGTGCTGATAGTGCTGATTTCAATGCAGAATCATGGGTGGTTGAATAACTTTAGCATCTGTTGGATACCATAATAAATTCTTTGCCTGTAAAATTTTATTTGTATTACTCAAGCCAAGTGTCTCAATATATCTTCATAGCTGAGATTCCCTTAAAAACAGAACTGGTAAATTTAGAGACTATGAAATCATCTCCTGTATCATTCTCCCTGCTGATCCTAAAAGGATGGGAATGGTGGAGATGTAGAAGAAAGGCTTAGCAGGCCTTCATATTGCTGGAGGTTTATTTTTATCCAAGTTGCAAACTGAGGAGCCCTGACTGGTTCTTCTCTCTTACCTTCCCACTTGAATCAGCCTTAACTTGATGGAAGGAAACAGGCTCCAGTTGTGGGTTCCTGAGCAGTTCTCCTTGCCCTGACACAAGCCTTTAGTATGGGCTGGTTGTGTGAGCTTTTGAGGGGTAGTGCTTGAAGCAGGGCTCCTCTGAACTGTAACCAAGAGATCTGGAGAGAACTGGGACTTTATTTCCTGGTAAGACTTACATCTGTAGCTCAGAATTACCAATACCCTGTTGTGTGATGAGTTCAGGCCTCATTGTTGTCTGCAGTGCTTCTTTCCACAGGTTCCTGAGTTCTTGGCTGGGGCTTGGGACAGCTGCTTGTTCTCCTGAGCAGTGATGAAGGATTTCTTTGCCCTTTGTGTTTCATGTGTGCTTTGATGCTCCTCAGGTCCTGTCTGACGTGTTCAACGCGCCCGTGTTCACCATTGACACGGCCAACTCTGCATGTCTGGGCAGTGCTTACAGAGCAATCCATGGTAAGGCTGCCAGGAGACACTTGTGAGCAGTCAGGGAATTGAATTTCACTTGGTTAATACTCGGGATTAATGTTACTGGGCAAGAGGGGGGAGTAGAGCTGTGCGTGTCTGACTGGAAGGTCGCACAGGTCAAAGAGGGATTTTTGTTCTTAGTACACTTGGATTAGGCCAGATAATATAATTGACATTGTAATTCCAAGCCTGGAGGCTGCTTTTCAACCAAGGGATGGGCTATGGGAAGTGTTGGTACTGTCCAGGGAAGGTTTAGGACCTTCACATTTTAAGTTGCTGCATCCATGGAAGAATACAGCCAACTGAAGGTGCTGGTGCAGCCTGCTGCCCCAGTTTGTGGGCTGGGTTGTAAACTGGATTGATGAAATGGCCAAACCAAACAAAAGGTTGATCCCAGCAAAGACCAATGAGGGCAGGGACAACAAAACCTATAATACTGCTAGCCAGCATTAAACCTATATTTATCCTCCAGCTTTTAAATGTCAAGTTGAAAGATATGCAAGGTGTCCTGGGCTCCATGCACTTTCTCTTGTAAAAGTGTGAGTCTTGGGATACTCTTAGGCTGGCCAATCATCTTGCTTGCTGTACTCCATCACTTGCTGTAATATAACAGTCCAAGCCCCAAGATTTACATGTTCATTAACTTAATTAATTAACATCTATTAATGCTTGTGGGTGTGTGTTGAGGGTGGGCCTTCAGCTACTTAACACTTGAATCCCAATCACCAATTTTTATGCATGTATTTTAAAATGGTTTCTAGTATCTTACAACTAAACAATTCAAGGAGTGTGGAAGTCCTTGTTCAGGTCAACTTTGGTTTGGCTCAGTTTTTATGATTTGCATCTTTAGGATTTGGGCTTTAAGACATGGGTAACTTTTCTACAAGTTCATGTAAGATCATGGGATTGCAAAAAGCATGGGAAAGATAGCATCAGCCATCAGAAGAAATCAGCCAAGTTTTAATTTTAGAAGCAAATTCTGCTGTCACATTATAGCATCTAAAGACTGCATGATCTCTTGCATTTGAAAACAGCTCAGAAAATTGCACAGCCAAAACCTGAATCGGTGTGTTTAATGCACACAGCATGCTCTCCTCTTTGTCTCCAAAAAAGGCACAAGGGTTCTGTCAGGCCAAGCAAGCTTTTGCAGGGCAGTGGAAACACTTGGATTATCTGTATATCTGAAGCCACAATGGGACCATTTTTGTACCTCGTGGGTCGAGTTTCCAAACTGCTTCTCTTTATACTCAAACTCTGCCTTCTGCTTCAGAAGCCTCCCAGCACCTAATCCTGCAGGCAAATTCCTTGTTTTTGACTGCATGTGAAATGTGGAGCCATCATTAATGGCATGTGAAATGTGGAGCCATGTGGATATTTTGTGTGTGTGGGAGAAGGGTATTCCCTCTGCCAGTTTGGCATAGGAGATGTGGAGGCTTGGCTGACAGAGCGTTTGAGCAAGGATTTCAGATGCTGTGCTGATGGAGGGACTCCTTGGCTCACGTCCTCTGCCAGCCAGGCCCCAGGGGGTTTGCTGTGTGTGTTCCTAAATGGCATTTTTGATTGATGCTTTCAGCTGCTTCACTCCTGGCCAGGCAAAGGAATTGAGGAAAAGTGAGGACTTGCTAATATAAATGAAATACTGATGGCAAGGGCTCTTTAATAGTATTACAGTGTGCACCTGGGGTGTTTTACAGTTAGCCTGAGGTTCTTAGCAGGTGCACAGGGAGCTCCTGAAAAGCTGTGATTTGCTCACAAAGCAAAATGCTGTCGTAGCAGAACTCCCCTATTATTCTCCTTCCTTACATATAAATATATTTAAAAATTTGTAGCATATTTTCTTGTGTTTTCATTTTTCTTCATTTTTATTTTTAGTCACATTTTGTCCTTGAATCCCTTGCTTCCACATATTTTTACTGCTGTTTACTGTATTGTTGTAACCATAAATAATTACTGATATTGTTGAGTAGCATTTCTGCTCCTTACCTGTTCCCCAGGGTACGAATTGAGTGATTGGCAAAAACTCAATCACAGAGTCCCCACTTCCCAGGCTAGCTCATAGGAATGTAAGATCTTCTGCCATTTATCCTTCAATCCTGAATGCTGACCTGACCAGGGAAGATCAATATAATGTATTAATTTGCCAGGGAGTCAAGGCACATCCCTCATGGTGTTTCTTTGCATTGATCAGGATTGTGATTCTCATTGCAGGACTTGTAGCTGAGAGGAATGTGTCCTTTGCTGATGTTGTGAAATTAGCACCAGAGCCCAGATTGGCTGTTACACCCACCCCAGGGGCTGAGGAGGTGAGCAAGTTTGGGAATACCATTTTTCTTTTCATTTCCTGTCTGCTTCAAAAGGTAGTGGTTTGCTAATTCTTCTGGTAAAACAGATTCATTTAGGAAATGCTTGGTTACACAGTTCTTATTCCTTGATGTAAAGACAGATTTGATTTTGAGAGATATTTGGTGCTTTAATGATGCAATAATCTGATCCCACCATCCAGGTCTGTGACAATGAATTTTCCTAATGAGGTGTGATCAGAGAGCAAAACCTCTTCATTAAGGGACAGAAAAAGTTATAACATAGATTGAATATGGATGCAGGTCAGTCAGATTGTAACTGATAGTCTTGACAAAATAATCTGGACTTGTTTGCAGCAAGCAGCATGGAAAAAAGGGTGGTGACTGTGCTTTCTGGCTTCTTGGAAAACATCTCCAAAAATCCTTCCTGTCTGTAAGCAGTGGTCAGCAATTGTATACAATCACTGATAGCTCCCACTTGGAAACCCTGTCAGCTGGGAGGATTCAGTAGGCACAGATTTGGTTCTGTCCCATCTTGTGAATTCCAGCACGTCTGAAGGTGAGGCTCGTGCTTTATGGCCCATGCAGACAAAGCAGATGAGATAGTCATTGTTGGTAACTATGTGATTCCAGCCCTTGTAAAACCAAGGAAGGAATCATTGTCTCAGGCTCTCCAGTGCAACCGTGCACGTCTCACTCTCAGCCAAAGGCTTTAGTTTACAACAGCTTTTGAAATATAATGTGAAGTAATAAATAAACAATATAATATAGCAGGGTTCCTGCAGAGCACATGTTTAAATAACAAAGGTGAATCTCACCAAGGTCTTCAGCTGTGCGAAAAAACTTCTTTTACATTAGCACAGCCTTACACACTCCACCATTTATGAGATTTGGAAGTGGCCTAACTACCGGCAACAAGGTTTTAAAGCTTTTATTTAAACTGGGAAATTAATGATCTGCCAAAACTACTAACTCCCAGCTACATGTGTAGAGGAGCACCAGATATCATCATGAGTAATAATAGAAATGATCATGCTGCATTGTGCCTGCCAGCATATTATTTAATTATTAACTGAGATGGAGGAGCTCAGTAATCGAATAGAAGTCCCCTTCAGAAATATTAAGACATTGAATAATTTAAACTTGATTGATCTGATCTCATTTACTCAACCTTCCCCTCTCATTTTAAAAGATAAAATAATTAACAGCAGTGGCCTGTGCCACGTGTGTTGCAGCTGAAGCTCTCTGCAGGGAGCACACCACAGGAGCAGCTCCCCGGTGTCTGATTCAACCTCACGTCACTGCCCTGTTCTCCCCTCAAAATGCTGTGTGCTGAAAATCTGCCAGCCTGGCTGGGGTGGAGGTGGGGAGTGCTCAGAGACCTGGTTTTGACCCCCTGGTGCTGCTTCAGCTATAAAACTCAAGGGCAGAGAAAACAGCTGTCACTCACAGGGGCTTTGCAAGCACCTTGTACCCTGCAGGGGCCAAGCTCACCTGACTGGAGAGATCACTGGGGAGCTCAGCTACCTCTTTCTATTTTGCTCTCTGCATAAAATGGCCTGCAAGCTAAAAGAGTTAATTATCTCCTTCTCAATACTTTCCTTTTCCACATGGTTAGACCTGGCTTTCCTTGCACATCTTTTTTATTAGTTTTAAATGATTGTACAGTAGTGAATTGTTGTCCCAGTAGATAGGAATGAATGACAGGGAGACAGTGGCCAAACAGCGTGGGAAGGAATAACCATTCCTGCTCTGTAGCTTAGCTTTCCAGCTTCATTCCATTAAAATCAGCTTCTTGCAATTACATATTCCACACCATTTCTTTTTTCTTCTTGCCTTATAATTTTGCAGTTGATGGTGGATTCCCTGGCTAGTTTCATGGCTGTGAAACTGCGGAAAGCCAGAGGGCCTGTCAGTAATGCAGTGTGTTAGCATGAACAGTGCAGTAAAAATTCATAATGCAATGAGTCAGTTTGATTCTGTTTTATACAGAGCTGCATCTCCCTGTCCATCCAATTTCATTCTGTTGAGGTTAGAGCCTTTCACTTAAATGATAGTTCTTTTTATAAACTTCAAAGTCATCCCGAGGTTAGGTCCTGTCTTGCTGAGGAGCTCTTCTGAAGGAGTCTGGCTCACCAATGTGAAATTCCCCCAACCACTTCTTTACATTTTTTGGATGGCTACAGCTAGATCTTAGCAGGGTGGAGAAAAAACAGGTCATAACACAGCAATCTGCTCTGGTTTCATCCTTTCTTCCTGGTATAGGCTGGAGACAACGTGTTAGATCATTGGAGAGAGGAAAACCTCCTGTAGACAGAGGTCAAATGGGACAATTTGATGTGGCTTCTCCTTCATTGCCAAGGCCTATGTCCGCAGCAGGGGTTCCTAGGAACCAAAAATGCAAAAAGCGTCTCTTTGATTTCTGAGGGATCATTTCTGATAATGAATATGATTTAAAAAAGCAAGGGCAGGGCACATAAGAGCAGCTCTTATGGTACAATTAAACTGATGGGCAGGTAAAATAGAATAAAGTCACAAGATGGGGAACACAGAGCTTGTGGTGGGTGATGAATCAGTCGTTTGTGGAAACTGAAGTCTCAAAAGTTCCAACTTGCCTGGCAACAACGTGACTTTATCCTATAGCAGACCATCCTGCCTTGAAGAGACCATTTCAAAGAGGATCAATCCCTCTCTGTGGGTATGACCCCAAGTCTCTTAGCTGAACCTGATTTCCTAGTATTTTTGGAGGATATGGGTATTAATCTGAGCTTGTTTCTAATTCTGTCAATACCCAAATGGGTCATGAGGTGTTCTGGTGGAAACCACTGTGGTGATAGTCCTTGGTCGGTCACTCACTCAACCACTCTAGCTCAAGTCAGTCATCTGGGGGTTAATCTGGTTAATCCTTCTTCCTTTTTTTTTTTTTTTTCAGAATAGCAAAAATTAAAGAGTCATCTCACCTCTTTGGGGCCTCCTCTCTTCCCCAAGGAAAAAGATTAATCAGAACCACTAAGCATGACAAAAATAACCAGGAGATTCTAGAGTAATAAATATATGCTGACAGAAATAATCTGTTATTTCAGCTTTAGAATTCAGATCTATTTTAGTAATCTATTAAAACAGGGATGGTTGGCTAGTTGTTTAATTAAGCAAAAATAAAACATGAGAGAGAA
Source organism: Anthoscopus minutus (assembly GCA_013399455.1). Taxonomy (NCBI): domain Eukaryota; kingdom Metazoa; phylum Chordata; class Aves; order Passeriformes; family Paridae; genus Anthoscopus; species Anthoscopus minutus. The sequence goes on from VWYI01041004.1 coordinate 220,576, forward strand.
CATGATTATCTGGGAGTTGGTCACTTGTGTTTATACAAGCTGTGTGCCTGTGACAGAGAGCCAGATTGGTTGTGATATTGTCCTGTGGGGTTTTGCAGGGAGAAGGCATAGAGCAGCTCACTACCTCTGGATGTGTGATTTTTGATTGCATTATTGACTCTGATGAGATGTACGCATCTTGAAAAAATTCAGGAAGGGAAAATGTGAACCTAACAGGTTTTCTTGACTTTGGTGAATTGCCTTGTAAGTGGGTGGATTTATAGAAGTGACCTTATTACCCAGGAAGGTTATAATGACCTATTTATTGATTTAAAATAATTATATTTTGTTGAGTTAGATTTTGGAGGGGGGAGGTATTGGTTTAGGTTGGTAATTTAGTGCGAAGTAAGTAATAATAATACAACCACAAACATATAATAGGTATTGATAGAAGTTTGATTAAGGTGATTTGTGTAGCCAATAATTTTTTAACCTGTTAAACTGATTAAGATAGGCTTCCAGAGTGGCTATCTGAAGTAAAGAATGTAATTGTTTCAGGTGTGGTTCCTTGGAGAAGTCTTCAGAGTATTTCAGAACAGTGTTTTATTGCTTCTGCTTTATGAGTATTCTTTCTCTGTTAAAGGTGAACAACTGCTATGATTTGAAAAATAAAACAATTCTTGATTTCTTAAGCAAATCTCTATGAGTAATTTGACTTTGGTTTAAAAAAAAGGAACTTATCAGAAGTTGCAAGTGTTTGTGAAAGACTGATTAATTTTAATCTATTCAGGGTAGATTAAATGTACTCGGGTAGATTGAAATTAGATAATCATCAGCATCATCTTTGTAATTTGTAAATTTTGAATTGCTCCAGAGATTGGCTAACAGAGCATTGCAGGAGATAGGAGGATCCATGTGGACTGTCACTTGTAGTAATCATTTGTAGCTGCTTTTGCTCTTAGAAGGTGTCAGGGACAATGTAAACAGTAAAAGCCCGGTTGAGTACATAGGCTGGTAATGTGGTGAGATGTAACAGGATGATACATTTGATTTCTTCTAGAGAACAAGGTAGCATTGTACAAATGCATTTTTCAGAAAGGGCAGGTTAAATTATTCCCTGTTATAATGTATTATTTATCATTAGTATTTTCTTTAGCTGTGGGACTGTCAGAATGTGACCAAATTGTCCCAAGAGAGAAGTTTAGGGTTTGTAAATGAAGCAGTCAGAGTATTGTCAATGTTGCAGAATAAGGTATAAAGATAAGCTGGAGAAAGGGCCATAATTAAGCAAGGACAATTAAATTATGGACAATAATGAGGTTTGTGTTGTGGCACATGTAATTACTTTTGTTAAATATCATGCTTTGATAGATTAGGTTTGAGGCTATGGCAGAGAGGGAATTTATGTCCTTGGGTTTTTATGCATTATTGAGAGTCCTTTATTCTCTTTGGCCCTCAATTATAAAAATACATCTATATAATTGCCTCAGGAGGGACACTCCCTGAATTGCACAGGAGGAGTTGCCCAAGGTTCTGTGGAGGCATTTCAGTCATGGCAGACATGGAGAATCACCTTCCACAGACACACCTGAGTGCACACTCAGGCCATGCTCTGCCTTGGTGCTGTTTGGCTTTTCTTCTCTGTGTTTCATGGGGGCTGCACTGCTCTGGCCCTAAACCTCTGCTGGTATGAAAAATATTGTTTGTGAAAAGTCTGTGGTACTGCTGCACTTATCAGCTATGATGTACTGGTGGTATTACAGCCAAATTTCCTGAGGAGAAGGTATTTAAGGCTTTGCTTATCCCTCTGAGCTGTGCAGCTTTAGACCCCAAAGAACAGGAATAGAGTACAGGAAATATTAATTATTTGTTTGCAATTTTTTTTTCACGTGGTCCATAATGCAGGATTCATTTACACTAATGGCCGAGAAGCTTATTTCAAATGCCTGAATTTTCTCAATTAGCAAGCTAAGTGCTTAAGTCCAATAAACAGGAAAAGAAACTGTGTCAGTAAATGTGGTTGTTCATTTATTTTGGCACATTTTAATTTACAGTGATGTATTAACAATAATATTTCCTAGCCTTCTGGTAAATGCATTGTGTGCATTTTGTAAAAAATACTGATGGGCAAGTAATATGGAGCCTGCTTTCTCAGTGCCTGAGTTCACTCACCAATGCAGCTTTGCTGTGCTGAATCTTTGCTCAGAAGCACTTAGGGTTTATCAAAATCACGGAATAGTGAAATAAGAAATAGCTAGCCTTTGTTGCAGATGCTTCAGTGAATAGAGGAGCTGGTTTTTCTTGAACTCCTGATACTCCCAGTATAGCCATAGTTGCCAGATCAATGTTTTGTTTACTCTGATGTGCATATTTACCAGAAATGGGAGCAATAATAATCTTTGGGAACATGAAAAGAAAAGAAAAAAAAAAATATGTAATTCTCTGAGCCCTCCAGGCCCTCATGTAGTTAGCTAAAAATACCATGCTGAATAATGTGACATTTCATAATAGTGGTGCATTTTATTTTCTAACCCCATAAATCTGCATAAACCTCCAGGATCTCAGTTTCACTATCCTGCAGAGTAGAGGAGCTGGGACACACACATGTTAAATGCCTGGCCTGGGGTCACTGAATGAGTCTGTTGCAAAGGCAGGAGAGAGTAGGATCCTCTGCTTTAATCAGTGGAAGACACTGTATGACTCAGTCACTGTGAGATGGTTTTAAAAACGATTTTATGATGTCTTGGCTAATGAACAGTGTCTCTTTGCACTTGCTGTGGGTGCCCCTTCTCTTCCATACTTCTTCATACACTTAATCTGTTATAGAAATGTAGAAATGAAACTTTAAGTTCTATAACATCTGGCTTGTAAAAAGGGAGGAGTTGGTCAAAACTAGATCCATCTGCAGAATGTGTCCATTAAGTCACTTCCACCTGCTATTGTGGAAGGTGGAAATGGGAATGAAGAGATAAATCCAGTTTTCACTGGTCAGGCTTAAACTATCATTCAGGAGAAGGGAAACATAAAAACTGGGTATTTTGTCATCAGTTGAAAGACAAAACCAAAAGTACTATTTTTTATTTCCTAGATGAGAAAACTTTAGGATTTTTTTCTTTTTAATGGGAAAATGTGGCTGTTACAGACACTGAGGCCACTGCAGGACTCTACAGACACCTGCCCAAGAACAAGCCGCTCTCCTACCACACCCCCAGAGTTTACACCTGAAGTATTTTCCTCCTGAATTTTTCATATGTGTGCACACACTGTTGTTTGGCTGTCCTGAAAAGGATAAAGTGCACTGAAATGCTAGATCTCTTTTACTGATGAGAGCAGTAATTCAGTTTGCTAGGTATGATTCATTATGGCTCTATAACCTCTCTGAACCTGGAGCCAGTAGCGAGGCTGCCCTGATTATGAGTCAGTGCAGAGGCCTTGTAGACCAGACTGGCAGCCTCTAGGATTCACTGTGGCAGGGATATGACCTTATGGCATCCTCCTAAGGACTGCTTGAGCCTGTACCAGACCCTGCACTGGCTCTTGGCCGTCCCTTCTTTGTACTTGAGCCAGCAAATGTGCAAAGCTGTCCTGGTATGGCTTGTCAGAGTGCTGATTTTATTAGAGGGACAGTTAACACCAGAGGGAGGAAATAAGGAGAAAGGTGCATCTCCAAGAGCTACATGCAGTACAGTTTTTGGTTGGAGCCAGAGTATAGATTTTTTTCAGGGTTTCTCATGTAATGGGTCTCACCCATATCCAAAAGTGCAGGACATGTCTGAGTCCGGGGTTTTGAATACATTTGAGTCTTGAGTCTTCTTTTTATGGTTGTAACAATACTGTATTGTGGGAATACACAAGACAGAGAGTGCTTTAGACCTTATTAGCATAAAAGATTTGATAAGCGAGATGCCTTGGCATATGCAAATGGAACCCTGGGATTAAACCCAGATTGCAGTTTTCCGGGAAAAGGAAATCCCATTTGGCTCTGCAAGACAAGGAATGTTGTGATATGCATAAGTTTGTGTATTTGATGATCAACCCAATCTTTGTAGTAAACATTGTTAGTCTCCTGAAACGGTATATAAGTCCTTGTAAGTTCCCAATAAAAGCGGATTCTGATGACCAGTCAGTCTCCCTGTCTCTCTTCATCATCGATACTGTATCTAAAAACTCCTGGGAAATTCTAGCTAGGAAAATACAAAAAAGCTACTCAGATTCTTGGTGTAGTTGTGGATAGATGCTGGGTCTGCATTTGCCCCTATGGCCCTGGGGAGTGAGGACCATTCTGGGCCATGGAGCAGCCTGTGGATGGGAAAGGTTGTGGCTGTGAAAGGTGTGTATTAGAGAAGCAGCTCAAACAGGTACAGGAGTCTGAGAGGGAGTGTGGAGTGCATTTTAGAAGGCCCTGGTCAGCACATTGGCCAAGGAGGACCTTTCTGACTGTGCTGGAGGGTGGCAATAGGGGATTAGCGAGGCAAGGGAGGAGGGGACAGAGGCAGTGATCCATCCTGGGGCAGCGGAGGGAGGCAAGGACAGCAGTTCTGCCTGGGTGATTAGCACAGCTATTACTGAGGGGGCATGTCACACTGGGAGAGGTGACTTTAGCTGAGCTGCTTCTGCTGGAAGTAATGGCTTCTGCTTATAGCAAGAACGCAGTCACAATAAGAACAACCTGTGCATGTCATAAAATTAAGCTGTAAAGGTGATGGTAAAAAGGACTGTGACATTTAAAGAGGGAAAACTCTGCAGCCCTTTCATGAGCAAATTGGGGAAAAACCAGTCCAAACCTTCAGGTACCTGTGAAGATACCGCATTTTTCATGTCTGAAGATGTTTTTTAACTGCAGTGTAATTTAAAAACCTAATTTTTCAATAAGACATATTTATTTCTTTTTCCTTTTTAGCTCTATCGTCCGCTTCTGAAAAGATATGCTGAGCTTGAACAGAAGGTTATCTACAACCCAACCTCTTGTCTTGAGAAATAGAAGCAAACAAAATTTATATGTTGGCTGAGTGGGCTCCCAAGGAGAAGATCAGAAGAGATTTGCTCAGAATTTACTGGAGCTGTTTAAATAATTTTGTTCCTCTTTGTAGACAAATAATTTTAAAATGTCTGTGTTTGAGTGTGTTGGTGGGGAAAAAAATTACATTGTAATCGAAAACCTGATTTAAAAAGCATCATATTGTTCTGTGTGTTTGTGGCCTCAATTTTTCTTAGGTACTTTTCAGACTGTGCTTGCTGTTTTGGAAGAGCTGGGTGACAAAGTCAAATTCCTTGTGTATGTGAGTCACCCTACCCATCTCTGTCAGCTTTGATCCATGTGTTTGCCATGCCAGCCTCTGCATACCTCTCTGGCAAAGTATCTTAATTCTTCAACTTCTCTTGCTTAAATGTTTTGAGACTCTATCTTTCTGCTCATCTGTAATTTGGAGGTGTTTATATCTTTGCCTACACAGAAAGCATAAGCACATTGATTTAATCCCATCTTTCTTTAATATGTGGAGGAGGCTGATTAAAGTCTTTAAAGACTCCCTGGGATCCTCTGAGAAGGGAAATTCTTGCCACATGACACTATGGAAAGCCTGTTGTGTGATAAAACATGATATGGCAGGGATTTATAGATTGTGGAAAGCACAGAGATCTTATGTGATACAGACACCACTGCATAATGTTTTACTTCAGTTTTGTAAAAAAGAAAAGGAGAGACCAAACATGGGAAGTTTCATACATCTTTCTGCTTCAAAAAGCAGAGTCAGTTCATCTGCTCACCAGCTTGGGGTTACTCTTTTTCTTCCTCCTTTTTGTCATGGCTGTGAAATTCTGTCATGCTCTGCTCTCAACAGGGCATGAAGGTAAATTTTTTTCTTACACCCCCAATATCCCATTTCTTTCTTGGAGATCTTGAATAGAACAGCTTCATTGTCTTGCTCTGTTGCTACTGTTTCACTTCAAATGTTTTAGTCCAGATTAAGTAGCCTCTAGCTGAGAAAATCTTAGAAAATGTGAGCCAGGTGATCTTTCTGCAAAGGTGTGTGGAAGTTGCAGAATTTGAATGAACATCCCTGTGCAAGTGGGAACACTTTAGTGCATTCTGTGGAGCTGGTATCTTTCCCTTAGGATAAAATTTCTCCCGGGAATAAAGCAGACAGTTTAATGGAAGTGACTGAAGCCTTTCTTCCCTTCCTGTAGAAGCTGTAATGTGTCTTGGAAATAAGCCAAAGAATTGCAGAGAGTAGAGGATCTCTTTATTGAGTGAGACCTGGATTGTGCCCCAGCTGGAGCTGGGTGACTCAAATTCATATTCTTCACATTTTTGGGGGCATAGGAGCACTCTCCCTATCCCTGCCACATCTCTGTTGAGAGCCTTGCCATGACTCACCTCTGGAGTGGCCAGGGAATACTCACATTCCTCCTTTGGGCTCCCTTTTATATTTAAGTGCTTCACTTTTAAGTACAAACAGTACCTTTTTTTGTTCACAACTGAATAATTACAACTTCTCCTGACATTAGCATGATTACTCAGGAAGGTCAAGAATTGCATTTCCGAGTTGCTAAAGCAGGCTTCTTTTAAGCAATTGCTTTAAAAGGTGGCATTAGAAATATACATCTATCTCTTTTATGTGCTTATTATTCTGGGTCCAAAGGTACAATGCTAGAACATATAATACTTCTTGAAGGCCTCCACTGTCAGCAGTTGCTTTGTCATTGAGCAAGGCTGTAGAGAAATGCAGAAGAATTAATTAATACAAGTTAAACAATGCCTGCAAGTTTAAGCAGCATTGCCATCATCATTAGCCTGCCATCATCAAGTTCTGCCAGGTTACTGGTTTGCCAGAAAAATTAACCACACTGGACTCTCCACGAAATTAACAAAATTAACAAAATTAACTCTCCACTGGGTTTGGAGAGGTCACAGTCACAGAATAGGTCAGGTTGGAAGGGGCTGTGGTGATTTTTGGTGCCACCTCTCTACTCCAAGAGGGTTATCCCAGAGCACACGGCACAGGATTGTGTCCAGATGCTTCTGGAGTATCTCCAGTGAGAGAGACTCCACACCCTCTCTGAGTGTTCTGTTCCAGTGCTTCATCACTTCCCAGTAAAGCTGTTCTTCCTTGTGTTTAGGTGGAACTTTCTGGGCATCAGGTTCTGCCCATTCCTCTTGTCCCATTGCTGAGCACTATAAATGTGGGTGTAGGAATGGTAGGAGCTGCTGCCTTATACCTGTTCCCAACAAGCCTCTCCTGTTGAGAAGCAAGTTGAGTTAACATTCAGGCAATGCAGTCAAACCTCTCTCCACACCTACCAGGGCTGGCTCAGTGATAGAGGCACAGAAGGGCTCTTTTGCAAGGTTTTATTCCAGCAAGGGGTCACAGTCCCTGAAGGGCAAACCCAGCCAGGAAAAGAGCCCCAGCACGGGGTGTGGGTGCTGATAAAGGGGAAGGGGTAGGGAGCAGAGCCAAGGGCTGGGCTGGGGGAATTGGTCTCCAGGGAAGGGGGGTGGCCACCCAGGGAGGGGACAGGGAGAGGAGAAACTGGGAGGAAATTGTGACACAGAAGTCCATGGGGGAATCTGTCTTTTCCCTTAGGAGGGAAAAAGCCCTGTTTCCAGGGCTGGGGGCTTGGGAGTTGACTCAGAGGGGAGAGTTGATGGGATGAACATCTCTGTAGTAACAGGGCACCACTGAGGAGAGCCTGCTCTGTGTCGAGGCTGAACAGCCCCAGCTCCTTCACCCTTTCCTCATAAGAGAGATTCTCCAGACCCTTGTTATCCAAAGGAAGGTCTTCCTCCTGACATTCATTTACCCTGGTCTCCTGGGCCAGAGATTCCTGAGGGCTGGTCTTATTGGTGAAGACTGATGAAAGGAAAGCATTCAATAACTCTGCCTTCTCTACAACTTTCAACTTTGTGCAGTTTTGGTGACAATTTCTTGAGTAGCTCATTTGTTTTGTCAGGGTGAGATGATTTTTGTTTCTCGTAGCTTTCTGGCTTTATTTGCTTGTGAAATGGGAGGCTCAAGATCAGTTTCTTATTCAGCTGAGGAAGATTAAAGCTCACATTTCCCAGCTCATAGCACATTGTAGAACATTTCTAGTTAATATCTTGGCTCCTAGCGAAGTATTATGTGGTGCTAGTAGGATTTTGTCTGGATGATTTAACTACTTTCTGGCCTGAGCTCTTCTCTGGATAGGGAGAGGAGACACTTCCTTGTCTGTTGGGCTGGGCTGGGGCTCTCTGACATGTCCCACATTAGCATGAAAGCACTGTGTCCTCAGGGCAGCTGATGTGTGCTTGCTGCAGGAGTCCCTGAGAAAAGACTCGGATACAGGGCTCTGAAGAATGAACCACCACTGAATTATAGTATTGCTGTGGTGATGGGTTTATTAGGGCTGTCCTCTGAGGAACAGTGTCTGGAGTACAAGAATTTATAGACAAGCTCTTTTTTTTCCAGCTCACCCAAGTTGCACATGTTCACTGACTAGTGTCTGATAGAATAAGACTCAATAAATCTCCCTCTTGAAAGGTCCTTTGAAGAAATTCTGCTGTAAGACTTCTACTACTCTTTTATTTTTGTCCTTCTAGGAATGCACATTAACTCACCAAGGAAACATAGGTCTCCTGCTCTCACATGCTTTTATCCCTGTATAAAAGTCCCCAGTGATGGAAGGATCTGGTACCCTTTGATTTCCAAAACCATGTAGGCTTTTTGCCAGCTTGTCTACCTTATGGTGCTCTGGTTATCTGGAGCAGAGGTGGTGTTATGTTAGCAGCTGGACTTGATGATCTTGAAGCTGTTTTCCAGCCTCAGTCATTCTATGACTTAATCTAAGAGAAGTCTAAAGGCAAGGCAATAGCTTCTACCTCTAAATATTTGATTGAGGTTGATTCCCTCCTTCCTCCACAGGGGATCTTACTGTTCTTCAAGGTAAGCAACATGGCATGCCCATCTTGCCTAGATGAAAGGTCAGCTTCTGTGTTTAAATATCTGACAAACTATTCCCAGTCTAGAATAACTTGGTGGAAAATTGATCTCACATCCTGTAAAAAAACCCAAACAACCCTTGATTGCCACAAAGAGATTGTTCACTGCTGTCTTGCCTGAAGCTCCTGTCCTGCACAAGCAAAGCTACTCTAGGCTGGATGTGGGTCATGGAGTTACATGGAAAAATCCAAGCACCTTCCCTAGCTCGATGGCCCTGTGCTCTCACCAGTCAATCAGAGCCTCACTGGATTCACCCACAAGCTCTTGCTGTACAACAACCCAAACACAAACAGTTTTCTTTGCAGCCTGAAGTCTTTAAAGTCTTTTGTGATGCAGCTGGGAACAAACAGGGAAAGATGTTTGAGTTTTCTTAAGGGATCAGTCTGAGACTGTTGGAGCTCTGATTGAATAAGTAATGTACTGAAAAAAAACAACAATGCTGTGTCGGTGCTTTAATAAGTAATTGAGCTGAATACCGCCATGTGTGATCCCTGGGGGACCTTTTTGTTTTTCAGCTTGCTTTTCCTTTGGAGTTGAGCTACCACCACAGATCACAGAGCAGTGCAGTGAAGGATGTGTATCTAAAGCTACAAAAAGCCAGAGCAGGACTTTGTTTTATCCTCATTTATATTACCTTGGTCCCCAGACTGCTGCGTGCAGGTTAGGGGCTGAGGGGGAAAAAAGACCAACGTTTTAGAGAGCAAAACTGCCTGGTCTTGGTGTTGTCGTCAATGCAAGGCCAGTTTAGAAGCTTCTCTTTAGGAGAAAGGGACTAATTTGGATTTTTCTTCTCCTTGGCTGATGATTTTTCATGTAACCTCTGATTTTGGTTTTGGTGAAATCTTGACCCTCATGGTAAAATGAGCTAAAATTGCCGAACAAATGGCAAAGGAAAATAGCCAGAACATTCAATCACCTGATACCAGGGCATCACTGTTCTATGAGGAGTGTTTCCCTAACAAGCTTCTCTGAAGGTGACTGTACTCCTGATTCCATGTGGCTTGAAATTTTATACTCCTGTGCAAATTGAGTAGAAAACCATGTCTGCACCAAAGAATTTTACCTCTTTATTACTTTAAGCTCATTTTGTGCAGGCCAAAAGCACTATGTGATATGCGAGGAAAAGGAAGTCTGAATGAATTCTTTGAGTAACCCCTGCTCACCTTCTGTACTTTGCAGACTGGATCAAGTCTCTTTGGCTGCTCAGTTCAAGTGGTTTACCTTCCAGCCATCACAGCTTATATTGCCAGAATGTAATATTTTTAGATTATTTTTTCCCCTAGAACCAGTTTTTTCCTCTTTTGCAGCAGATAACTACCTTTCCTTGTAGATGATTTATTTTGTTAGCTGTTTCCACTTCTTGAGGGATGCTGAGAGCTTCTGTTACGTGACACTTTGCTGAAATCCAGCCCCAAGAGTAATTTTTCTTTTCTTGTTCTTCTGCTTCTCTGCCACTTCTAAAAGTTGGCCTTGACAAACAGAACAATGTTTGTGTAGTGATCCCAGACTTCTGGGAGCATCTCAACCACTGTGGGAACTCAGTGACTTGGTTCAATGTTCTTGAAGCACATACCCTGAGGGGAAGGGTGAAGGAGCAGCTATCACTGCCTATGGATACTGCAACAATCTCTGGTTCCAGTCTTTCACTGAGTTCCTCATCCACTGATGTGTCAGCCTGCCCATTAGCCCATTAGATAAGATGTTCAATCACCAGCTTGACCACTTTGGGGATATTATTAACTGTGTGCAATGTTTTTTGCTCTAACATCTTTAGGTGACAGGTATTTGTGATAAGATGCTTTTATTTGGTATATGTTAGCAGAACACTCTGTAATGCATCCATCTGGTTGTTGTTCCTCTTTTATCATCTCATCAGCCAAACAGGAGTCTGGTCATCCAGGTGTGGGATTCATCTGACCAGTGTAGACACCTCTGTCTGCTGTCATATGGGCTCCTTTAGCAATCAAAGGAAAAGACCATGCGAGAGAGGAGTTTCTGGCTGTTGTTCATCTTACCTTGTGGCAGATGTCTACAACAGATCAGGTGATTTGTCTCCTGAGTGAGCCATTTCTCCCTACTGAGTAGAAAGGCAGTGGTGTGAAGAAGAGGACAGAAAAAGCCAATTTCTCTACTTGTGCCAAAACTCCTGAAGACTTGATTGAAAGCTTGTCTCAACTTTGGAGACAAGATTTGTCCCCAGTTACCACTGTACAGCTGGAAAGCTTTCTTGTTCCAGGACTGCTCTGTTTTTACTGTCAAATCTGTGAGACTGATTTCCCCAGTTCCTCTCAGACTGCCTCTCTGCACACCTGCATGGATGTACCCAGCAGACACAGTTTGAGAGCTTTGTTACTTACATTCTTGCTTTCTGTCCTTTAGTTACATGCCCTTGCTTGTGTTTATCCCTTCAAGATGGACTCTCTCAGGCATTTGTGTTATGCCTGCAAGCTCAGAACCCTGGTTCAGTGAAAGACAGCTCCCTTAGGACTGAGACAAGCTTTGCACAGGAAAACAAAGGTCTGCTCAACTTGCTGTTCGAGGACGCTATTTACTCTCTGACTGACATGTATGCACCACCCTCCTGAAACCTCAGCTCTCTTCCAGGTCTGATAAATATTGGTGTTTTGGAAGATGGAATTCTCCTTAAAAGGTAGTCCAAGCCATGCTGTGGAACAGAAGGACTTGGAGCAGAAATGGAGCTGTTTCTTAGGTGAGGACTTTTATCTTAAAATAAAACATCTTGCGGAAGTCTAGTGAGAGGTGAAGGGGTCACACAACTTTGATATCACAGCTTATGCCACCTGAGCGCATCTCTTCACATGGCTGTCACAGCTTGTTAGGCTAGGATGGTACATTCCCCTGTCACTCCTGGAAGAATTTTTTGCTGGGTTACTGCCCTGCTTGAGGACAGCTGCATATAGCAGAAACCCCCTTTTGATTGAGAAAAATGCTGTTGAAAGGCAACAATATGTTTTCCCAGTTTCCATTTCTCAGTTAAATTATTTGGGTCCCTGCAGTTGTTAGAAGGAACACCTACTCGAGCACAGGAAAAAGAGGACATTGAATGCAGCTAATCCAATATGTGATTTAGTCACAGAGTTCAACTGAATGAATAAGCAAATAAGCTGCATTTCAAGGCCTCCCTTGCTGTGAAATTGTTTTATTTTCCTCAGAGTGATTCTTGGCTCAGAAAATACAGCTATTTTTCATTTGTGGAAGGTGTCCCTGCCTGTGGCAGGGGGATTGGAACTAGATGATCTCAAGGTCCCTTCTTACTCAAACTATTCTATTACTCTGTTTTTGGCAGACTCTCCCCAACACCTTTCAGCACAGAATTGTTTTGCTGTTTGTCCAGTGAATATAGATTTTTTTTGTTTTGATCTGTGTTGTATGTGGTTTTGGCATGATTTATAAATGGATTGGTTAAACAAGTATTGCTACAACTGCCCCTGCCTGTTGTCAACCCTCCTTGTTCATGGGCTTCCACAGCAAGAAAGATGAGGCTTGTGGGACAAAGGGCTTCCCATAAAGACCAGAGTAAATGTCAAGGGACTCTTTTCCCTTCCTTCTTGGCACAGAAACTTTGTTGTAACTCAGGTTTGCTGGACAGGCAGTTTGGATTATCTGTAGTTGGATTATCTGTAGTATGAGTAGTTTGAAGTGAAGGATGCTAATGTTAAGCCAGATTGTCTGGATGAGAAATCACTGAGGTGAGGCTGGGCAGGCAATTTGTATCAAGTTCTGCATTTTGTAATTTATACTCTTGAATCTTTAAATGACAAAGTAAATTAACTTGCTCAGATGACTGAGGATCATGTTTAGAGGGGGAGGAAGAATTCAGCTGGATGCAGGAATTCTTGATGAGGGGGCCCAGGCGCTCAGAGGCTCTCTTTTTCTCTGGCCTGATACATCCTGACTTTTTCCTCTACAGTAGCTCAGGTTTAGAGCAGACATGGAGACTTCTCTCTCCCTGAGCTTTCTGCAGCCTACCAAAGGTGGGCTGTAAACTGGCACCTGGGGTCAAACCCACCAGGCAGGGGGAGCACCCAGAGCTCCCTGCTCATGGTGGCAGGCTGTCATCCTGAGGCTGTTGTCCAAGAAACTGGATGCTTTGCATCAGGTGGACACGAGGCTCTCTTTGGGGGCTGAGTCGTGGTGCCTCTTAGATCTGCCTGGGACTGGGAGTCTAAGTCTACTTCAGCAGGAGTAAAGGAGGTAAAAGTTAAAAACCATGCTGTTTTTTTACATGATGACTAAGAACTGTGAGTATGACCTGGCCATGAAGAAGGTGAATGTTATCCTGGACTTTACCTGTGTGCCTTTCCAGTTGAGATGGAGCATTGCCTCATGCAGAGCTTTGCTAAAACCCAGCCAGATCTGCTCTCTTGTGCTGAAGAAAGAATTAAAACTGGAACATGTGATGGAGGGGCTGGTACCTTGATCAGGGGAAGGGAAGGGCTGTCCTAGGAGAGGAGGCTGAAAGTTTACCAGAAGCACGAAGAAGTTGGGTTATTCAGTAAAAATTATTTATTGGGTTATTCAGTAAAAACTTCTTACTGGGTTATTCAGTAAAAATCCTTCGGGTTGGGGGCAGAGAAAGCTCTTCAAGCCAAAGAACAGTATTGGCACAAGAGCAAGTGACACATACTGATTTGGAATAAATTTGCACTGGAAATTAGGAGCAAGGTGGGGGCGAAGCACTAAAGGACCTCTTGTACTCTGTGCATGGTGCCAGGAATACAGAGCCCCACACCTGCAGCACAACATGCTGCAGGGTGGTAACAAGGTGTTAGAAATCCTGTGTGAAAACTGGTTTGGACCAATAGTAACCTTTAGAGAAACTGTTTGCTGTGTGGACAGAGCAGGGTTTCACACTCGACCTCTTCCTTCTTGACTGAGTTTGGTTTGTGGGAAGGAACAAGTAAGGAAGGGACAAATAATGGAAAGCTTCCAACTCTTACTTCTTATTCTTGGGACATAAAGCTCAGTTTGCTATCAATTTGCTGGGCTGGTCCTCTACAAACAAGGGGAATTTACCCCACGGCAATCTTTCTTCACTAGAACCCTGCAAAAGGAAGTGAGGTTTAATTAGCATTTTAAAGTGGACAGCCTTGAAGTTAATGATATTCAATAAAGAAAAATTGTTTTAACCTTATTTGCACTTTTCAATTTACTTATTAGAGGCCATCTGTTATATTTTAAGCAAGAGCACTATGAGCTAAACTCTCAGATTGTCAAATGAGTTCTAACTAGCTAAGCAGAAGGGAAAGAACAGGCTGCCATAAATGAGCAGTTAGGCTGTTTTTCTTCAATTTCTTACTTTTGTGTCAAAAAGCAAACAGTCACCCTTTCAAGAAACAGTCAAGTTGCAACAATGACATCTGTTTTTACAGGTGCTGATGAGTCTTGGCCAATGTCACTTGTCCTCAGATCTCAGATATGCTCTAACATGGATGAAATTCAAAAAGCCACAAGTGAGATGAAACTGGAGAGGGTGTGAGGGGCAGGAATAAAGATTTCTGTAAGTAAATCACCAGGAAACAGAAAATGGGAACATATTGATTTGTTTCTGAACATGTTGGCCAACTTAGTGACAAAGGGCATGGGGAAAGCTGAGGTGCTCTTTGCCTTTGTCATTGCTGGCAAGGCCTGCTATCCAACCTCTTCATTTTCGTGCCTAGTAGGAGGATTTGGGAGAGGCAGGTGCCACCTGTTGAAGGGAAGGATCAGTTTAGGGACTGGTGAAGCAAAATGGGCACACATGGGACCAGGTGGGATGTGTTCAGGGGTGCTGAAGAAGATGGTTGATGCCATTGCAAGACTGTTCAGTGTGATCTCTGAAAGGTGGGGGTGATTATGGAAAGTCCCAAGTGACTGGGATGACGCTGATGTTGAGGTCATCCTCAAGCAAGGAGGGCCTAAGAAAACTGCAGACATGTCAGCTTTAGCTTTGTCTCCATGAAGGTCACAGAGAAAATCTCCTTGGGGACCATTTCCAGACATGGGAAGGGCAAAAGACGCTGTGGAATGCAAGGACCTGATCTCCATTGACTGTCACAGGATTTTGACTACTAAGCTTGGCTTTCTTAAGCTTGAGCAGATTCCCACCATACCTCTGGAAACTGGGTGTTTTTCCTGTGTCCCTGGGTGAAATGGGAACATTTGGTAGGACTAGAACCAAACCTTGGTCCCCCAGATCTCATGAGAATAATTTAAATACTGGGCAACCCATAATTCCTACTAAAGGGTTAGAAAAGGAAAAAAAAAGTGTACTTTCCATATCTACTGAGAAATTTATGGGATCCAGGAAAACTTCTGCAGCTTACCTGGATGTGAGAATGTGCACTCATGTATGGTTTGAATTCAGAGGTGTTCTTATATAAATAAACTGTTGTTCACCTGAGCAGAGGCTCTGAATCCTGGTTTCTGGGGAATTTGCCTGTGGTGGCTGCAAGGTTGCCATGCCCAGAATGGGGCTGGGATAATCCCTTTAATCCCTTTTGCAAACGAATGCAAATTGTGATCAATGCCATGGAGCAGCAATGTAATTTGCTTCAGCCTGAATCCCTCTGAACTGGAAATTTGAAGACATCCCACAATTGCTTGAAAATTTAGCTCTTAGGCTGAAGTCCTGAGATTTTTCTCTCTCTGTGAGATTTTGTGTGTATCCCAGATTTTCTGAGGACTGACCCAGCAGCTGCTGGTGGTGCTAGGCTTGCTCTATAGCCAGCTGTGATTCTATCCTGCATGGTGGGTTAAGGCAACAGAAAGAGGGAGAAATGATCCAAACAAAAGAAACAGGGCAGAAATGTAAACTAGATCACATTGATTCACGATACCTCTTGATCATTAGGAAGAAAATCCCCACTAAACGAAATGAACTATGAAGTATCTGTAACAGTGAAATCTGGCTGCCAAAATGTTATTGTAAAACATAGCCACGGGTACTGTTAGTTTGCTGTAAGCACTGAAGCTGAATGGGTGGGTAATAAAATAGCTTTTATAAAACCTGTCTTTTGTGTCATTCCAATAATAAATGTTATTTTGTGCTCAGATCTATAGATTAAAAAAACCCCACAACTTGGGGTGACTTTTGTTTTAAGATTGTTTTAAATTTATAACTGAGCTGGCTAAAATGCTTTTCATCAAAGTACAAAAGTTTCATGCTGTAATTAATGGCAAGTGATATCTAATGCAATAAAACACCATCATTTGAGTGTTCTTACAAGACTATTTATGACTGGATATTGAAACTGATAATGATTCTGCCATTTGTCCTCATAATTTATTATTCCAAGGAGAGGCAAGTGGTGTTAAGGGTTCACGATCCGTTTTATGGAAAGAGTGCTGAATTCAGCTTTTTATTGGTGTAAATGACAATGTTTGGTTCTCTGTGGAAAATGAGCTTGTGACAGCAAGTACAGGCTCTACTGAGGGGTTGAGGTGGGGGGTGTTCATGCTCTTTCTTAGAGAGCTGAAGCCCCTGGCTGAATGATCCTGTTGCAGGTAGCCTTGCTGGGAACAATGCAAAGGCTCAGTTGCCATCTCAGCAGGATCCCTTGGAAGACCAGGGCAAGATTTTTCTGAAAACCTTCTTCTTGGTTTCTCAGCTAGATGATGGCTTGAGGTACCATACTGGGCAGCCAAAGCTGAATTCACTATAAGGAGCCTAATCCAAAGCCCATGGAAGATAACGAAAAGAAGTAAAGGCTCAGGTAAAATCTTGTCAAGCCAAACCAAAAGTTGACTCTGGAGGAGACTTCCCTTGATCTTCTAAAAATTGCCAGCCAGGCTGTGTCTCTCTGAGCACAGCCCTTTCATATTGTGCCAGACCAATTTATGGGACTCTGATCCTCACCTTACTCAGGCTCATGGAAACATGGAAGAATTTCTTTTAAGGCAATGTTGATGCAACTAATGGAAAACCTGAATGAAGTTAGACCTTGTCTTTTTCAGACTGGTATCTGAAAAACAGAAATTACACTTTGTTCTGACAGACTCCCAGACCCGAGACTACAGATTTTTGGTTTTCCCCAGCCTGCCATTGATGTGCTGTGGAATAAGGTCCTGTAGGTAAAGATTTGCATTTCCATCAATAGTCCTAGCAGCAATCTAATGAGTTTCTCGCCATTTTGCAAATAACTTGCAGTGAATCTGATGTCACAGAGCCAGAGCAGGATATGGCCTGTTGTCTTTGCTTTTCAGGAGCTCCAGTCACCTTCCTCTTCCCTTCCTCTCGTTCATTCTAATCAGTGTGTCAAAAGGGAAGTCGCTCCTTTATTGGAGGTTATCCATGTCAAGGGAAGTTATGTTTCCATCACTACCTGGGGGCCCATCAGCACATGAAGATGGAGAGCAGTGACTCAGAATGACTTTGAAGCAACACCCAGCAGCAACTGAAGACAAGAACATAACCTCAGCTGACGTTTAAAATAACCTGATGCACCAATAAAACCGTTCTGCTAAATCATGCATCTTTTTACTCTTGGCTGTTCCTAAAGAAAAGGGACTGGGTGAGTGTTTTCTGTGTGTGCCTCTGCTTTTCCCTGTGCTGAGTGACAGATGCACACTGATGGAGCAGAGTGGATTGATTTTTGTGGCTGTGGTACTTTATGCTGAAAAGAAATACAGCTTTTAAAATGACAGAGGGCCCCTTTCAGAGATTAAAAAAGTGAGGTGTATGGGTGAGTTTTGCTGAGTGTGCCTTAGTTATCTGAGTTAAGCACATGCCTTAAATGCTTTGTTGACCAGCATTAATGGGAGTACACTTAACAGTAAGTTTGAACTGAACTAAGTAATGGCTAAAGAAAAAGCAAGAAGAATAAGATAATAGAGAAATTGAGAAAAAATCCATCTCTGTTTTAGTAATTGAAACCAAGAAATAAAATGCAGCATTTAAAGCTTTTTCCCTAATGGCACAAACACAGATAAGTGCCATTGCTTGAGCACTCCTCGTTTTCCCAGTTGAGATGTGAGGACAGTGAGATGCTGGTTGGTAGTGGGCTATGAGTCATCAGTGAGTCTGGACAGCTGAAAAGAGAAAATCCATTCTTTGGTGCCTCAAACATAGCAGGACCAGCTGTACAGAAAAGGAGATTGTCCTGCTCTGCTCAGTGTTGGTATGGCCTCATCTGGAACACTGTGGGCAGTTCTGAGCCCTGCAGTTTAAGAAGGGTGGGAAGGTCTTTGAGTGTGTCTGGAGGAGAGCAACAAAGCAAAAGAGGGAATGTCCTGTGAGGAGCTGCAGAGGGGTTTGAGTTTGTCCTGTTCAGAGAAAAGGAGGCTTAGGGGTGACCTTGTTGCTCTCTACAGCTTCCTGAGCTGGAAGTGGAGAGTGAGGTTCTGAGCTCTTCTCTGTGGGATCCAGTGACTGTGTGGGAATGATTGAAAGCTGCACTGGAGGAGGTTAGATGAGACATTATGAAGCATTTCTTTACTGAGAGGGTGGTTAAACACTGGAACAGACTTCCCAGAGAGTTGGTCCATGCTCCAAATCTGTCAGTGTTTAGGAAGATTTTGTTCAGTGACTTAGTAACAGGCTTTACCATGGTCAGTCCTAAACTGGTCAGGGAGTTGGACTGAGTGATCACTGTATGTCCTTTCCAACTGAAACAGTATTCCCTTCTCCTTCTCCTTCTCCTTCTCCTTCTCCTTCTCCTTCTCCTTCTCCTTCTCCTTCTCCTTCTCCTTCTCCTTCTCCTTCTCCTTCTCCTTCTCCTCTCCCATTGATTGGCCTTGACCAATGGCCTGCCCTCCAGCTTTCCTTTAATGGCTCTTACTCAAAACTACACAAAAAGGGGAGGGCAGAGGGAAGATGAAAGATGTCCCATTTGTTTGGGGTATCATTGTCTTAGTTCTCCTACTGCAGTAGCACTGCACTCACACTGTGGGTGTGGATCACTAACATAAATCAAGAATCAGGTTTGGACCCCAGTTTCTCTTCTTTTTGTGACCCAAGTGCATAAATAGAAAATACAATCCAATTTTACACAGAGTTGTCTGTTTGCTACTCTTTCCTAGGTGTTTGCTGTGGCAGGCAGGATACAGAGCAACTGAAACCTGTTTTTTAAAGTGCTGTCCTCTGAAATGCTGCTTCTGGCAAGTTTCTATGTCAAGACTATCTTTCTGTGGTTTCCCAGAAAGATTCAAGCATCAAATATGTCAAAGGAGCTGTGCTTTGCAAGTGAAAAGGCCGGTGTAAGAGAGTTGTTTTTATGTTTGTCATCTTGTCCTGCCTCCAAAAAAATTGCTGCTTCTGATGGGGGCTGGTGATCTGGTCATAACTCTGAAGCCTTGAACATGGCTCGAGTCTGATACCTTTGACTTGCTGAATTCAGTATATTCATTTTTGGTGAGTCTCTGGTTTTAAAATAAAAGTTGATTTTAAGAAGAAATCTTACATCTCTAAGGGAGTAAAAAAGTCACTCTTTTTTGAATATGTTGATCAGTTGAGATCAGTCTGTCCCATGGATGGGCTCTGTGAACATGTCCACATCATAAAAAGGCTGTGCAATTTAGCATGACAGGCAAGAGGCATTTCAGAGGTTATTAAGGGGAAACACTGGCTGATCTGCCTGTGAGAGCTTGCACAGGTCCTGGCTCAGCCTGTGTTTTTGTGTTTCTGCCTTACACTAACTAGCAATAAAAATTTAAGCCGTGTAGCAAAATTACTTTTGTTTCAGGTGCCAGGCAAGCGTTCCAGGTTTTATGTTTATTTATAGGAGATGAACTTCCTTGTGAGATGGTTTTTGTAAAATTGGATCCAGCTTTATCCAGAGCTGAGCCAGATCCATGGCTTGCATTACTGGCAGCTGGTTTTCATGGGAATTATCCTCCTGGCTCAGAGGAGCACAGGACACAGAAGAGGGCGGTGAGGATGCAAGAAGTGATGCAGGAGACACCTGGCCCTGGTTTCCCACTACCCAAGTAGAGTCCTTTGGTGTTGGACTAATAGGACAAGAAAGAGCATGAGCTTATAGAGAGGCGAGAGTATCTTTGAAGGGACTAGAGGAAATTTTCTGGATTTGTGCCAGGGGAGGTTCAGATGGGATATTGGTAAAAATTTCTTTACTGAAAGGGCTGTCAAGAATTGGAAGAAGCTGCCCAGGGGAGTGGTGGAGTCATCATCCTGGGAGGGATTTAAAAGATGTGTAAATGTGGCGCTGAGGGATGTGGTTTAGTGGTGGAACTGGCGGTGCTGGGCTGAGGTTTAGACTTGATGATCTTACAGGTATTTTTCAACCTAAATGATTCTCTGAGGGATGAGGATGCAGGACTGTTTTGAGGTGAAAAGCTGGACCTCAACCAAACACAAAACTCTATGCAGATCATAGAAACCTCCAACACAACAGAATGCTAGTAGTGATGTGTCAGGCAGGGGTGACCTTCACTGGTATGAAGGTTGGTTAGATGCCAAGACTTTAGGGTCAACAGGGACACTCACATTAATGTAGTTGCAGTACCCCTCATATGGCCTTTTGGGACTTGGCCCTTTCCTGTCTCTGATGGCTGCAGTTGTTCCTGGGACCTACATCCCACCTACACCATCACAGGTGCTGAAGGTCAGGCCACCAACCACTGTCCCATTACCACATGGTCTGACCCCAAAACCCTTCCGCTTTCAAAGACCTGAGAGAGAAGGATGTTTTGTTCAGGAGTGTTTGTGGAGGTGGTCCCTGTGCTGGGAAGGGGATGGTGCTCCCTGGGTTGGGGTGTTTTTATCTCCTCCTGCCTGTGTCCTCTGTTGGTTCCTTGGCTGGGAAATCATGCTGAGAAATAGATGGGTGCCTGTTTGCCATTCATGGAGCAGCGCTGCTCCGATGACACAGCATGCATTACCCAAAGTTCACTGGAGGACGGCGAAGGTGATTAGGAACGGAAGAAAGTTGTTTTTCTTCCAGTGACTTGAGAGCCAAATCATAAAAAGTGAAATGTGCTTGCTTGGCTGTAGCTGTACCTACACTGCTGGGTACAGGCTGGACTGGGACACCCTGGCCTGCCCTTTGTGGTTTTGTGTGTTTTTTTAACTCAGACTCTCTTAATACAAATGTCCCACCCCAGAGGTCACATAGCTGAATCTGCTCTCTCCCAGCTTAATGCTGTCCAACAGCAACATATCTAATTTCCCAGCATGTGCCCTGGGACACGTCTGTTTCCACACCCAAACCTGCACATGAGGTGCTGCAAGTGATGGTGGCCCTGATGCCCTAGCATTGGCACTTTACCTTCAGCCACGGCAGGTCCCCAAAGCTTTGAAAATGTCCTTTAAAGCCTCTCTGGGCTGTGCACCTCCTTCTGATCAAGCTTACATGCACTGGATGTCTTGGGACACGACAGGCTCATCATGAGGAGGTGCTGCTCGCACTAATGAGTTTCGTGCCTTGCTACAGTGGATGGTAATTAAAGGGGGCTGATGAGACAGAGCCTGCGGGCACGGGTGGTTGGTGTGGGGGTGAGAAAAGAGGCTGCTAAGGAACAGCGCTGGGTGCGGAGGGACGAGCTTTTCTCAGAGCGTCACACTAGAGGGTGCCAGATGGCTTTCCTCCACCCTGCCGCCTTCCCTCACTCACATTTGGACACATTTGGCTTTGTGCATCCTGAAGGCTCCTTCCACCCCTTAAATACTCACTGTGTGCACATAGCGTTGCTGCTAACTGGGTGCAGAGCAGTGGCCACCCCAAAAACCGAGCCATGGACATGTGGTGTCCGCCTCTGCACAGCCTGGGTTGGTCCCAAAGCCAGATTCAGCAGTGGCCAAGGAGCAAATTGGTCTGATTGAGGGATGTGCATTGACCTGATAGAAGGAAGCACCCCTGGTCTTCGATAGAGAGCCCAGAGGCTGCCCTGGTCTTGGATAGAGAGTCACAACATGAAAGTTGGGGGTTAACCCCCATTATGCAATGGCAGGTTCATGTGCTTCCCTGTGGATCCCCTCCAGTCAATATATCATAGCTCTGATGGGATGCTGCTGTCATTGCTGGCTCTTTGTGGCCCTTTTCTCTGTCCCCTAGACCATAAACAAGCACCTCTTGTTGTTCCTGTGCTCTGGAGATGTCCTTCCCTAGGGCAGGAGGTTGAACTCATTCCTCTGAATTTCAGGCTGAGGCCTGTCTGAATTCTGCTCCTGTCCTCTTGAACATTTGCAGCCCTTCAGGACTTGATCCCACCAGGCTTTTTACAAGCAAGATATCCACCCTTCATTAAAGGTATCAATCAAGTTGCTGGCCAGACCCAGATCTGGGGCAAACACCTGCAGTTTTGGGAGTCAGCCATTACTAATGACTTTATATCTTGTCTTTCGACCACTTGTGCCTTTACTTCCATAGCTTTTCTGCAGCCTAGGCCCATCATCTTTCTGGGACCAAAGCATCCACAGGATCAATTCACCAAGTTCCATGGATCTGCCTATGGACTCTATTGAGCAGTCCCAGTCCTGCAAGGGCATTCTCGCCCTGGTGGGGATCTAGGCCAAGCTTTCTGAAGTGACTATAATTCATGAGGGACAGCAGCTTTTACTTCCAAACTAGTTGATGAGTGTGTTCAGTGTACACAAATCTCATTCACATTAACTGGAAGACCCTTGGAAGTACTTCTCCTTCCCAGAAGGGTGGGGTTGGGATTGCTGATCCATGTGGGCTTGGGATTGTCTCATAATTTGAGACATGTAGAGTCTATAAAAGAAAGTACGTGAGGTAGATGGGAGGAAATAATTATTAACTTTAAATCCCTTGAACTGCAATGTCATCCATGCACAAACACACTCTTCCTTACATTCCAAGCAGAATTTTTACTCCCCAAATGCCTATAAGGACCCCTACTCCATAAAATCTCTAGTAATACAGGTTGGATATTGCAGGGGTGAGTGGCAAACTGTTGGGTAGGTAAAGCTTCATAAAGGTGAATTAGACACAACCTGATTCCTGCATACCAGCAGGATAAATGTTTCTTCAGTGAGAAGTACCTCCAACTTCATTCCTGGCCATTGTGCACAGTTCAAGGGATGGCTTTCCCTCTTCATCCTGTTGCTGCCACCATTGGATCCAGTCCTGTCTTTTACCTCTTTCTCACCCCATGTGAATAAATTAGAGCAGAAATGATGTGGGGTATAATCAAAGCTGCCAATTAGAATTTCATTTGGTTATACATAATAAGCCTAATTAGAACCCAGTGTAGATCTGCTGGAACTCAATAAATTTGCACCATGGATGGACTTGGCCCAGTGTTGTCATGCCATCTGCATGTGTCTGTAAATGGCTAATGTGTGACAACCCAGTGGCATCACAGAACAATGCAGGAAGGGGAGATATGTCTTTTATCCCATACTCTCTGCTAGCTCCTTCATCCAGCATTTTACATTCATATTTGCCCACTTTTATTTTACCGTGTGGATAGCATCAGGAATGATTGGCTTAGCTAAACATCTCATTTGATTTTTCTAGAGGTTTTAGTAATGCTGTTTTATCATCCTCAGAGCTTCAGAGGGGTGAGAAAGGACTTTGCCCCAGCTGCTCAAAAACCCCCTGCCACATATAGATTGCTCCTTACAACAAGCCAAGCTCAGAGGGGTTTTGAAGCAGCTGTGGGTCCTACTTGTCACTGCTGTGTCAGCTCATCCTCTCTGGAGGTGAATCTTTCAGACCAATGCTCAGCATAAACAACACCTTTCTTCCCAGGTTGTCCTGGTGCTGTTAGTGAAGGTGTTTGATGAGCGACTTGTGGCAAGAGGATGTGACATGTCCTGTGCTCTCTCCATCAGGCTCAGCTTGTGTCCTGACCCATGTCCCTTGTCCCTGCATGGATCAGAGTGGCAGCATCGCACTGGAGCAAGGGAAAGGAACCTGCCAAGAGACCTAGGGATGCTGGTTGATGGAGGGCCCATAGGAATTTTCTTTCATTTTCCAAAATGATGCCTGGGACTTGCAGCTGAGTACCACAACTTTACTTTCTGATTCAGCCTAATTTCTTTAATTTTTCTTACAACTGCATCAGAATAAAATTCAAAGTATTCTCCTCCTTCCTAAACTGAGACCTCACTCTTTGAAAAAAACAGCATCACTTCTCTTGCACACCCCTACTTAGTGGGGTCCTCTAATCCTACCAAATTTTGCAAGCTTTAAATGTTCATGCTTAAAATGCAAAGGAGGGCAAAATGGGAGTGTTTCCTTATTTCAGCACCCTTGCAGCCTGGCCTCCCCATTGCCAGTGAGCAGGGATGTCTCTTAGGTCATGGTGGTACATGAAGCAGATGTTCTGGACCCTGCACTCTACAAAGTGTATGGCCAAGGCTTTGAAATAAGTTATTCTTATTGTGATTCTTGTTTATAACACCAGATTCATTGTTTGTAATTTTGTTCAGTGGCATCCAATCAATAGCAGACAATAAAATATTATTTCGAGTGGTGTAGACATTCCACGAGAATGTGATTGATTGCTTTAATTTCTGCCTTCCTCAGTGTTTTTACTAAGCCCTGTCTTCATTTCTTTCATTCTGCCTAGTTCTCTTCAGCATCAGTTGTTAAATAAAGTGACATATTTATTATATCAGCTTTATTTGACAGATTGCGGGGCGACATATTTCAGATTAATTTTTTCATTTTTAGATGAATGTATGTGTGTGTGTGAAATTATACATGCATATATACACACACTGTATAAAGTCAATGTGTGCCTGAATACACTGAAAGCTGGAATTTCCAAGCACAGCTGGAGATTTTAGGTGGTGGTTTTAGCTGCCTAAATTGACATCCTTTCACTAGTCTAAAATCAATTGCCAGCAAGTATATGATCATGCAATTTAAGTGACATGTTATATGAAGTTCTCAGTGGTCAGACAAGGTTTATTATCTCTTCAGATGGCTACAGAAACAGACCACACAGCACTCCTGGTTTTCCATGTCTGACAGCACAGCTTAACAGCCCACCACTAAGAATTTTTATATTAAAACAGCCCTGTAAGGTGCCTTTAACATGTGTTTTACAGAGCTATTTCAGAAATGTCTAGAAAAGTTCCTTTTTGTAAAAAATCCAGGGATTTTTTTTTGGAGCTATTTCTCATAATCATCAAAACCTCTTGGAGCACCTTTGTTCCTGTAAATCTGGTGTGTGCAGGGCATGGAGATGAAAATCAAGCTCTTTGGGTGGTGTACATTGACTTAATCCACTTATTCCATGCAAGAATATGGGCCATGAGATTTAGTGCACCTCCTAAATTACAGCCTAAATGAGCTCCTTCTCCCATAAATATTGCATGACTTTAAGTCAGGTGCTCCAGAACCTTAATAGCCTGTCCCAGAAATCCAGTGTTGTGGGGAACATGACAGTTGTTTCCAGCTTTAGTTGGTCTTGAAATTGGGCTGTAAATCCTAGCCTTGGTGGAGGACTGAGCATTGCTTCAGAATGTGCCCAGTGTGCTTTGGGTAAGGAATTTCATAGCTGGAGAACATCTGGGTGCTGTTAAACATCCATTCTTGATCCTCAGACGACTCCTTTTTTTGTGCTGATCTGAGTTCCACATTTAAAATGGCAATTGTCTGAACTTGTTTAGCAATTTAGGATGTTCTCATAGCAGGGAAGCATTAAAGACTACACAGGCTCTGAACCCCATATTGAAAATGGAGCACATTCATGTTTCTTTCCTAATCCTTTCAAAATGTTATTGGAGTAGGGTTTAAGCCTGGCCAGTCCCTTTTTCATGAACATAGCTTGTTGTCTCTGAGCTTAAAAACCCCCACAACCACCAAACAACCAACAAATAAATCTTATTACTCCAGAATATGATTAGTGTTCTGGTTTGAGTTATAAATCCCCTTCATTTAAAATGCACTGTTGCTACAAGTTAGGATTTGAAAGTACAATCATGCAAATGCCATTTGCAATGTTTTCACTCTAGTAACCTTGGCAATACTGCAAACAGCTCTCCTGTTTGATACACACAGGTTGGGAATCTCAATTGTAAAGCAGAGAGGGGGATGCTGCCAATTTGTGCTGCTTCTGGGAGGGGAAGAGGTCATTTCTGGGGTAAAATTTGGTTGCTGCAGGAGCTATCCCTTTTAATCCACCCCATTCTAGGTACTGGTGCTTTGTTTTATGTTGTTTTATGCTGGTTATATCCAGCTTTACAATATTTAAGCCCTTTGTATAAATCAAAATCACAGAGCATAAATATTTATCAGCACAAGAAATACACTGCACAGGAGACAAGCTCAGGAACAGAACAAGCCAAGTATTGCTCATAAAGGCCAAACCAGTGGGTTACATTTTCATACCATCCAGAATTAGCGTAAAGGAGTCACAGACCCAAGCACCTTTATTCCCTCAGGATTTGATAACAAACATCCCAGACCTGAGTGGATGTTCATACTGTGGCCACCTGGTCCTCTGAGCTGGTGCAGAGGAGCAGTGGGGCTCCCCTTGGGCACATCTCCCTTCTGGACAAAGCCTCTCCTCTGCAGGCTCACAGCCCCAAATGTGCAGCACTGCTTGACCTGCCCATGATGGCTGCTGGTTGTTTTTGGTGGCCCTGGCAAGGCTGGGTCACCCCTGACCACTGTTTGGCTGCCTGGTGGAGTGTGGAGGATGTTTTGTAGGAGGTGCCTCCTTGTGAATGTGGGAGAGCCAGAATTTCTTCTTGCAGGTAAAAAATAAAGCCCCTGTAAGACATGGCAGGAACCTTGTCTTAGTCAGCTGTTCCCTACTGACTGACAAGCTGATCTGACATTTCCCCTTCCAAGAGGCTCCTTCCTGATGTTGATTTTCTGACACAAGTCTCTCTGGAAATTCCTGCACCCACTTTTTCTAGGCCGTGGCCCACTGCTCCTGGATGCT
The DNA here is from genome assembly GCA_013399455.1 of Anthoscopus minutus. Lineage (NCBI taxonomy): Eukaryota > Metazoa > Chordata > Aves > Passeriformes > Paridae > Anthoscopus > Anthoscopus minutus. Next base: position 247,356 of record VWYI01041004.1, read on the forward strand.
AGCCCTCCTCATAGAATCAGAATCACTGAGGTTGGAAAAGATCTTTAGGATCATCAAGTCCAATAGTCAATCATCTTTGAGCCTGGGACACCAAAACTGGGTGTATTTTGGAGAAAGAGCAAGACCACAGAATCACAGAATCAGGCAGGGTCATCCCAAAGCACAGGGCATAGGATTGTGTAGTCCAGGATGGTTCTGGAATGCCTCCACTGAGGGAAGCTCCACACTCTCTCTGGTCAATCTGTTCCAGTGCTTGGTCCCTGCATAGTAAAGAACTTCCTCATGTTCAGGTGGAGCTTCCTCAATATCACTTTCTGCCCATTGTCTCTTTTCCTACTGCTGGCACAAGAAAAGCCTGGTCCATCTTCTTGGCACCCACCCTTTAGGTATTTGTACACATTGATAAGGTCCCCTCTCAGTTGTCGCTTCTTGAGACTGAACAGCTTGCTCAGCCTTTCATCATGAGAGATTCCCTGACCAAATTAGTGGCTCTCTACTAGACCTGCTCCAGTAGATCCATATCTCCTCTGTATTGGGCAGCCCAGAACTGGACACAGCACTCCAGATGTGTCTCATCAGGGTTGGGCAGAGGGGCAGGATCACCTCCCTGACCTGTTGGCAGTGCTTTGTCTAAGGCACAGCAAGATTCCACTGGCCTTGCCCTCAACAGCACTTCTGGTTCATGGACAATTTGTTGTCTGCCAGGACCCCAAGGTGACAGCTCCTGTTGCTTCCTCTTTGGGTCCCCAAATGTTGGAGGCCACTTACAGCTCTGCCTCTGCTGCCAGAGGTGCCTTCAGGATCCATGAAGGAATAAACCCTGGAAGATGTTGTTCCTGAGATCTCCAAAAGCCTTCCTGGGATATGTTCTGTCTGCTTCAATCATAGAAAGAAAGCAGAAAAGAACAAAAAGGTGAAGAAAATGTATGAAGACTTCTAAGGAAAAAACAGTGTTACGTGCATGTGTGTCTACAGGAAAAATTATTTCTGACTAGAAGTATCAAATCTAACCTTACAGATATTCATGGCTGCTTGAACTTCAGCTGATTTACAGCAGTGAACATATTAGCAAAAGCATGAGTTAAAACAGTCTTTTCTTATGCAGTCCACAAGATAATCTCCTGAGGTCTGAAAAACATCCAGAGCAATAGAAGAAGGGAAGTTGCATACCTTGAATGTGGCTGCAGAAATGCAGCAGAACTAGAGATACAAGAGCTTGGCTAGCTCAGGGGGGTGGCTGAGTGGGCAGCTCACAGGTGCCCATGTGCTTCCCACCTCCAAGCAGCACAGGAGGGAATCCCCGGGCTGAGCTGAGAGCACAGAGTGCCTTGAGGGCAGAAAGCAGAACCTGGGGGTGGGTTTCTGAGAAAAGGGCTCTTGTAATTCCTGTGCAAGTGGATGCCATTGCCGGCCTTGCCTTTCTGCAGTGCACACTTCATTCAGGGAGATTTCACTGTGAAACAAAACCTTTCCTGCACCTTTTCGACACAAGGATGAAAGCGCTCCATGGCTGGGCAGAGGCTGGGCAGGGGCTGTCTGGGGGTCCTTCCTGCCTCAGTGAGGGCATTGTGTGACCATTGTTTTTTATTGCCTTTTCAGACAGTCTTGCAGCCTTTAGCACTGTTCGAGTTCTATAGCAGAGTCAGATGTTAATTGGTTTGTTGTAGGAAAAAAGTTTTGTGGCACAATTTAACTTCAGCTGTGTCCTCCCCCTCTTCCCTGCCTTGCTTTTCTTTGGAAGGTGAAAAGATGTGGATGATGCTGCTTGTCAGGGTGGAAGAGGTCTCCTGACCATGCTCGTTGCCCTTTCCTGATCAAGCACTTGGGTAATGATTTCATGCACATGTGGGATAGGCGTTTCTTCCATCTGTGGTCTGCAGGTGATCCTGTCTGAATCTGTGGGCTTTGAGGGAGACTCACCCCACCCCTCACAGATACCCAAGGGACAATGTGTTGTCCTCAGGAAACTTTTCCACTGTGGGAATCGTATTTTCCACCAGTCTCCACACAAGCATGCCCAGTTCCCATATCATCACCTGTGGCACAGCAAGGCTCAAAGTGTTGGATCCTCTTGTGTTCACTGCAGTCCTTCCAGAATGAAGGGGCAATTTGGGAAATAGTGTTTCCAGTGCTAAACCCCTTCTTGGAAAACAATAGTTCATCATTTTGGAAAATCACATTTTGAGCAAGGGAGGAATAAGGCACTGAACCAGGCTTATTGTTGTCAGGCTGCTTAATGTCTGTTGTCCAGCAGCTTCCCTAGGATTTCAGTCTTCCTGATAAGGTCTAAGCTCTGCTTGGAGACTGTCTCTGGGATGCTGAGATACTTCAGGATCTGTGGTCACGTTGTTTGTGGCTGACTGGCTTCTGGTTAAAAAGTGACCTGGAAAATCAACACAAGTACTTTAAGGACTCCTTGAAATCCTTAAAGCTTGTCAGATTGGTATGAAATTCAAAAGGATTTGGAGTAGGATGTCTGGAAGCAGACACTTTCCAGGTGCTGCAGCCACAGGGGTGAAGCATGCAGCACCTGGAAACAAAGACACTATTTGGATGCTCTCCTGTTTATGGAAACCCCATAAAATTCAATGACAATAGGAGCAAGAGCATTCTCTAAGCATCAGATAAAAAGCCATGTATTTTTCTGCACACTGTGGAATTTAATAGATATTAAGATTGCTTCTATGAGTTTCATTAACAACTTATTTTCTGTTAAGTTCTGTTGTCAGGGTCTGAAACAGAAACCATGGAGTTGCTATTAGAATATCTAGAGCATCCTCCTAAGGATTTTTTCCTCTGTTATCCATAAAAGAAGTGTGTTCCAAATCAGTTAAGGCTACCCTTTTGTCATATTTTCCATTCTCCCCTAATCCTCCTGTTGTCAGAGGTCTTCAGTCAGCTATGAATAAAAAGCCTCCACTTGGTGGCTTAGGATCCAAAATTTACCCTTTAAACAAAATTACCCAGACATAATTTAGAGTTTTTGAGAGACACTGCAGGATTGAAACAACAATGTGCAAACACATCCTGTCTAGTGCTTGTATTGTGGACAAATCCCAAATCATGAGCTTCTGCAAGAGAAAGGGCTGGAGGGAGAATTTCTGTGCACAATGGCAATGCAACAGGCATGCTAATTAGCTGGGCTGTTTGCTGCTCTGGATCTCAAAGGACCTGGGTCTGCCCAGGGATTTCTTAATTCTTTCCCTCATTTCCCCCTTGTTTAGTTGGTTTGCTTTTCTCTTCTGGCCTTCACCTGTTTGCTCTTGTGGGAACAGCTATTAAAGACTCAGAGGAGGCCTGTCAGTGAGTAATTGCTAGCACCCAGTAATTAGTTGAACTAATCAGAAGTGGTTAATTGTGATGGGATAATAAATGTAGTAGCCTAACACTGTGGTTTGTAGAAGGGAGGTGATGATGCTTGTGTGAATTTTAGCACTTGTGAGTAGGTAATGAATGGGGATTGCAGGGGCCTGACATGGGTGTGGGTAAGGGCTGTGGGTCCTCATTCAGTAAATCTGGTGACTCTTGATATCCTGATGTTTAGGCACCTCCAGTCCCTGAGCTGAGGTTAAGCTGCATGGCTTCCAAGATTATTTACCCCACTGTGTTTGTCATTCCTTATGCCAGCTCTGGAGTTCCAGTTCAGAGGGCTGCAGTGCACACTGGATCAGGAAACTCCTACTGTCTTTCCTTGCTCCTTGTTCACAGAGGTGGCTCTGATCTGGAACAAGGTCTTTGAAATCACCACCCTGGATGTTGGTGAGGATCTCTACACACTGAGTTCTCTGCTTGGAGAACTCTAAGCCCTGAGTACTGCATTGCTCCTTTTTTGCCTTGGCTTGCTCTGATAGAGGGCATTCTTTGTGATCTCTGTCTTGTGAGACAGCAGGCTTTGCACATCCTGAGACACCAGTCTCTTTTTTCAAAGCCCCTACATCAGGCAGTGAGCAACATTTTATACATAAGAAGCAAGTGCAGACACTACACAGAGAATGGCTGGGTGGGCAGAATCCTTCAACAGGAACTGTTGTGCTATGTCCTCTGTCCTCACTGAAACTTTAGGCAGTACCCTTGTCTCCCTGCTACTCCATGCCTTTCTGAAGAAGCATGGTTCTTTGCTTGGACTGTTACCCTGATTGTGGTCTCCTTGGTTATGCATCTCATCTAGAACCAACCTTTGTATTTTGCTCTCCTATTGCTGACCAAAACTCCAGATCATGGCTTGGGTGAGCCACTTATGTCAGCTTTGATCATCTGCTGCCATGAAGCTTTGTTTGTTTTTTGTTTTTCTTTTAGAATCAGAGGTTTTAAATGAAACGCTGGATTTAAAGCAATAGTGGGGAAACAAAGCACCTTTTTTTACCACTCCCTCTCCTGAGGATGGACCTCATTTGAATGGGGGCTCCTGTTGCTGTCCTAATGCAGAGTTTGTGTAGGAACTTCTGACAGGACTGTCAAAAGTAGGTCATGGAAGCTGGAAGTTCATGTTGGAAGGGCAGATTTTCTGGCCAGCAAGAAAAATCCTCTTCTGGAGTACATGAAGATGGGATGAGTTTGGTGGTCACCCCAGAGATAAGAAACTGAACCTCATGCCAATATCATGGTTTGAAACTCACTCTGCTGCATCCTGCACTCTTCTTGCTCACAGGTTATTGCTTATTGCACATGAGTTGTTTTTCTCCTCTTGCACCTTTCCCACTTCATATGGATGGCTCAAGAACCATTGAGCAGGAGGAGGACAGGAAAGAGATTTTCTTCTTTTTGCCCCCTCTTCCATGTCCCCTTTGAATGTGACAAGACTGAGAGGTTTCTTTTTGCAGAAGCAGATTTTAAAAAGAACCACCCTGTAATGATCACTTTTCCTATGAGATTGAAGCCTCCTGGAGGTCTCTGTCCTGCCCCGGGGGAGATGAGGGATGTAAGTACATCTTACATACTGTGTATCCAAGTGCCTGTTTCTCACAAAGAAACATTCCTTTATTTTGACACTTTTTGGTGGGGTTTTTTTGTTGTTTGTTTTGGTTTTTTTGGTGAGGTTTTTTTTTGGTCACATTATTAGTTTTTCATTTTTCAAAACCACTGACCCACTGCCTCCAACATTAACTTGCCACTCCTCTCCTGTGATGTGTTGGAGACCCTTTGGGGCAGCTTATCTTCAAAGAAAGTCAGTTTTTCCTGTTTTACTTGAGGACTTTCATCACTCCTTCTTCAACCTGGAAAAAAATCCCCCAAGCCCTAAACAAGCCCATGTGCAGGAGCCCAGACAAACAGGATTGTACAAAAAAGACAAGACACAAACTGTGCCTTACAGTACCAAGCCCACAAAGCTCAAATCCATTCCAGTTTTTATTCCTTTTAAACACTTAGATGGCCTGTATAACAGAGAAAACCTAGTTTTCCTTGTCTACACAGAGTGTTTGCTGTTTGTCTTTCTCTTGATGTGTCCTCTTTGCCTGTCCTTGGCAAGAGGGAACCTGTCACTTCTTAAGCATTAGGGAAAAGCTTCTCACACTGTAGACTTATAAATAATAATAGAAACCTATAAGTGTTCATACAGTAAATGCACATTAAGCACCATCTTATCTGAAAGAAGTATTCATATTTTATGAGATACTGCACAGCCACCTAGGCACACATAATACAGAGGTGTCCTGAGCAGATGATCAGATAGCAATTTAGGCCATAAACTGTGGTTTTCTTCCACATGTGGGGACCTGTTTGTTTGCCCAGAATCATTCCTGCTTCCTGCCATCAAGTACAGCACAAAGTTCAGAGGGCACATGCACAAGTGTGAGGTCAGCTTAAGTTCTTACTAAATCTCAGCATAGACAGTTTTGCCACAGATGTGACATTAGAAACAATCAACAGATGTTAAAGATGTGTTGTACTAATGACCTGTTTCATATTCAAGTTAAGTTCTGAATTCCCTTCTCAGCCACTGATTTGCATAACGTTTTATTCATACTCATTAGCCATCAGGAGATTCTAACTCAGCAAAAGTGGATATTCATCAATTTCCCTTTTGATAACAAATTGATACAACACCAAAAACCATTGTAAGCCTCCCTGTACCTGCTGCAGTACCTGGAAAGAGTGTGTTGTGCAGCCCAGTCACTTCATATCTGACAAGGATGCCTTGGGGGAATTCTTGTGCTTGATTTCAGTGAAATAAATGAGCCCTGCAGAGAGGCAGTAAAAAATATGAGACCATGAGTGCATGCTAATGAACCTGCCTAACTGTGAAGGTATCCAAAACCTCCCCAAAATGCTGCCTGAAGTCCAGGAACCTCTTACAGTTAGCAGCTAAAGCCTTCAAATCTGCAGGAGTGTTATCAAGAGGGAGAGACAGGGTAAGAACCAGCATGACCAGTAATCAAAAACTGGTTCCAAATCTGATTGATGGACCAGCTTGCATCCTGCCCCTGACCTAGTTCATGTCAAACTGCATCACCAAAACCAGCAGCCACCACCCATTGTGTGAATGAAAAGCAAATGACAGCCCAACATGCATGTCTGGAGAAGACAAGAAAATTTGTGATGACCAGAAGCTGTTGAGTAGTCTGCATTTTATTTTGTTGCTCTTATTTTTATCTCTGTTGGGAAACTTGATGCTTGGGACACACTGAATTTGTTTTCAGCTCTACAGGGAGATGTCATGATGTCAATGAAATCTGTAACGGTGATGGCACAGAGAAACCCAGCAAAAATAAGTGTGGCACATTGTTAAGGAAGGGAGACTTGATCATGAAGATTAATTTGGAATGACCTGTTTCTACAGAGTCCAACTAGACCTGGAGAAACTTCAGATTCTGGTGTTTTATTTTTGAATGTGTCATGCTTAGCATGACAAATCTTGTTTACCTTCAACTGTCAGACCTAAGACAGGGTGGATTTGTCTCTGCATGGGGGAAGAAGGTACTGGGGAAGGTCTTTCTCACCCCCCTCTGCTCTGGATGTGGAGGGACTCTGTGTCTTACAGCTCTGAGTTGTGGTTTTAAGTAATTCCAGGACAAAGCCAAGGCTCAGGTAATAACGTAAGGCAATTCTGGGAGTGGGGGTAGGGGGCAGCCAGCTGTTCCTTGTATTGATCAGGAATTAATGTCTAACCTTTGAAAATGCAGTGGAGAATATCAGTGTGATTGTGAAACCCTACTCTGTGCTGTGATCAGTTCCCTCTGGGGACCCACGGGGCTCAGCCTGCTGATTATGGATGCATTTGGAAAAACCTGAATTTTCAATTTTTCACATGAATCTTATAAAGTGAAACGGACTCCTGCTGGGATTTATGGAAACTGGTTTACTCTCCACTGCACTCAGTACATCTACTGAGCTAAGCTGGGAGAGTGCTTCAACCAGAGAGGCACTGCAAGAATTATTCCACCCTCAGCAAGTTAATTGCTGCATCGTCAAGTAGCATGGTTATCCATCCTATTCCTTCTGCTTTCTCTCTCTTTTCCCCCCCCTCTTCCTCTCCAAGAGCTGATGTGTGATGTATTTTATTTTTTTTACCTCCTCCTTGCCATCTGTTTCATGTTTGTAACTTGCAGAGGGTGGGTGTGTGGTAGTGGAGCTTGTGATGAAGTTTGCTGGTGGAGGCATTTCTTTCACTCTGTTAATTAGATTTGTGTTTTCGTTACTCCCAGTTCTAAGGGCCATGCAAATAGGACTAAATTATGCATTAGTGATATACCCCAGTGTTTAAAACATTCTTATTGTTGGGGGACAGGGCCTCCATCCTCTATTCCTCCCTTTCATAGAATTCAATTATATTTAAACTATTAACATGGAAAGTCTAAAAATTCTATTAAAATGTCAGTTTAATAAATCTTCCTAGATTTAATCTTTCATTTCTGGACTGGGGGAAGGGGAGGATGAATTATGACACTTTTAAGTTTTCCCCAAGCAGCCCCTGTGTGTTAAATTGTCTGTAACTGTCAAGAGTGTTTCTGAACTTATCTCTATTTGTAAAACAATCTGAGGCAGTAGGAGACTGCCTGGAGTATTCACTGGAATCAAGCACTTCATGTCCAGGTCTAAAACACACCACAACTGGGGGAATTTGGATCCAGTTCTTTCTTTCAAACTACTACAGAGAAGCAAGGGAAATGGGGTGCTTCATGCCTGCTCTCCACTCCCTGCTCCAGGCTCTCAAAAATGGGCTTGTCTTGCTTTAGACATGTGATTTGGGCCCAGCACTATTTAAAACTGATTAGATTGTTGTTTTTAATTCCTCTCTTCCATGTGCCTCTTCAGAAATACCAAGGCACTGTCCATCGTTCTGGTTGGTAGCCCAAGATGCTGAGTATCATGCAAGCATCTCCTGTAAGCAAAGCTTTCTCCTCTCCCTCTTTTTGTGCTGTACTTGTGCTTTTACTAAATGCTGAAATCGTGTCTCTTCTGTTTGCTTCAGCTAGCTCTTGATTTGAAGCTGTTCCAGTGTCCAACACACAGGGAGTTTTTTACTATTTCCTCTCAGCATTCCTATGCTTGAAAGTCAGGACTCACATAGGACCCTATAAAGAGATTGCAATTGTTTAGCCTAAATAAAGGAAATCCAGCTCTTGGTCCTGCACTCTTATGGCTGTAATACAGAGGATGCAGGTGTAGTGCTGCTTTTGAGACCTGGGACATGAACAGAACTTCCAGGAATGCTTTGTGACAGGGCTGCCCCTATCAGTTGATGATTCAAGAGCTAAACATCCCCTGGTGGGGGGTTTTGTGGACACTGTCTGGGAGGGAAAAGAAGATCCAGGTGGTGATTTGACCCAAGTGAGTCTGTTTGCACCTGAAGCCCTCCTGGATCTGGTGTGGAAGCAATGATGAGGACAGTGGTAGGTGATATCTGCAGGTGATATTTTTTTATCAGGCAATTAGTAGTTCCTGCTCTGCCTGTCCCATAAAAATGTGGATTGCTAATCTGTAGATGGTGATGGTTGCAGAGAGCTATGAGTGTCAGGTCTGACCAGGCTTGAAGGGCTCAGCTGGGGTTCCTCTGGAGGGTGATGGATCATGATTTGTGCTGGCTCTGCAGGCTTTGCTCATGTGTTGTGGTGCAGATCCAGCACTGGGAGAAAATCCAAAGACTGTGGGCTCTTCAGAGGATGCATGCTGAGAAGAAAAATCCAGCTGCCCCTCCATGGTGCAGACTGGTGCCAGAGTCAATGCACATGAGGACCTATATTGAAATGGAAGAGACTTTCATTAATTTCTTGGCTTTGCTGGGGACCCCTGTGCGCTCTCAGCAAAATGCCTGCACAGCAGGAAAATGTGGTTGGCATGGGCATATGGCTTAAGGCATCTCTGCCATATCAGCAATGAAGTATCTCTGACAGGAGACAGTTCCATGTGGGAAATGCTGTTGTGCCTGGTGACACAGCAGTGAATGAAGAATAATTCCCTCCAAACAGTCCAGCTGACCAGTGACCCTGTGATGACCTGGCGTGCCTTGCACTGCTTCTCCAAAATGGAAATGGGTACAGTCTGGCACAGCACATCAAAAAAATCAAACTCCTCTTGCTCACATTTTCAACTTCTCCCAGGACTTAAGCTCAGTAGAGCTGAATTGTCCTATTCCAGCCCTGGAAATGGAGAAAGTCATTGAGCAGCAAAAGGGTCAAAATGTTCTTAGTGGATTCTAGGGAGAAAGAAGTGGTAAATGGTAGTGGCTGAATGCCTTGATCAGCTGGGCTGTGGCACGTAGCTAATGCCAGGCTGGGAGAGTGTTGGGGCACGGTGCTTTGTTTGGGTGAATAAACCATGCATGTTCATGGAATATTAATTAATAATAAATGAACATGCATGAATTATTCATGCTCATAAAAGCAAATTTGCCCTGAAGGCATAACACAAGATAGGTTTTTAGAAGGTTTGTTTTTGCTGTTTTTTTTTAAACTAAGGGATGGATTTGTATAGGGCATAACTGATTTGTGGTAATTTAAATCCAAACACAGTGTGACTGCCATGGCCAAGCCAGTGCATCCCAGCACACTGAGCAGGCACTCCTGATTCCACTAATGCTATTTCAGTCATTCATTTGTCTTCCAAGATGCATATAGGGACCTACTTGCTCTGAGTCTGATCTGACTCTGGCAGGCCAAAAAGGGTCCCCTGGGTTAACACTGTTGCTGCTGGAACAGGGACAGATTTGTCCCTGCACATTTGTTCTGCTGACAGATTTGTTCCACCAGTGTGCAGTGCAGATGTCTCATACATGATGCAGGATTCAGGTGAGATTTGAAGCGCTGAGCTGATGCAGGGAATGCTGCCTCTCCATTCAAACTCCAGGTTATGCTAAACAGGCCAGCAGAACCTTTTGCTGCACCAGGTCCTTCCTTCTGGGCAACACAATTAACCCCATTAAGAAGGATTTAAATTAAAAAATGCCTGTGTGTCTTAGTGATGTGCCACCCTGCCATAAGAGGCTGAAAATTCTCCCTAACTTAGGAGGTGTCTTGACTTACCCTGGGCTTCACTTTGCCAAGGCAAAAATGGATGGCTGCAAGAACTACATGTAGGACAAGTATCACTGTGGGACTGTCACCTTGGTCACTGTGCTTTGTATAGGCTGACCTTGCAGGGGCCAGGGACATAATGTGTTGTAGTCATGCAAATAAATATGCAAACGTGCAGTATCTAAGTGCCCTGCTCTGTCACTGCTCTACAAAGTGAAATGCCAAGTTTTTCTCCCCATCTGAGGCCATGAAAGATTCTCAGGCTGCCATCCTGCTAGATCCTAACACAGTTAGAAACATAGCCCCCACCTATCTACATCTCTGCACAAATTTCATGTCAAGATATTCTGGTTTCTCCTGGTAAGATATGGGAAAACTGGATAAGCTGGATGTTGCTGCACTTGTCCAAAAGTTTCCTATTCATGGTGGGTAATTTGTAGCTCTCCCTGGGTGCTAAAACCTCTCTAAAATTTTATCCTGTTGCTCCCAGGAAAGGAGCTGTCTGGGTGGTGTACATGTGTGATATTGTGGCTGAAGCCCCCACTCTCCCTCCCTGTGCTCCTTGCATTCACAGCCTTCTCCTGTTTGCACTTCTGGTCAAAAATTGCATCTGGCTTCTAAGGTGCACTGTCCCTGCTTCACAAAGACACCACAGTTTGGCCAAACTGTTGTCTCTGGGCAGGCAAATGTGGCCATGGTGTGTCAGTGACTAGCTGAGGAAAGGGCTGCCCATGTCTCTGGAAAGTGGGTTAGGATCTATGAAAGTGGAGGATGGTTTGGACATTTGCTGAGTGCTGCTGAACAGATCTTGTGGGCTGGCAGGATGGCAGGTGCACAGGAAAGGACATAGAGTGGCACACCATAAACATGGTGCTTACCAGCCTCCCAGCCATAATTTCATGGGAAAACATCAGGGAATGTTGGAAATAGAGGAGAGATCCCCAGACACAACTCAGGTCTGCTATGAATCTGGCCTCAAGCCATCAAAATAATCTTAAACTCCTTTTTATTTCCTTTCCTATTTTTTTTTTCTCCCAGAAGTATGCATTGACTTCCTCAGCTAATAAAGAGCAGGGCCATAAACTCTGCTGCCTTTCCCTGGCAAGGCCATTCCCTTTGGTGAGCTGTTTCCTCCCATCCTCATCTTCCCGTTATTACATTTTTAGTTTCTGCTTTTCCAGCAATCCTTCTCTGCTGAGCTGCTGTGGTTTGATCTCTTCTTTTTCTGATTCCACAACAAACATGTTTTAAAGCCTTTGCTGCTGGTCTGCAGACAGTTTTCCCAGGAAAAGTATTACAACTTAAAACATGGGAGGATTTTTTAGGATTTAACATATTGGGAGCTAAGCCTTTGGTCTACTCTTTCATATGGTCATGAAGGCAGGCAAATGGGAATGATTTGAGTAATTTATATATTAAGAGGTAATAATCTTTGCAACCACTTTATCCATCCAAATGCTTTTAACTTTGATCTTTCTGTTTTCTAGCAACACCTTATATTTTTTTTAGACCTCTTCACCCTTCAGAGATAACCATCCCTGATGACTCCTTTGAATGCTTCCCTCAGCTAAACAGAAGCCGTGCCTGACTGCCACTGCAACATCCATATATATCCACAATTAACTGAGATAGTTTCTGGTGTTTGAGGGTAGGGCAGAAAAGGGGAAAAGCTCTCTCGACCTTGAAAGCTGCTTTGTCCTTGCACAATGGTAATCTGAAACCCTAGGTCTAGCTGTGTTTAGAAGTCAGTAAATTTACTAATTAACGTTCTTCACTCAATTAAAAAGCTCTTGATCTGAGCCTGCCAATAGATTTTTGGTATCTATAGAAATCTCGGCCTTGTGCTGAAAGATTTAGCAATTTCCCTCTGTCCCTTCAGACCAAGTCTCAGTAGGGATGAGATGCTGTTTGGCAAAATGGGCTTGGCTCTGCTGGGCTGTGTTGGGAGGCTGTCCTCGGCTGCAGCTGGGAACGGGGCTTAATTGCAATAATTTACTGGGCTGGGTAATTATCGGATTAAAGGTCAGTGTTGTAGCACTGAGGGAAGGCATTGACAGAAGAAGGGGTTTTGTCCCAAGAAGAATCTGGCAGGACTGGTGCAAAAGCAGCAAAGGCATCTGTGATACCCGTTTTTGAAAGGTCCCAGAACACAGGGAACAAGTCTGCTGCAGACTGACATTTACATTACTCTGTGTAGGCTATAAACAAGAAGGGCAAGAAGAGAAATATTTTTATTTATTTTTATTTCACCTTGTAGCAGAATAGAGACAACCAGTGCTATGTTGTCTCTCTTTCACCTCTTGCTATAAATACCTTCCTGTGAGAAGGATCTTCTCAGCCCACTTGGTTTGCATTTTAATTATTTTCTCTGTCTGGCACTTTTCACCTGTTGAGCTGTCTATTGTTGATGTTTTGTAAAGACAGATAAAAGCTGAGCATCACTGTGAACTGGACATCCCAGTTCATGTTGGAAAATGAAAGTTTTCCTCATAAGACAAAACCCTGAAGTTAAAACTGGATGAAGCCAGTTTTTCTTAAAACCACTGGCACAGAATGATGCACTGATGTCTCGAATTTGCCTAAATCCAGCACTTTACAGTTAGGAGCTATTTCTCAAGAGGTTTAGGCACATGCACCCTCCAGTTAAAATCTTTATCCTCTTCCAAGACTCTGCTGAAGTTGTGAGCTTTAATAATTTCTAATCATGCTCCTTCCCTGAGAAACGCTTTCAGCATCAATTGCCTCATTAGACCAACTCCCTTTCTTCTTTGCAGGATGGAAACCCCTTGTGCATGTGCCACATCTGGGTTTTGGAGTTTTGGGAGGTGGCAATAGAATGTGTGACGAGGAGGTGACAGGGAGAAGCCAATTCCTAAAGGCTGTCCTTGCTCGGCACTGCCATGGCAGAGCTCACTAGATAATGTTCTCTGCACTCACAAGTGCCTCAGCTTGGTGTGGGCAGGAGCTGCAGAGGAAGGGTCAGACAGGGCCAGGGAATGACCCTCTGTGGCGTGAAGGGAAGGCAAAGCTCAAGGACTGTCATCTCTCAGCTCTCACACCAAAAGTGAAGGGGCAGGCAAGGTGTGAGCAGCACAGGCCTCTGCAACACGCTCCCCCTTCTGCTGTGCTCCTTAGCAGCACAGCTCTAAAGCCAGAGAAGTCATTAAACCAGGGAAGCTACTTGGTTTCACATCCAAAAATGTAGCTCAGATGTGTGTTTTTCTGCTTTTCCTAAACCCTCAAGTCTCTCGGTCGGAGCGGATGGGACTTGTCTCATCAAACTGGCATCCACAGTGTCGGTGCTGACTTCAGCAGCAGTCACCCGGGGCTCCCAAAGGGTCTGCAGGGATGCAGCCAAGGCAGCCGAAGGAGTCCAGGGCATGATTCATCTCTTCTTAAACTGGATGTCTAAAATAGGTCTGGAAAGTTGTGCTCGGGAAGTGCCGATTTCCCTCGGCTGGCTGTGAAAGGAGCTGACGGTGATTAGCTCAACATCCCTGCTGAGGATATCTGTGTCTAGTCAGATGAATCCTACCCAGATGGCTTTTGGCTGTGTTTGTACACAGAGCTCAGCACAGGGGGGCCGTATCCTCAGTCACCGTGCATGTTACCGCGATATAAATAACACCACCACTGAGGACACGTACTGTACATGCTTCGTTATTCCAGCTCCACAGATGTGCATCTTGCCATCTTCTGGGGTTCCACATGTATTTGTGAGCACAATAAGAATGGGGGGCGGACGTGTGTGAGTGAGCGAGTGTACGGTGTCCTGTATGAATAGGCTGAGATGGGCTGATACCAGCAGACAGCTCTTCTGCATCCTGATTGATTGAGGTGTTCTGTTTCCACATTAACTTGCAATAAAGTGCTCTCTGATGCCGATACACATTCATCATGTGCAATTGTGGAGACTGTTTATAACTTAATTTACTCCAAGGTAATGATGATTATATCTAAATATTTATGGAGAGGTCAGTGCAAGTAAATTTCTCAGTAATTTTGTTTTGCTTTTCTTTTCTTTCTCTTTTCTTCAGTCAGCCAAATTATCTCAATGCTCCCTACAGACCTTCTGCTAATTCCTTTGTTTGCAGTGACAGTTAGTGGAGAAAGAAGGCTGATTAACTGCAGGCAGCCTCTGCATTGAGCAAGCCAGCAGTCTAACCAGAGGTGCACGCAGAGTCTCTGCCTTTTATTTTAATTTTGACCTGCAGGAATGTCATGGGCCAGAGCTGTCTATTAGGCTATATCTGAATCGTGTGTGTGTTTGTGTGAGTTAGCAATGCTAAGCAAAGCTTCCCACTAATACTGTTAAAATTGATACTTTCTGTAAATGTGGGAGGGGGTGGCATTTGTGCAGTACTGATTGTTCATCTGATGATGATCTGCTCAGTGGAGACCATGGGAATCATTTTTAGGGTGGGCTCAGTCAGGAAATCAAGTTATTTATGGCACCTTAGGGTATTGGTTAATTTTGGGGTGTGGGCTTCTTCCTCCATTTCTTCTGCTTGCCCTCTCTCCATGCTCTTTTTCTCATGTGATGCAGTCCACTAAGGGAATTCCATCTCTTCTAGGAGGACTTAGCCCAGTGGGGCTGCAGTCTGTAGATGATTCCCAGCCTGTCTGTTAATATTTAGGGCTGACTGGAGCTGGAAATTTTCACCCAGGATTTTTTGAGGCAGTGTGGAAAGTGGACCATTTTGTTATCTCTGAGGGAATAGGAATGTCACGATATTGATATGAAACAGCTGAGAGGATGTCTCATTTTGATGTCTTACAAAAAACATCTGTGGATCCCCACACTTCTTGGCTGCTCCTGCTCCATATGCAGAACTCCAACACATCACAATATCCCTTTCCTTCTTCTCCTCCTTCAGCCATGTCTGTGTACTCCTGTGACCCTGAGGGCTGTGCTTTGTGCAGGAGTTTTTGTCATTAGGCAAGCAATGAACCCCAAGTGTGTCCCTCAGGCAACTCATGCAATGGGATGACTGGATCCCGGATAAGTGATGAACCCAGAAAGAAGATGGATGCTTATATCCTCAATTCCATCAAGGTGGAACTTCATGGGATTGAGAATAAGGGTGGGTAAGTTGACTCTGTAGGATCTAATTGTAGCTGGATGTCTCATGCTCTCTTGGACATCAGCATCAGCACAGGTCGATTCATTTCTGCTCAAGAGGTGCAGTCACCCCCCAGCCAATGGCTGTTGTCAGCTTTGGGGGCTGGCAGAGGCTGAGAGACGTGGCAGTTTTGGACCTAAATTCTCTGCAGAAAGATGTTGCAGTCTTCCCTTTAGTTTGGCTCCCACTGATACTCTTATTTCTGCATCCTATCACAGTGCTCCACGTTGCCTTTAGAATTTACCTCATCCTGCTTTAAAAACTTTACTTCCATCCCTGGCACTAACTCCTCAAACATTTTCTCTATTTCCATTTTCCAGTTCTGTTTTCCCTGGAGGGGCAGTAGAATCCCAGCAACCATGCCTTCCTGAGCATGGACCACTACCTTTGTCCTCACCCTTCTATGCCACAGCAGAGGGATGCCCAAGCTCTGTGACTGCTGATAAGTGATTGCTCTTTGCACATATTGGTGATTTGGTGGTGAGGATGTGTTTTCAAATGTTCCTCAGAACATTTGATCATCCAGCTGTGGCCCTCAGCTGCCTGGATCCAGCTGGAAAAAGGACCTGCCCTGCAGTTCAGTCTTCATGGTGAGAAGAATGGCAATTATATAAATCCACTCTCATCCTGAATCAAATGCTAGAAGAGAGAAAAGATATTGAGGTATATTGAACCACAGAGGAAAAAAAACTTATAAGTGCAATCTGCTCCATTAAAAATTTCATAGGCTGTTACCTTTACAGGGCAATTAGCTGAGTGATTCCGGTGCTGTTGGAAGCCAGAGCCGTGGTTAATCAGAGGCAGAAATGCCTGTGCAGGTACATTTGCAGAAAACCTTTAGGTTTTAGCTGCTCCTCACGTGTTCCGAGCGCGCTCGTAAGTCACCAGCTGTTGATCCCTTCCCTTCAGCCTCACTTTTCTCCTTTGCTTGTGTTTCCTCCCACAACTCCAACAAGCCCCGGCCCCTGTGCCTTGATGTCTTTGTTCCCTGTGCAGCTGCTGCGGGACAGCGGCACAATGGGACCTGTCAGCGCCGGGGAGCGGGGCGGCGGCGGGCGGGGGGCTGCTGCAGGCAGGCAGAGGGGGGCTTTTGTCAGCGGGGAGTGTTTGCTACCTTTGATGCCAATCATTTTGGAAGAGTTAATGCTGACACGGAAAGCAGCGAGAGGGCTTTTCATGTGAATTCTGACGGAGAGAAAGGGATCCTGGGAGCCGCATAAGCACGTTTCCATGGCTGAGTGCTTTGTACCAAGTTTGTGGTTTCTTTTTAATGCAAACTGATGGCCATTTTTCCACTGAAATACTGGGTGAAACTCCCCATTTCTTTGATAAATGGCCTGATTCCAGTCTTGCTTGCACCAGACATGCAGGAGGAGGCATCAGGGGATAGGCTTTCCTCATGCAGAAAAATGTTTGGGGTTAATTCTTTGCATTTCATTGTGAGCACTCTAAGCAATGAGACATCAAAGCAGAAAGGTTTTACCACCTAGTGTTTGACGCTTGAGCACCCTGGCTGTGTGCCTATGCCCAAAGACTCAAGTCAAACCTTAACAATTTTGAGTGGGTAGGGGGATCACTTCAGGTAGTGAGAGCTGAAGACAAATGAGAAGACAGACCCCAATTTTTACGTCTGCTGTCTCTTGCCCTGGCAGCTCAGGGGATGCTTTTGGCTGATGTAGTTGTGCAGCATGGGAGGTGAACTCTATGAGTGGACAGGCATGGTGGGAGCACGAGTCAGGCCTGCATTTATATGCATGTCAATGACCAGCCAATTCACTGATTCATTTGACAGTAAGCCCTGTGAAAGGCACTGGGAGCTTTCTGCCCCCAGCCCAGAGCCTGGAGTTCAGTGTCATACAACTGCACAACAATCACTAATGAGAAAAAAAATGTTCTTATTCCTTCTGGCTGAAAAAGATAGATTTCCTTAAAAGCCAGACCTCAACATTTCAGTGAACTGTAGCTGAAGACAAAGAATGTGCATTGTTTCTAAACAGATGCAAAAATAATAATAATAGAAGGTCTTCAGCTTTTCAAGCCAATCTCACAATTTGCAAACCTTGCTCATGGTTTTTCTCATGCTTCATGATGACAGTGCCAAGTCTTTCTTGCCAGACTGCTAGAAAAGCTCATTCAGTTTCACCCAACTACCAAAGAAATGAGCAAAATCAGATCAGCCTCTGCAGCTGGGGTGGAGTTTATGTCTCTTGTTCTGATGTGGGCCTTAGGAGAAGAAGCAGAGGCAGGAGGCTGAGCTCCAAGATGTCCTCCCACTGTCATTCTTCTGTGGCCATGCATGGGACTCCCTTATCTTCTCTCTCTCCTAAAGTATCTCCTCACAGCACACTGCTTACCAGAAATGATTCATAATTCAAGATAATTCATATCTCAGCATGATGCCACATAGCAAAATACAGACTGCCCTGTACAATGGCTCTACCCTGAGGCTTTCCCTTTACTGCTGGTGGTTCTTCCCCCTGGATACTTCCACACCATTTAAGAACTGAAGTTTCTCTCCTTTCTTCCAGGAAGGAAGAATTCCAGCATCCAGGTCCACTTCCAGCTCTCTTGTGTGAAAGACCCCATAGCCACGTTTTAGACTCACTTTTAGAAATGTGGTGGACTCCCCAGAATGAAAAAGTTGTGTTTTCTTTCTAGGTTGTTTCACTACCACAGCTCACAGGTCCTGGGCTGCTTGGCTGCAGATTACTGGCCAGGGTTCCCAGAAATAGCCTGAATAGAGCCTGGGGTGAAAGTAGGACCCCAAATCCCACCCTGGAAGGGAACCAGGAACACTGCTAACTTGTTAGCACTTCAGGAGCTCTGGAGAGGAAAAGGAAAATTCAGGGCACCTTTTCTTCAGACCAGTTACTGCACTGCTGTCAGGGTATGAGTGGCTGTTACTATGTCAGCTGTGGAGTAATATTGGAAGATTCCAGCACCTGCACCTGGAAGTGGGATGGGGCAAAACTCCATCAGACCTGCTTGAGGTCCTGGCTCGCATAAAATCCTCACCGTGGTGCTGTGTTCCTCTACATACAGGCACTGTTGTGATCCCTGCATGTTATTTGATGAGGATTCTGGTAACCAGAGGCTTAAGATAAATCAGTTTTTTGTTGTTGTTGCTATCACCATGGGCAGCCTGGTACTGCTGAACTGTGGCCAGGATCTCCAGTCCAGCATATTCTGCCACTGCCTACAGCTCTGCTGGAAGTCAGCTGTCAGGCCAGATGTTTAGCAACCATTTTTCCTAGTAGGAAATTAGTCCCTATCAGGTAGCAGGTGGCATTTTCTCTCCTTGCTCTACAGTCAAAGGTTTTGGAGAGTGAACATCTTCATCCTCTCTCACCTACAGTTATTTTCAAGGGGCAGCAGCATGGAATTGGCACCAGCAAAACCTATTACTTGGAAGAACAGAGAGGAAATGAAGGTAAGAAAAATAAGTGTCTCTAATGGAGCCAGACCAACAGCAGAACATCCATGAAATTTTTATTTACAGAGAGTTTGACTTTTACAAATATAGCCTCAAACAATGAGGGGTATCTATTTTCTCTTAGAGGCACCAGAGCATCTCTCTTTAAAGTTAAAAAAGCTGTGCACACCTGGGGAGAAGGATATGAGGGCAAATGTGCCAGACAGGAGATGCAGCTTTGCTCTCCCAGCTGCTGCTGCAGAGATGGGTGGGGAGTGGGAGGGCACATCTTGCAGAGGGTTTTGGTTGCAGCTCCAGCGAGCACGCATGAGATCCCGAGGTGCGGTTCCCCGCCGACGTGCACCTGGCATCTGCTCTACCTGTGCCAAGCACTGCCCCTGCCAGGGCTGGCTCGTGGAGCAGCAGAGGTGTGGCTGAGCAGGGACTAAAGGCGCTGCCTTACACAGGTTTAGGCTGTGAAAGAGAAGAAAATCTGCTTTGAAGACTCCCCAGGGAGCAAACTTAGTAGCTGAGGTCCCTGGGGGATGCTAGATCCTGGCTACCTACTTATCCGTAGGAGTCTGTGTGCAAGGTGGCTTACAGTTTTCCCTGGAGATTTGCAACTTCTGCTGGTTTCCCCAGCATATAATAATGGCTTGACAACTGTAGCTAACTTCTGGTTCCACTTGCTTTTCCTGTTAGCTAGAAGTGTTGCGTGCAAAGAGGAGCAAAGACCTTGTTTATGTCTGCAGAGCAGAGGGACGTCAAAGGCAAGCCAGGAATGGCCCCAGTTGCCACTCAGAGCTTGAGGTGGGAGATGTGGGGAAACCTCTGTGTGAGTAACTCTCAGCTGGAGAGTGCTGTGGGGCTTTCTGGATGTGTCACATGTGCATTTATGCCCAGAGCTGCTGTGCTTGCCTGGTGGGAGCGTGGATGCAGGTATGCATTTGCATCTGCCTGTGGGCACCCAGCAGGTTATCATGTTAGCTCGCTTATTATTCTGCCTTTTAGTGGTTAAATACTTACCAGAACAGGTCAGACTGTGCAGAAATGAGCCACGTTTGAGAGGGTTTTGGGATAGACCAAAGGGTTTGGACACTGTGGTAGCAGGGGCTCTGATGAAAGACAAGCTGAAAGCCTGGCCCTTCGTGGTACCCAAGTGTCAGGACTGTCCAGGCTGTGCTCCAGCTTTAGGCCAGATGTCCCCTACCTTCCCTGCAGGGTCAGCATGTAGTCAGTGACTCCATGTGGTCTTTGCTCTGCCACAAAATATCCCCATGGGACAGAGGGTGACCTCTGAGGCTGCTGGCAGAGCATAGTCCTTGAGGGACTGGGGAGCCCTGGTATGTCCAGTGATGCTGCAAACCACAGAGACACCCCAGTGGCCCTCACTTGAACTCCAAAGGGTCTGGTTTCCAGGGGCATGCAGAAACAGACTTTAAAAAGGCATCAATCAGGAAATCTCTGTTCTCACACCTGCCACTCCATGGCTAGTACTGACTGACTCTGGTCACAGCTCTCCTGAAAAATCTTTGGGGTCCCTGAGGCCAAATGTGAACTCCTACTGGCAGCACCAATGTGAAGGATTTTGCTAAGGCACTGACAGAAGCACAGTGGAGGTGACAGTGTTGGGGAGCAGCCCTGGCTCCATGGTGGCTGATTGTCATGTTCTTGTTTTAGGTCCCTGAGGGGGAAGGATGGAGAATGTGCCTGCTGGTGACTTTGGCTGTCAGGTGTGACTGAGGGCTGTCCTCAGCCAGGGAATCAGCAGAGACCCACAGCACGACATCAAGGCCAGGAGAAATGGAGTCTGAAACCCTGTGCCATGGGGGCAGAGACATCGGGACTCAAGAAGAGCTAAAACCTTGTGCATACATGCTGTCTGCTGGAGGTAGAAAATGCAGAACAAGACAAAAAACTACAGCCAAATCCTCACCTGGTGCCAGCAGCATCCTGATGTCAGCTGAGGCTCAGCCCTGTGCTGGCGCCTGTCCTTGCAGGCAGCTGTGGAGCGGGAGCAGTGTTGGGCAGCAGAGCTGCTCCTCTCTCTCCTTCCTCCCCATCTTTCCCAGCCCCCTTCTTTACGGGGTTAATTTTATTTTTTCCTCCAGGGGTTTAGGAACAGCCAGCTGAAATGCGCAGGCCAGCTGCCTGCCGGTGGCAGCAGGAAAACAGGCAGACAAAGCAGATGGACGCAGCAGGGGTGAGGGAAGGAGCGCTGTCTTCAGCGGGCCATGGGCACCACGAAAGAGTAAACAGCTCTCCAAAGGGAGCCGGGAGCGAACTCCAAACGCCATCCTCTCCCAAGTACTCAATCACAGCACATTAACAAGAACGCCTGGACTGCTGGGGGAGAGTAAACAATAAGAGGCCATGCTGGCAGGAGAGTGGGAAAAGCAGAGCCCCCTCCAGCTAATATTTATTGAAAAGGGTGTAAAAAGTGGCTTGCGGCTCAGCGTGCTGTCAGCGAGCTGCAGTCTGTGCTGCTGCTCATCTCCTTTCGGGACGACCGCCCTTTCCCTATCTCTGGCCCTATCCCCGTGTGTGCAGGGGATTTGTTTGAGAGGACGAACAAAGGAAATCCAGAAGCTGGAGGTGAACCCACTACTCCTGAACTGGCTGCGGCTCATCAGTGGATGCAGCCTCTGTTCCCAAACCCGGGCTGGGTCTGGCATTTCGGGTCTCGGCTGCTCCAGCACCCGCACTCGGCCGTGCTGCCACCCAAGCGCACTGCTCCCGTGTGGGAGGGGGATTCGTGTTTGAGGGACCAGGGCTATTGTTTGGCAGCAGGAGGGGGTGATTCTTCTCCCGCTTGTGCCGGCGTGACTTCCTTGGTTTTGCTGGAGCGGCTCCTGATTTATGCCGAGGAGCTGGATCCAGCTCGCCAGGCGCGGCTCTTTCATCTGCAACATTGCAGCGAAGTTTGTTTACAAAGGTTTTGGCACGGCCGCAGATTCCTTCTCCCCTTCCCCCCTTCCTCCTAATCAGCTGCAGTTTTCTCTCTCCTTTGGCTCCCACTGAAAGACTGATTGACCTTTCTGAGCCGTGGCTGACACATGAACCATGCAAAATCCTTTCTGCTCCCTCAGCCCCGTGCTTGTTTGGGAACCCTGCCGCCTGCAGCAGCCCGGATGGGTGGCCTCGGGCAAATGAGTTTGCTGCCTTTTGGGAGGTGCTTTGTTTTAATATTGGGCATTTTTTGACATTGGGTGAATGTGTGTTTTGTGGCTGAGCCTCCCTAGCGCTCTTTGCAAACTCTGACATTGCTAAAAATGTGCCTCTTACACGCGCACTCAGTCCCAAGTTGCCTTTAATATAGACCCATTGAAGCAAAACTGAATTTCAAAGAAGAATTTGAGAACTTCTGGCCCAGTGTTTCCCTACATCCCAGCAGGGTGTGTCCACATGGAAAGTGCACAAAGGCAATTTAATCCTTTTCGGGACCAAACTCAGCAGAGCCCTTCCATGAGAAGCCAGCCTGACCTGCAGCAGCTTTCTGTTTTAGCCATGGGGTAAGGGTTGCTCATGGTTGGCCTGTTGGGCTATTAAAAATCTAATGAGAACCATGAATTTGCCATAAATATGCTTAAACTGCTTTTCTGATCTATATTTCTTGAGGGTAAAGAAGCATGGTGGAAGAGGTGGCCTGGTGGTTTGGCTAAATTACCTTTGCAACCATCCCCACAGACTCAATGTCAAGTAATTTTGGAGCCTAAACACTCTTTTACACCTTGAGCACACCTTGGACCTTATCCCTTTTACCACATTTCAGTGATGGTTCAGCTTTCTGTTGTGTTACTTGTCTGTATTGCAAGAGTAAGGTTCAGGAGCAGCTTTCCACTGCTGGTAGAAATTGATTTGTTTTTGAGGCAGCCCAGCCTCTGCTAGAGGCCTTTTGCTGTCAGCCTTGTTTTTGAAAAGCTGGAATTGGAGGCAGGTGAAAATAAAACCGGGATGTTTTCTTGCTGTTGTCTAAAGCAGAGTTTTCTTGTGCTAAGCGGAGTGTGTTACACAGCTTGGTGAAATCTGAGTGTTGCTCACCTTGTCCAACACAATTCAGAGGAAATAGAAACAGTAATTTGTAGCACACACAAGGACAAAACTCTGAGAAAAGTTCCAAGGCAACCAGGGATGTGTCAAGGAGTGATGGCTGCTCTGGAAGCAAGACATGAAGTTACCATTTCCACAGAAAGACAATGAATTGTCCAAAAAACCCCCTGCACAGTAATCACACAGGCTGAGCCTCCTCAGACTCAAAATGTAAAGCAGAAGGGTCCCATGGGGCATCAAATGTGTCTGGCCTGTACCCAGCCAGGGGAGCTCTCCTGGACTGATGCATCCTAAATACTCAGGTCAAGAATGCCAGCACAAGGCTTTTACTGGACTCTAGGACAGCATTGGACAACAGGATCTCCCTCTTTTTTTTCAGGAAAAGACGTCTTCAAATCAAGCAAAAAAATAAAAGCTTTTTCTTCTCTTATCTCTCCTATGATCAAATTTCTCTGGTGCTGATGGTAGGCTTCTCCTTCCCCTGGGAATACATCAATTTGATTTTCTCCCTCAAAGGATAAATCACTGAAAGACACCACCACCCAATTTCCCCTCGATTGTGGCTGCCTTTGGGTGCTAGGGGCATACCATTGGAAGGAGCTCTGCTTTATTTCATGTATTTCATGTCCTTCTATGTATACTCATTTCCCTCCTCATGCTTCCCTCCTCTCTGATAGGTTTTTGTTTGTTTATTTGTTTTATTTCCTCCAAAACATCCTTTTCTTCACCAAGAGGTGATGCTGCCTGGGCTGCGTCTGTAGTAGTTCTGAGCACACCCCAGTGTCTGGGCAGTCTGTCCCTGCCTCTCCTCTGCCATGCTGATTCACCCATCAGAATAAAATTATCAAAAGCAGCAACAGAACCCATGTGTTTAGACCCTGCTGGGGGGTAGTTGCACTGGGTCTAAGTGTCAAAAAATTTGACATCTACAACTGATGGTGTCAGAGCCCTGACATGGTGAACAGGACCAGTCAGAGATGGGAAGCTTTTCTCACAGAGCAGTAAATATTTAGCCCTCCATCTCCTTTGGGCAGCAATTGGACAAGATGCACTCCAAAAATATCCTGAAGCTTTCAGCACACTGTACTGGTTTTCATGTGGTACCCCTCCATCTCAGCCTGGGGTTTAACCCTTATTATGATGCTTTCTCTCGTACCCCATGACCAAATAAAAGCTCCCATATTTTGGGATGTTGCATGGGTTTATCAGGCAGAGTTGTGTGAGACATAGTGCTCCTTCCCTACAGGTGGGCAGAAGAAGAGGAGATTCATTTTGAAGATACCTCATGCTTACTTTTCTTTTTTCCTCATGCCAAAGTCTTACCACTTGGATAACTTGGCTGGAAGATCCAAGTGGAGCAGGAACCTCAGCTTCTTGCAGCTCTGATAGTGGTCTGCAGCCCCTTCCTGAAGCCCTCCATGCCCTCCAGGAACAGATTCACCCCACCCCAAGGGCTGAAGGATGACTTTTGTGTTTCTGACCCTCAGACCTGTGGCTGCTGATGCAGATCCCAGTTGAGGGGCAGAGCTCATGGGGCTTGAAGAAGTGGGTTGAGGCTCAGTCTGATGCTGCACAGTGCTGCTGTGGAGACTTTGGCAACATCCACATGGGACGATGGGGTCCCTTGGAGGGCATCAAGGGAGCTTTATCTTTGGCCTTAGTGATTGAAGAATGCCTGCCTTGTCTCCGTGGTTCCTAATTTCATAAGATTGTATGTTTTATGGATTTAGGGTATGTTTGTGCCCTCCAGAGGTCTGCCAGGAAGCACCCAATGCAGATGTGCCTTGCTTTTGGGAAAGAGTCTGCTCACTTCTCTGGGATACAGCCAGTGTTGGATGCCACAGTGACCCCAAAGAGTTCCAGAGGGAAGGCAGCTCTAGGTTGGAAAACAGGATGAGGAACACACTGTGGTGGTGGTTGTCTTGTAGTGGTCTGTCAGCCCAAAACAGGCCTGACATCATTTTAAGATCAAGAACTTTTCCAGCCAGTAGTTAGGGGTGTTGTGAAGTTTCCTTACTTAAGGACTGTGCAGTGTTATGGGGTCCTTGGAAGAGAGACCTTTTTTGCAGTGAGTCCTACACCCCAATGTTTTTCTCAAATGCTGTTTGCCAGAAAATTACCTGGATTTGAAATTCAGGTGAGATGTTGGATGAAAAAAATATTCTTCCCCAAGTAGCTCTGACCTTTGGGGTGGCTGATTTATTTTTTAAAGGCATC
The DNA here is from genome assembly GCA_013399455.1 of Anthoscopus minutus. Lineage (NCBI taxonomy): Eukaryota > Metazoa > Chordata > Aves > Passeriformes > Paridae > Anthoscopus > Anthoscopus minutus. The sequence goes on from VWYI01041004.1 coordinate 272,609, forward strand.
ACTGCTCCCCTTGGGAATGGTGTCTTGCTCTGTTTTTTGCTCTAAGGAGGTAGCTCTTTTCATGTTTATCTTTGATTCAAGCATTGTAAGGAGCAATCCCCCGCACTTATGTGCTTCATTGTATTCTGGCCATGAGAGATTCTCCCCTACTGTTTGTAGCTCTCTTTTCAGTGTAGCTAGTAAAATATTTGAACGGAAAATAAAAAAAAAAAAAAAAAAAAAAGAAAAGAAAAGGAAAAAAAGACACTAAACAGCCTCCAGCATTTAGAGGATAAAACAAGACGTAAGCGGAGGGGTACTGTGGTTAATGCACAGGGCTGGGAAGCCTCAGATGGACCACAGCCTCTCTTTGCTGCTCTTCTTCTGACTTCTTCTGTGACTTTGTCTCATTTATTTGACTACCTCCTGCTGCAGCTCTGAGGTCTTTAACATACCCCATGTTTTCTGCCTGGAAAACCCATGCAAAAGCAGAAGGACAAGCAGAGATTTGAGGTCTGAGGCAAGAGGGAAGATGCTCTTTGTTAGTCCAGCTGATGAATGATTAAGTATTGGAGGAAGAGTTCAGACAACATTTCGATGGAGTGTTGGAGCATGTGAGAGGTTGTGCACAAGCAAATGCAGCCTCCAAGGCCAAACAGATGGAGAATTTCCCCCAGTTCTGCCTTTTTCCCCCTTGCTGACTTGGGAAGCAGTTAGCCTACAGGTAGCAAGATATTTTCAAACATGAGCTGTTGTCAGTGTCGGGATCCACACTTGTTGCAGACATTTATGGGAGTTGTTTCAACGTGGCTGCACATCCATGCATCTGTTGAAGCCCCAGCTAGACTGAGGTCTCTTCCCCTGCTGATTGTTTGGGGTAAATGCAGTTTTCAAGACATCTCTCTGCTAGGTCAAATGTTGCAGGGAAGCTGTTTTGCACAAGGTGGTTGCAAGCCAATGGCTCGTCCACTGAAAAATTAGTTAAATCTCAATGGGCTGTAATGGGAAAACACGTGCTGAAAGGTCTTAAGGTTAATTTTGTCCTTCAGAGGCCTGCTGAGAATTCAAAACTGAGCCAAACTGGCATGAAGGGGTATCATAGGGCTGAGTGTTTGGAAAAGTAGAAAATCACTGTGATGGTAACCATGGGGTGGTTTGAGGGGAGATCTCCAGTAGGATCTGGTGAAGTCCAGGTAATTCCAAGTAATTAAAAAAAAATCCCCAGGTTTTTGAGGGTTTTTAAAACTTCTGGGGTTTAATGGTGTGTTGGGGGATGGAAAAAAGGAATGTTTATATAAATAAGCAAATTTTTCTCTGTGGGAGAGGGACCGAGTGAGCCTGTGAATTAATGATCAGTTTTTAATTTGTCCTTTCATTGGGATCAATGAAAATGACAGAATGATTGAGGTGTATGTGCTCACAGGAAAGATGTGAGCCCAAGTGAACGACATCAGGACTGTTTTTTAATATATTTTTTTCCGTGAAGAGGATACTTCCCTTCACCTCTAACACCAAAAATGTGATAAGAGAAAGCAAAAGGGCAGCCTGAAATTTACCCCTCTGTGAGAGCTGATCTAAAGGTAGTGATCCCTTGAGAGCAAAGTTATTTATTCTGCACTGCTGTGTTTGCCATGAGTAAATTTCTCAGGAAGCCTGGACAATGCTCATGTCCCATCAGAATCCTGAAGTCCACCATGCCTGGGCTGGCAGCTGCCCTTGGCACAGGATTCAGCCTCCGTGGTGCTGTCAGATGCCATTTTGCAGGCTGCAGGTGTGTGCTGTTTGCTCTTGCCAGTGCTGGGTGGTTCAGGGCTGGATGTGTTTCAGGACACCAGGGGGACAATGAGACACTCATGTTTCTGAAGATCCTGATTTGGAAAGGCTGGTGAATGTGAAAAGTTGGAATTAATTTATTGGAGGCAAAACCAGCTTCCATGGCCAGATTTGAATTCTGATTACTGGGACTACTGATGTTTGGTCCCCACAGCCACATCTGGTTGTGCAGGACAACATTAACCTTGGCTCTGCACAGGGTTGTCACGCTTCTCACTCTGGAATCAAAAGGACTAATGAAGTTTTCAGTGTAATGAAGCTTCTTGAGGATTTTCTTCAAGAGCAAGCTGTTAACCCAACTTCATACTTACAGCCATACGTTCACAGCTAGAATGGGTACCTTGTTTCTGCCAAAATAAAAAAGATATTTCTGAGTCTTGGCAATGCTTAGGCTTAAGGAAGCTCTCTTTTTGGCTGCTCACTTGGTGCTTGTATTTGTCATCTGTAAGCCAAGTTTTTAAGGCAGTGGTCAAGGGTTTAGCTGCCCACAGGAGTGACCTGGGTGGAAACAGTGGCCTGAAGTTGTCGACTCCTTTGTGCATCCCCCATCTCGATGGAGGCTCTGGAGCAGTGAGAATGTGTCTGCAAACTTCCAGGCGTGCCTTGGCCTAATTAAATATTCATTGTGACAAAATGCCACAAACACAGGAGACTTTCCAGTGGTTTCTTCACTCCGGGTAACAAACTGACTCTGGCTCACTCCATGGGGCTCCCACGATGCATTTCCTTCCTTCCTCCCTTCACACTCTGCTCACCTTGCTCAGCCTCTTGTTCCTTGTAATGAACAGGGAAAGATTGAGCTCGGCTCTTTTATTTCATGACTGCGTTGTCTTAGTGAAACCATCCCCACAAATGCTTCTATTTTTGTCTCATGGGGGGCTGATTATTACATTCCACACTCTGTTCTGTGGCCTCTGGCTTTGAGTTGTGAGGTCTTCACCAGGTGGGTCAGCTGCCAGACTGGACCTGTAGCCTCTCTCTCCCTTCTGCACCTTGGCTCAGGCTGAGTTTTTGTTACAGAAAATTTCTCATTCTCAACACTCCTAGACATGAGCAATGCAACTGTGCTGCTGCCAGCAAACACAGCCCCCAGCAGGAGCTTTTATGACAATATCACCTCAGCTCTTGCCACTTATCCAGCCCCGTGGTGCTGTCTCAGGAACTGACCTCATCGTTTCCTGATTTTGAGCTCAAAATTTGGGGCACGGGGCACAAACGTGCACAGCACTGATTGTTGTGAAACCTTGGCAGCCTGGTGAGCTCATCCTGTGTGAAGCCTTTCCTCAGCCTGTCCCTGCACTCCCAAACCAATGTCCTTTGTCAGGGACTATGAGCTTCCCGGGTGGTCTCAGCAGACACAGGTTTTAGCCAAAATAAGGGTCACTCTTACACATACCTGAAAATAGAAATGGAAGGACTGAGAGTCAGGCTGCTGGCTTCAAGCTATGTTTCTTTTCTCTTTTGAGATGAATATGTTTCTTGTGGAAGGCCTCAAGCAGGACTGTCCTCCAGTCCAATTTAATTCCCATCCCACATCCTGACCAGTTCTTATCCAGGGCAGATGCAAAGAAATCCCGCTGTTACAGAACAACTTCATCACAGAGAAACTTTTCTACAAAATTCTTGTTTTGCTTTCTTCTCATTCCCCTGTCCCTCCAACAAGGAGTTTTATAACTCTGATGACCTGCTAGGGCTTTTATAACTCCTTGCTTTTATTACTCCTGTGGTTCATAGAATCATAGAAAAGTTTGGGCTACAAGGGACTTTTAAAGGTCATCTAGTCCAACCCTCCTGCAATGAGCAGGGACAGCTTCACCTAGATCATTCTTATTATTGTAATGTCCATACCTGCCCTGAACATGTGGCTTGTAAAGATGTACTAGTGCAGTGAAAAGCTCAGGAAATTTATGCATTATGTCAAACTATGGGCAGAAATCCTTCAGTGAGCTGATTTTTAGTGACTTTATTTCTTTAGTTTCCCAACTGATTATTTATCCATTTTCACCAGAAAGTTGTCTCAGTGAAATGAGAACTCACCCACATTCAGGATAAACTCACAGTTTATTTTGGTTTTTTTTTTAGGTTTGAAAATGTCGGGTTGTCTCTGGTGGAGGATGTGTGTGCTAGTTTTATTTTGTGTGTGTGGCATCCCTGCATATGTTTTGGATTGGTTCAGGAGTTGAAATAGCAAAACAAGCTTTTCTTTATTCAGAAATGGAAATGAAATGATCAAGCAGCTGAGACAAGAGCTATGTGCAAATGCTTTATGTTTTACTGATTATCTAGTAGATATCAATAGCAGTAATTATTATTACTGTGGCTCTTTCTGCTGTTACTTTCCCCATCAATCCTGAGTTTTTCTAAGTTTGCAAAACATTTGGATAGCTCGTTCATGTTCATTTTCCACCCATTGAGGGTGTTTAAAATCTGCTTCAATCTACCTAGAGGCTGTGGCAAGCCAAAGACAGTATTTTGTGCAGTGCACTGGCCAAGCAGGAATCCAGATACCTGCACAGAGCTGGCACTGGATATGCTGCTTGCTCTTACCCTACCTCTGTAGAAGTGTGCATTTGACTGATGATTAGCTACCAGAGAGCACCTTAAAGTCCTTTAGGTGAATATCTGGTCACAGAGATGCTCTGATTTTTGGGCTAGGGGTGCTAAGACTCAGGAATGCAGCAGAGCTTGATTGGCAGGCTCTAGCAGAGGGAGACAGACCTAAGGGATGGTTGTTGACAACAGAGAGCAGCTTCAGAGAAAGTCCTGGAGGAAATAAGGTGTGGTTAAATAAGGGAAGGGACCTGCATAAATCCATGCCCTTTTGCCTAATTTCAGCCTTTAGAAGCTGGGAAGATGCAGGGTGGAAATAATTTTAGGCAACTAGGTTTTTGCAGCTACAAAGCTAAATGAGTTATGAAAAGGGAAAAAAATGCCAAATCAAAAGTTTTCAGGCTCTATATTTTTGGATGGGGCTTTGCTGAGCTTTTTAGTAGATTTTTTCCCCCCGCTGAATTTGGCACAGTTAGGATGACAGAAGCTAAGATGATACATATGTTTTATAACTGTAGCTCACTTTGGGAGTTTAAAATCAGTTTGTCAATGTCTCTTCTCCTTTCTCTTTTTTCTTCTTCTCTGTATTTGCTGTTACTCTTCATGAAAAAGTTCTGCAGCCTCAGATGAGGAACTGGATGTCATTTTGTTGAGGGAACAGCAATGACATTTTGTTTGTATGGGACTGACATTCTCGCAGTTCAGATGGCCAAGAGAAAATGACAATCAAAGTTTTTTTTCTCTACATCTTTTCTTCAATCCAGGCTGCGGTCATAAGAGCATTTATTTATAACAAAATTAACTTTAAGAGAGTTAAGCACAGCTAAGTCTAATTAGGCAGAGCAAAATGCCTAGGGTGGCTCATGGCACATTTAGATGTAACAGACTCTGAAAAACACTAACTTCAGCTTCCCCTGAGGTGCTGGCCACTGCAGATGTGTTGACTGGATATATCACAGGGCAGAAAAGCCACATGCATTCAAATCTTCAAACATCTCACAGATAAATGTTCACAATGTCCTGTATTTCTACATTGGACAGCAGGATATATCAGGGTAGAGTCTAACATTGCAGATATGGAAAGATCACCCCACATGTAGGTCTTGCTTTAGCTTCTCAAAAGTGAACATTTTTCAGGTGAATCCAATGTCTGTACATGAGTTATTAACTCTCTGCTTGGCATAGTGGCATGCTCAGGAATGGGATTGAAAAGGGTACAGCCCTGGTTTAGGTTGTTGGTTCATGCTTGCTTGGTGTTATTCTACTGACTTCCATGAAGCTAAGCTGAATTACATCTACTGAAACCAAATCCATCTAATTTTCTCCCATTGCTTCTTACCTTCAGGCTTGATGTATTATGTCTGGAAGCAAACAGTTAGAATAAGATGCATTTGTTAGATTGTGTCTTTTCATTATCCAGACAGAAGGAAGAGGCAGTTGACAAAGTTTCGGCAGACGGTGCATAGTTGTTGTTTATGTTAAACAAAACGAGAATGTGCAGCATTCAGGGGTATAAACAGCATGACAGTAATAAGCATAAAACATAAGATTGGAAGCAGATTTCACTTTCAGGCCTTGGGGAGCAGATGGATCTGAGATCATTGTGCATTTGTGTACAACTCCAAGACCTACATAAACTCATTTATTCCCCATGTCTATGTGTTTTACAAGAGTCAAATGTAGCACAGCTACAAATGGATGCAGCTCTATTGAACATAATGGGCTGGACCCAAGCACCCAGATCTGTCTCCTAAACTGCTCCAACAACACTAAAAGGATGGAGAGATGCTTTAGTTTTGCAATCAGAGATTGCCTTGTCATCTTAATGTTCAGGTGGCATAAAGATGAGGCAGCCCCTATTTGCAGCCTCTGTGTGCAGGCTGGAGGAGCTGGATGTGAGAGGAGTCGCAGCTGGTGAGGTTTGGACTTGCTGAACTTGCACAGAAGCTGTTTTCCTCCCCATATCTTGTATCTATATGATATATAGATGTAGAAGAAGCCCTAAACCTTTCCCTTAATTGCTGTTTTCTTAACTCTCAACCCCTGAATTCCTGTCACCGATCTTGCAGCAGGATGAGCACAGCTGGAAGAGGAGACGTGGCTCAAACAATGGAGTTGCATCTGTTGGTACAAGTGTGGTTCAGGAGTGGCGCTGTAAGTTAGAGAGGAAACCAAGCCCACATTGGTGGAGATGAAGTCTTAATTTCTCAATTTCAGTGGGCCAACTGGATCAATTCAAAAGCTGCACTGATTTAGTACATACAGAGGCAGGACCACATGGGATGCCCATTATTTATGGTCCTGATTCCACGGCAGATCCATGTCATTGAAGTGAAGGATATAATGAGGGATTTCAGGCCCAAGCAGAGACTATCCAAGCAGGTGGGGAAGTGACAGGCCAGCATCCAGCCTTCAGAGCGCAGACCAAAGAGAAGCTGCTTTAAATAGCAACAATGGCCCTCATCCCCCGGCAGGATGGAGAGATGCAGATTGGTAAAGGGAAGAAAGGGAAAAAAATAGCAACCACATCAAGTGTGTGCATGTGAGAATCCCTTTCAGGATGCATTAATAGGATGCACTGAATAGGAAGAAGAGACCCTGGAGTGTGTTTAAAACTGCTTTCTGGTATAACATGAACCACTGTAAATGAAGCGCTGTACAAAAGAAATAATAAAAATATATCACTGTAGTCAGTACCCCTGTCTGGGTCAGTGTTTAATCACACCAGGGCTCGTTATTAACTCAGAGCCAGAATAACACGAGCAAACAAGATGACAACCGGGATGGGGAACACAAGGACCACCACAGGACCCCAGCGAGGTTCCTCTTGCTGCTGCTCCAAGCAATGGGAGCCCAGCAGGGAGAGGAAGCCCTCCTGCCAGGCACAGCTCTGCAGACACCTCCAATGGTGGCGTGGGTGTCACCTCCTCCATCACCAACCCGCCTGGAACAGCCACTCGCCTCCTTTAATAAATGATCATCACGCGCAAGCCGTGCCTGAGAGAGAGGATGGGGACGGGTATTTTTAAATGCAAGAACTCCCACCAGCCACAGTTTGAACATAGGCTGCATGATCCTCAGGGGAAGGAGAAAAATGTGCTGGTTTCCTCTAGAGCCAGACCATTTGCTGCCAATTGGATTGTTGATCTGAGATGAGTTATGGAAAATGCAATCCATGGTGGCCAGTAATTTCAGGGTGGTATTAATTTTAGGATGGTCTGCTAAAGGCTCTGTCCCAGGAGAGGTGTTTTGCACTTTCTGGGGATCAAAATATCTCTAGATGCTTCAGGCTGGATTGCTCTGACTGCAGCAGTTGAGAAAATAAATCCTATATCAATGGGTTTCCAATGCTGGTTGTAAATAATTAGTCCAACCCTTAGAAGGGTGAAATTCTGCCTTCATCAGTGTTAATAGTACATGTGCAACTGACTGCAGTGGGGTGAGGACTTCCCTGGGCTGCCTGACTCTGTCCCCTTGTCTGACTGTTGTCTTCAGCTGGGATCTGAAGCCATGCCAGATCCAGAGCAGCATACCTAGTGTCTCAAAGTAACAACTCAGGCCAGTCAAAATTATCTACCCTTTGTGTCCTGGGTGTTTTACTCCTCAGTGTTTAGTACCTTGCCTGATGTAAGCTTTAGTAATGCTGAAGAAAACATCTTTATTGAATTTGGCTCTAAGTTAGCATTGACTGGGCAGACTATCAATTCAGAATGTACTATTACCATCCCTTTTGCCACTTATCTGGAGCTCAAATATCCTGAATAACATGCTCTGATGATGTCAGTGTCTCAGGGTCAGTAACTGGTCATCAATATGACCAGTTACTCTGCTCTCTCTTCCTTCTCTTCTTTTTGAGCATGGGAGAATATTGTGTGACTTTTATGTTGAAGACCATGCATAGAAGCTGAAGACTTGCACAGAAGTCAGTGGGGTTGCACTACAGCAACCATGACCTGAACCACTGGTCCCCAGGGCTGGCTGGGCTTTTGTTGCCTGACAGCCTCCACAGTGAGGCTGCTGCCTTTGGCTCAGCAGTGTTACTTCAAGGGCAGCTTGACCTGCATTTGGGCTTCTTTGTCTGTGACTCTTTGAGGAGGCTGGGAAGGTAGGAGGTGAGACGAGGAAATACACACTGTAATCTATCGAACCTTTACAGTGAGTGCAGTAGGATGGAGGATGATGGTAGCAGGAGGAAGCTCGTGGGAAGGAAAGAGGAGAACAGGCAGAAGTACAGACTTTATGAAAACATGCCATATAAGTTTAACCTAAACACCCACCTGCTGCCCTGGCCTCTCATGGCCTCTGGGGACTTACTATGAGAGCTCCAGGGGGGTTATGCATGACAAGGGATTTTAAAAATGAGCTGTGGAGAAAGCCTTCCCCACGCCCTCAGCCTGACCTGCCACCCCTAGGTCGGTGAGACCCTACATTTCTGCACGTCCCACTGGAATACCTGCATGCCTCCAGCAACAGACAGAGCCCCGGGCAGGTGAGGCAGGTTTTAAGTCAGCTTCTCAAAGCTACTCATCTGTCATCTGTGTGCGTGGTGTTAGAGCAGCATTTCATCCCAATGCTGGAGGGCTGCTCAGAGATGCTGCGTGGCCATCATTTTCAGCTCTAAGCTTCTCCAAATCTAGCTAAATAGAAAGGAAAAGACAAAAAATGGTTCTGCATCATTTCTGCTGAAGAGGCATTTCATGACAAGAGCAAATACAAAAGTTGCTTTGACTTCCGGACAGATGCACTCTGGAATCTAAAGGATGTTTGAGGACAGATTTTCAGAGGTTGGAACATACATACTGACTGTAAAATTACTTCATTGTGCCTGGCTGTGCATGTTAAGCCCATATTTGCCTGCACAAACAAGGTGCTTATGCATGCAGTTAGAGGTTTTGCAGACACAGGGGCGAAGGTGAGTTCAAACCCTGGATTTCTCCATCTTTACGACTTTACTTAGCAGTACTCTCTCCTTGCCAGGTGTGCTTCCATGGGATCAGTGCTTGCAAGGAAGAACTCATGCTATGTCCCCTGATGGAAAATATTTAAGCTCATAGCTTGTGTTGATAGACTGTTTTAATTGGGGTGGTTCCCTAAGCAAAGAATAATAAGCCTTGAGTTTTAAGTTACCCCAGAGGAAAGTCTTTTTGGCACACAGCGGGAAGGTGCCTTCAGCATGATTTCTCACTCCTCATTTGATGCTGCAGCTTCAGCTCCTGATGTCAGCAAGTAAAAGCTCAGAGTGGCTTTTAGGAGATGCTCAAAATTACCTTCACTTGTGCTCCAGGGCGAAGCTCAGGCCTGGTGTCTGCATTGTGAGGTGATGCTCGGACCCATGGGCAGTACAAGCTGTGGCAGCACTCCTGTCTCCTCCAACTTCAGGTCATTTCAGCAGTGGTAGGTGGCTTAAGTTGAGCATTTCCATGGTTTTTAGGGTGAGCTGAACTTGGGTTTCCTTTGTCCAAGCTGCATGGATGGGGTTTTGGGTCCACTCTCTTCCCCTGCCAGACCCTCTGGAGCAAAGCTTAGGTGCAGGACTGCATTGAAACCAGACGGATGCTGGGACAACCTGGGTGAAGGGTGGGCCCAGAGGTGGTGGAGATGGACAGCATGGGAGGAACAGAGTTATGAGAGTCATGATATAAAGTGCAGAATGTCATCTCTGTTTGATCACATAAAAACTGCCTGGGCTTTCTGTGTACGGGGAATTAAAGCTGCAAAAGCAGCTGGTCACACCTCGGTGTCTGGAGGCACAGAGTGCTGCTCTTAGGGAGATAATAAAGGACTAAACATCCACAGGCTTTGAAAATAATTCTCTAAGTAAAGTGTGCTCCTAATCCTGCCTCTCCCATGACATTCCTGACTCCCTCAAGATCTTTGTCTCCTGCTTGGCTGTCTGATGCAGCTCGGCGAGAAAACTCGTGGTAGTTAATTATAGCAGCTTGGGGATAGGGATTAGAACCAGGGCAACGTAAATAAGACATTTATTTTCAACAAATGGGATATGGTGTCTGCTGTGCCATGTTTGCATTTGGCACTCATGGAAATTTAAGGCTGATATTTGGTGTCAGGCGCGTCCATAACAATGTGGATTCATCAGGGCCCTAATTATAGCTCTTGGGCAGCTCACATGGGGTAGCATGGCTTATTTATAGGTAATATTTATAAACAGACTCTCAATCTTCCCAGGAAAAGGTCTCTTAAAGTGAGACACATTATGGTGATTACTCTGAGAGCATCACTGCCAAATCCTTTCCCCTTCCCAGCCGTGCAACATCACTCCCCTGCAGCAGCAGAGGGCCAGTCCCATCCCACCCCAGACACGACACACAACCCCCACAAACTGATTTGCTGCACTTTCTGGTTTCCTGAAGGGGAAAGGGAGTGCCTGTGTGAAAATAGTGATTTCCCAATGCCACGGATTGCATGTGACAAGCGTGCAATTGTATCTCAATAGGCCATTGCAGTGTTCAGCCACAATCATGTGCCTTAATCACCTGACTGTATAAATGAGTTTCCCTTGACAAGATTCGATCCCTTCTGGCCCCTTGACTAATTACCTGCTATTGTGAGAGGCCCTGCTTGTTGGGAAAAGCAACTTTTGTCCCCCAGCGATAGCAAAATAGAGAAATAAACACAGAAGTCTGGAGATCAGAAGGTGTTCATTTACTCTCCATATTTAGTGAGACATAAAAGGGATGTTAATTATGCTCCTCTTTGATGACAAAAGTAGCTTTTGCAAACAGTTTTTCTTGTTTATTCTCTTTTATTCAACAAAAGTACCTGTAGTTTTGTCTCTCTAATCACTCTGTAGCACACAGCAGCCTTGTGGGGAGAACCTGGCAAGTAACCATGCCACCCACCTCTGTATGCAGGGGTTTCTCAATGCTCTCAACAGAAAGTGGAGCTTCCTGTCCCTTGTACATCTCCTAGATCAGAGCTGAAACAGCTATGCAGATAAGAGGAGCAGCCTGGCAACTTTCCTGCATGTACACAGAGGCAAGAGCTGGCCAGAGAGTGCAGGGCAGGCAGGAGTCAGGCCAAAGAAATGTTGCAATACCTGAGCTCTGGGGGGAAAGTCCTCTAGTGTTTGGTCCCTGCTCCCAACTGTGCGTGCTCATAGGCATAATTTTCCATGCATATGGGTGACAATGATGTGCAAAAAGCATTTGAGAAGGTAATTCGAGTTGCCCAAGAAGAGAGTTGGCATCTCTTCACAAGAAGGCATCAAGTCTGTTGCTCACATTGAGATCTCTCGTTTATTCTGCCAGGCTTGCCCCATTCATTTCTGGGTAGGTGGATCTGGAAATGGAAGGTGACAGAGCACATGGCTCTTTGATTCTGCTGAGTGGTGGAGAGGGTGTTGAGATGCCAGAGCTTTCCACACCCTGCACATGAGTGCAGGCTGATTTGCAGTCCCTGCCAGAACAAAGCTACCTACAATCTTTAACAGACCAGGTTCAACTTTTTTAGTTTTAATTTTTTTAAAAAAATTTTTCTTTCTTTTTTTCTGCATGTGCAGAAATCTGCCCCAAATTGTCCTAAATTAACCTCTCTTCTGACATGCTGTCTCACACATCTTTGGTGTCAAATTCTTTTTTAGGTGGTGCTAGAAATCAGAAAGATGAAAAGAGGGGAGACGTCTGACCTGTGCCTTTTCTTAGAGCATCACATGGTAGTGGCTCACAAGCTGGTATAATCCAGTTCCAGTGGTGTCAGTCACCCTGCACCAACCTGGAACTGCTCTGGGATGAGCAGAAAGTCTTCTTATGCCCTTCCTAGGGAGAAGGGACCTCTTTGGTATTTCCTAGTAGGGATGGGCTATTTATAACTGATAATCTCTTGAGAAAATGACCAGAACAGCCTAAGGTCATTTTCTATTCTTATGATTTTGCTGCTTTAAACTCCACATAGGGTAATGGAGATGCTATAGGCTTAGGAAGCAAAGCTGAGGAACATGCAGTCGTGCTTTGGTCCAAGGTTTCTGTCCTGGATCACTTTGTCTAGTAAAAACCCTTTGAAAGCACACAGGGGGTCTGTGCTTTGAAAATGCAGTTTCTTCACCACTTCTGTTGCAATTTGATCTTAATGAGAATCTTACAAAGAAATTATCACTCAGGAAACACTCATTGTTCAAAAGAAATTTCTTCCCTGAAACAAATATACTTCAGTGAGATTTGAAGGGTCAGCTTCTTAAGGTAAGGATGATAGAAAATAGGAAAGGGATGTGTGGATACTGACTCCTGCCAACTAAGAAATCATACATGTAAAACAAAGCATTTGGCTTCAGAGTGCAATGGTTACATTCAAGACCTTGTACTGAGCTGCAGTATCTGTATCCTAACCTCTGTCTTTTTCAGTAGTTTGATGAAGTAGAGCAAGTCAGTCAACATTTCTTTCATTTGTCTGACTTTTAAACAACCTCCTGCCTCATCATTCACTGCAGACAGTTGTTTCCCAAGTTAAATGTATTTTCACCAGCCTGAGCATGGGGCTTTCACTGTGTCTGCTCATCAGTGAGTTGCACTTGGTATGACTTTTACCTTGACCATCTTGCTGTAGCTCTGCTTCCAATCCATCTTGTGTAGCTGAACTGTACCAGCATCTTCCTCTTGGAGCCTTTTTGAACAACTTTAAGGTTTCTTTTTTTTTGTGTGTTTAATTTCTTGCTGCCCAAATTAATATCCTTTCTTGTAATTTTTTTCTACTGACTTTAATGAAGCTTTCCCAAGACTTCTAATCTTGATGACCTTTCAAAGAAGAAACACAGTCAGCTTGTTTCCCCAGGCAGTTTTTCCCAATTTCTTACATCTCTGTTGACAACATATTGCCACCTCCCTCTAATTTCCTCTGGATATGATGATGCGTCTCCTAGCTCTAGAGAGACTAATCAATGTCAGGAGGAAAACCAGCCTTTTTGGCTGTTTACAGTTTGTCTTGTTTAAGGAAACTCTGGAAAGGGTCTGTGAGACACAAACCAGAGGGAATTACCAGCTCTCACAAGCTGACAAGTTACATGTCTACAGTTTTTCTGTATGCTGATTCTTTCAAAGTCTGTGTGAGCTATGAGCATCCCCACTGGGGCTGCTTCTCACTTGGCTGTTGAGATTCCTGTGGAGGACCACCACATGACTTTTTTTTGCTCTGTGATATAGTTTCTTTACAGCCAGATGAATTAGAAGGCATTTGGAGATGACCACCTGAGACAAGAGCTGAAGCTCAGGTCTCCAGGCATGTCCCCCTGTTGAAATCAGCCTTAAAGAACCAGCCTAAAAGACTTGCCAAAGATCACCCAGGATATCTGTGATGGTGACAACTGAAGTCTGCTCTCCCCTGTTCCAAGCCCATGCCCTAAACAGTGGTTTATCATTTGTCTTTTCTGTAGGACTTGGAGAAAGATGTCGAGATTTCCAAGAAAAAAAAACAACAAACCCCTTTCTATTCTTCAAACCTCTTTAAAAGTTGGGAAGCTGTATATATAGTTTTCTGCAATGGGACCAATATAAGCAGGGCAAAAATAATGTTACCCTTCAGCCCAAGTTGGTCTGCAATCAGAAGAGCCTTTCCCAGCTTGTCCTCTTTCTTTTGCCCCTTCCATATTGAGGACATTTAAAGAACAACAAAGACTCAAAGACTAGTCACAGGGTCTGATTTTCTGGCACAGCCTGAGCTACTGCAGAGGAGCAACATCTTGTATTCAGATGACTCGCTGACTCTGTCATAGCCCTGATAAAACATCATTAAAAGCAGTTATTTCTAATGACATATTCCAGTGCAATGGAGATTCCTGTGTACACTAATTTGTTTTGAGGATTGCATCATCCCGACGGAAGTGTAGCCAGAGAGATTTAAAACAAAAGCAGTCTGTCTCCAGGCTGAGCTGTGGTACTTGGCAGAAATACTACTCTCCACTGAGCCCAACATGCTGTTTTAGCATACTGCTCCCCTCTCTGTAATGTCACACTGGCATTTCTGGTCTCCTGATCCCTAAAGGATACTGGACAAGCTATTCAAGCTACCAGTGTCCTTGAATGAGGTTATTGGTCCACATGGGGCTTTGTGCTGTTAGCATTACCATTATTTCAGGGGAGATATTCAGGAAGCAAATTGTTGAAATAGAGCCTCTCATTTTCACAGAAAAAGCCATGGAAAGCTGCTGATAAATTCATTAAGGGGCTGACATATTTTTCCTTCTTGCTGTCTCAGTAACATATTATGTAGACTCGTAAGCTGAGGTGAATTGAGAGGGTTGGATGCCCAGGATGGAGGAAGGGGGTCCTTAAGTAATCCGTCAAGGTTTCACATAGTGGAAAAAATCCCATGGCACCCATTTTCAACCCCAAAAGATGACATATCCCTTGCTGCCTGGCAGGACAAGTATTGACCTTAGGATAGGTAGAGATGGTGAAATTACAGAAGGTATTCTCTGGATGTCTGTGCAAGAGCAAAAAGAAAAAGAGAAAAAAAGAGAAAAAGAGAAAGAAAGAGAGAAAGAGAAAGAGAGAAAGAAAGAGAAAAAGAGAGAAAGAGAGAAAGAGAGGAAGAGAGAAAGAAAGAAAGAAAAAGAAAGAAAGAAAAAAAGAAAG
>VWYI01041004.1:287737-337379 GCA_013399455.1 Anthoscopus minutus
AGAAAGAAAGAAAGAAAGAAAGAAAGAAAGAAAGAAAGAAAGAAAGAAAGAAAGAAAGAAAGAAAGAAAGAAAGAAAGAAAGAAAGAAAGAAAAAGAAAAAGAAAGAGGAAAGAAGCACAGAAGGAAGGAAGCGCGGAAGGAAGGAAGGAAGGAAGAAAGAGAACGAAAGAAATATTGGCTTTTATCATTCACTTGACAAATCCACCACAAAAATATGGGGTTTATGGTTCTTTATCTATGATAAAGAAAGAAGAAACTTGGCCTGAAGAATTTTACTCTTTTATAGGACTGACGCATAGAAAGTATTTCTTATGGTACACTCCTGATATTAGTGGTCCTGTGATCAGGATATGAAAGGGTAAAATGCTCACAGGATTTTAGCAGAATCTTCCTCATTTGGAGGAAGGGGAACTCCTAGAAACCTGTCCAGAAAACAGGTGACAAGGTGTCCTGTAACAGACAACATCCTTTGAGTTCCCTGTTACATCCCTGTTTGCTGTCCTAGCATGAGTAAGAGTGTAAAAAAGTGATTTTTAATCAATCTCTGCTGAAATGTAAGGCTGTTGCAATTATATTACATCTTCCCTCCCACCCCACAAAGTGATTAATTAAATTGCATACAAATTCTGCCCAGTACTTAAATGCTGTGCATGCATTATCTTCATAGTTCATTATCCATTCCTAAGGAGATCAAAAAGCGTGGCTCTGACTCTGAGGAATATCTCCATTAAAAAATGTAATCTTTTTATTGTGCTGCTCTGCTGACTCCCTGCCATCAGAGATTCATTTGCCCCCTCCCTCAGCTGGGGGCAGCTGCTGCCTCTGCAGGCTCAGGTTTGAAGGAATTCCATGGGATAATCAATCACTTAAAAGCAGGAGGAGCCATTTCATCTTCTCTAGGTATGCTCTTGATGGCAAAGTTTAGTGGTGGCAATTGTGGGTGTTTTTTATATTCACTGGAAAAATCACTTCAGGATACTTTTACATTTTCTCGGTGGAGAAAAATGACCCTTTCTAGAGGATGGTTTTTCTGACCTCTCTTAGATACTTATTTTAGGATGAGATCATTTCCCATCTTGCTGTTGGCTGTAAATGAGGCCAAGGGTGAATATGTCTCAGTTGGACATTTGGATACTTAAATTAGGGTAGATGGGCTGCTCCCTGCCGTGTTCCTTCAGGTCAGTTGAGCCATGGGACTCCCCTGTCCCCATTTGAAGGGTGAGCAGCCTCTTGGCTGGTGCTGGCCTCCTCAGCAGACTTGTTTCCTGAGCTAAAACTCTGGACAATTTCTTGTTCATAGAATCATAAAATCATAGAATGGTTTGGGTTGGAAAGGACCTTAAAGGTAATCTTGTTCCAACCTCCTTGCCATGAGCAACCTTCCACCAGACCAGGTTGCTCAAAGCCCTGTCCAACCTGGCCCTGTTTGTCAATATAGAAGCCATAGGACATCCAGAGCTGAGGATGAATTTGCAAGGTAGGTGGCAGGGTGGAGGGGAGACCCTTCATTTTCCATTTATTTGGAAATGGAGCACATTTGATATAACCTTGTTGGAGGACAATAACATGGAATTCATGGGGGTAACCTGACAGAGTCAGCCTTCAGAGCAGCTCCCACACCCTGAGTTGAGAATACAGCCAGAGAGGCTTCAGTCTCTCTCCTGCTCTGTAGTACACACTTCAAGGTAAAGGGATCATGCTCTTCACCTGCCAGAGCGAGGGAGCCGAGGGGAAGGCAGGAGCTCAGCACGATAACAAGCCACATGCCTTTGTTACTGAGGGAATAAAAACTCTTTGCACCAGCTTTTCCTTTCTGTGCCTATTTATAAGTGTTTCCACAATACAAGCAGTGCTCAGAGTTCACTGCATCTGACTTTTGTTTTTTAAATCTCTGTTGTACTGTTATCTGGAGCATATTAACCCCTGGGTGCTTAGGTTTTTAAATGGATAAGAGATGCTACAGGGAGGAAGAGGGAAAGTGAAAATATCTAATCCTGCTTAAAAAAGGACCAGAAGGTGAAACAGCAGATTAATCACTCTTTAACACAATTTGCTGTCACCTTTACCACAAGGTCCCTTTGCTCTCATACGCAAAATTAAGAGACAAACTCAACTAAGTTGCTGCAATTTAAAAAACTCACACACACATACACATGCACAAATAAATCCAAACCATTCCCTGTGGTACAATTGTTGGAAGCACAAACCATTTTTAAACTGATACCAGAAATGAAGTTTTATTTTCAATCATATTTACTGTAAATTAGAAATTACTCAGTAAAGTGCAATCTGTTAGGCAAAATGCATCCTGTCACTTTCAATTAACCAGCTAAAAGGTTGTTAATGAATAAATATTGACTTCTAGAGGAAATGCTTCTTAACCAGCTGCAGATACATGTGCATGATATTTGACAAGTGATCAATGCAGAGCTGGTACACTCCTGCTAACCTGGAGGTAGCTGCTCCAAATGCCTTGGCACAGCTTTAGATGACGAGCTGTGCGGTGCCGCAGGTGTAGGGGCAGGGCAAAGAGGTGCTGAGGTATTACAAAAGTGCCATATGGCCATATCCGTGGTGAATCCAGCTCTACACCTACTTCTAAAACTAAGCACCCTGGAGTGTAAACTTGGAGACAGAAATCAGCCATTCAAGCATCCCTGAAACTTTCACTAGATTTTTCAAAGCCTTGAACACTAATGAGAGCTGAGACAGCTTTCCTTTTTATTAGTACAAAAGATGTGTGTGTAAGTGCTGTCCACAATGACTCTTTAGTCTTTTAGCAGTTTGTCTGACAACTGTGTCTAGAAAAAATATCCAAGGATGACTCCAGGCCTCTACTGGTTTCTGTATGGTCATCCACACTCAACTCTTTGCTAATCCACAAAACTGAATCCTTGAGCCAAATGCTACTGTGGGACACCGAGTCTCAGAGTCCAGCAGAATTAGTTGGGTTGTAGCATCTGTGGATAAAGGAAAGACAGGCAGAGAGAAGGATCCTGTGCTGAAGGAGCATGGCTGGGATTTTAATCCTGGACTCAGGCTTTACTCTCAGGAATGGCCATACAGTTGCCTTAGTTCTCACTTGTATGTAAAAGAGTGGGACTGTTTAGCTGAGGGCTGTGGGCTGGAGGGGTTCCTGGTAAATCAGAATCATCTGGATCCCAAGTATGGAGTTTCCAGAAGCTTCAGTCACTGTGTTAATAATGGTTGGTGTGCCATGCTATAAGTAATCCACAGCATGGAATACAAAACATGGTGAGCTTTCACATGAATTTTCTGCAAGCACTAAAGCTGTTCCCATCTCACAACACAGTTGGGCACCTGTTCTGGGGAGAGGTGGGGACATAGAAAGACTTCCATACCAAGGGAGGCTATTTGAGCTTTTTGCAATGACTGGCAAGTGAGCACTATTACAATCTGTTTTTGTGGGACGCCCCAGCCCAGGGGGGTCAAAGATTCAGTTCCAGATAATTGTTAAAGTAAAGCTGGCTTTGAGTCCCAGGAAGAGTGGACCCCACCCCTCTGCCTTGGAGGAGGTATCTTCTAAGCCTGGGAAAGGTAAAACTCTGCCTTTCCTCTCTAAATCCCACCACCCTGCCTCTGTTTGGGGTTCTCTGCCTCTGGGTTAAGCTGAGTTTGTTCCTGCATTGGTGACACCCCAATAAAGGATTTTTGAGCTTAAACAAGCAGAGACCCGACTTCTTGTCTCATGCCAGTCACCAGACCTCCCTGGACTTGGTCCTACAGCCACAGAACTCCACATGTTTTTCTTCTACATCCTGTATGCATGACAAGAAAGGTTTCTTGTTGCAGTGCTTCAGCACTTCCAGTCGTTCCTACAGTAAAAAGTACTTTTCAGCCTATCATTTCTAAAACTAGAGAGTGTAAATCATGGCAGCTGCCACTGGGCATTGTCTGGGAGCTTAAAGAGTTAAATGTTTTCCCCATGTTGGTGTTTCAAGTGTTTTTCTTGCTTGAATGGAAACAATTGTCTCTGGCTCCCTGGGCTGAGTTGATCAAGATTATGGAGTTCATAGATGTTTTTCTGCTTTGGCATCTAAATGGAAATGAGTCCATCAGCTGGGACTTCTCTGGAGACCCTTGCAAGATTACTGTTTGAACGATGCCAGTTGCTGCAGAGGTTAAAAAGGGCCTTGTGGAGGAGTGTTAGCCCTCCTGTGTCAGATGAGCAGGATTGTCTTTATCCTAAATATCCTGTTAATGTGGTGGGTTTAATTGGTTTTATTATTGTGAGGACTCAAAACTTATTTCAGTTTCACCCAAGGTACTTGTTCCCTTCAGGAACAGAGGGCTTTGCCATCTTGCTGTTGCAAATATATTTGCTCCTTTCTTTCTGCCTGTCCTGTTTACCTGGTTTAGTTTTCCCTCTGAGCAGAACAGCATGGTCTGATATGTGCAGGTTGATTCAATAATTGGAGCACCTTTGGGGTCTAACTGGCATCCAAGGGCATTTTGGTGTGCTGCTCTGCCCAATTTAACAAATTCCATTTCTCAGCAGGACTATTTCACACACTGCTGATGGTCCAGCTTTGGCTTCTGGCTCTGAGGTGGCTCAGTCAGTGCTCACCAGAGGACTTTTTACATATGTACCCAAAATCAAGATCAAGGGACTCTGCTTTCCAGGTAAGCATGTCACTAGTTTTTTCTCCATCTCTAATGCACAGCAGGAACTTGCATGCAGTGATGCTCTCTCTCCATCTGCCTTAATTCCTGTGCCTTGAGTGTGCTGACATTCCTCTCATGTTCTCATTTGGGTGATGCAGCATAAATTATGAGAATGGACATTGGGTGTATCAACAACAGTAAAAGCTAACAGCTTTGCACAATAAAGCTGAGTCAGAACTGCTGGGCTTTTCTCTTCTTCATTGGCAGTTAAATGTGATTTCTATTATCTCACTGTTTGCTTTAATGTTATATGGAACCTGTCAAGACCCCATAGTTTTGCCACTTACAGTTCCACTAGGAGGAAAAGACTCTGTAAATTACAGAGCCTTTTTCTCCTGAAAGGTGTGTAAAACTATTCCATCTAATTCATGGTCCCCTTTATCATATGTGAAAGTGGAAATGCAGAAGATTAGCAAGGTCAGATGAGTTTGGGATATCAGGCCAAATCTGTAAATCTTCTGAGCTTGCTGTATTCTCACCATTATCCCTAGACCTGCCAAAACTTTTATGTGCTTCTGGTGTGCTCCACCTCCAGTTCAGCTTTTCCCCTAAAGTCACTAATTTTGGCGTTGTGCTGGCCAAAAATACCAAAACTTCAATAAACCAATGTATGCCATAAAGGATGTGATTTATGGGATTGTAAATCTTGTGAATCTCTGCACTCAGACTATTTCCTCACATCCCTGTGCAGACAACAATGGGAGTTAGGTATGTTGAAGAAAGAGAAAGTCATTACCTGTGCCTCAGCTAATAAATTCAGGCATAGTCTCATGCTAACCTCACTACACTGTTCTTCCAGGGATTGTTCCTGAACACATGCATAAATCTACCTTGCATCATATACAGGACCTAAGATACACCTCAAGGCACTTCAGAACCTTTATGTGTTTGTTCTACTTGTGAGGAGGAACTTTGTCATTAACCTATGCGCAGTAACATCACCCACTAAGCAAGCTGGACTATTACTCTCCTGTCTCTACTGTTCTCATCACAACCCAGACTCTGCCTGGTGAGATTTTACCCAGCAGCACTGACTTAGAGATTGGCTTTGACAGCACAGTTGAGTCCTTGCTGTGGGGCTCAAGTGCCCTCCCTGGAGCTGTGCCAGTGGTGGCTGTAAAACAGCCAGAACAGGACATGAGTGTATAAGGTATGTTTGATAGAGGAAAGAGACTCAATTTCTTTGGTAAGGGTCCAGATCTTCAAAATGATCACGTTTCTTCAGCTGGCCATTTGTAGAATGATTTAAATATCAAGGGTATAATGAAAATCTCCCAGGGCACATTGCTCATCCTGTACCAAAAATCCTCATCGCCCTGGTGTTGTTATCAACTAAAGGTCATAATATCACCACTTAATATTTATGTTGCAGAATAAGTCAGGAAGAATTGGACCATGTTGGGCTATATACTGCACAAATAAGTGGAACCACATCTCCAGCCCCAGGGGAATTCATAAAATGAGAAGGGTGTGTGAGGCATGGCAAAGGTTGCTGGCTTGGGAGGGCAAACTATGACATTTTCCAATCTCTGGTCTCTTTCCTAACTCCCTTCATAGGCAGAACAACCTAAAAAATTTTTGAGTAATTTTTAAGGGAATAAGAGTTACTTTATGGGAATTGGTGTGGGCAATGAGAAGGAGCCAGTATGTCATCTCTGGTTCTGGACCAAAACAGAAGGATTCTTTCAGATGAGTTAAAGACCATTGCAGGAAAATACCAAAGGGGTGAGGGATAAAGTACCCTGTGATTACTCCAAAATGGTGTATGCCTTTTTCTAACCTACTCCTGCCTTGAGTATTCCTCTCCTACCATTGCAAACTCACCTGAGCCAAGAGCTGATCCCTTAGGTCTTTGGATGAAGATCAGTGATGTCCTGCAAACTCTGGTGATGCCCAAATCTACGAGCAGATTGGCTAGCCAGGATCTAGTGACTCCTCTGAGCTAGGAAGGAGACAGAGGCTTGTACCCTGGACCCAGCTCTGGGAGTTGAAGAGGAAAAATGGAAGATATGTGTTGAGTTGGATCCTACTGGAACCAGGCTGAGGTCTGTGCAGTCCTACTTAGTCCTTTTTAGACCTGCTGAGTTAACATCTTCTTGTGTGGGGAAGAAATATGAAGAGAGTCTGATTTCAGACTGGAAGAAAAGGTAATTTTTGAGCTGGCAGATCTATGGAAGGAGAAAGAGGCTGTTTCATGTTCATGGTCCCCTGTGCACCTGCTGGAGAACACAATGCAGGAATGAGGATTAGAGAGAATCCACTCCTTGTACTCACAGCAAGAAAGGATAGAAACCTTGTCATCCTCTCAGGAGTTTTTTTTCTGACATGCTCTTAGGTAAGATAGAGATTAAATTCCTTCCCTGGGAGCTTGCCTTTTTGGGATAAAGGAAACAAGAAAAGGAGGAAACATGTAAACAAATATTAAATAGACAGACCAGCCTCCCAGATTTCATCAGGCTTCAGGCTGTTGCTTGGCTTGCCTTCTGAAGGAGGTGTTTGTGCCTGTGTTCCTGGGCTTGCTCCCATTTTCCCTCCCTCCATCCTTATCTCTGTACCCATCGCTGCTTCTCCTTGTGCCTGAACAGCGAATGGAAAATTTTGGAGTGGGACTTTTGCTGTTAAGGGTACCCCTCCAAATGGATTTGGAGATGATTGATTATTCAGAGCAGGTTTGGAACTCATGCAGAGGCTGGGCAGTGAGTGTGCTGCAAAGGACACGAGGAAGAGAGCAGTGAGGAGGTGTTTTGGCAAGAAAAAAACAGCCTGCAGTGCAGGCAGTGCTGCGCCTGTTGTTGGGTGTTAGAGATCTGCATCTTCCTGCACTGAGCTGCGTGTCCAGAGAATGTTCTGTTCCATTATGTCAGGAGCTGCCATAACATGAGGTAATTGGCTTTGATATGACATAATCCACCCATAACACAACATGTGATAGATGAAAGGACTTTCCCTGAGGCAAGAAGAAACCAGCTGGTACTGTACAACACCTGAAAAGAGCGGGAGGTTTTTAATCATCTCCCTCTGCCTTGCTGGGGCGGCAAGTTGTTCAGTCTATGCACATCCTTAATTGAAAACTCAAGATGATTAATTGTTTTTTAAAATACCACAGCGTGTCTTATTGTGTTTGAAACAAATTAAAGTTTCCATAAATCCATATCAGCCATCCACATAGAAAGAAGAAAAAAGACAAACCAAGCTCAGGTGAACATCTAGAATATGCAAGATATGATCAGTTTTCTTCAAGCTCTTCTGATCTGAAGTACCTTCTGCTCATTCTTGGCACAGGCCCATGTTTAACCTCAGTTTTGCTGCTCAGGGAAACACTGATGAGCTGATATCCATTCAGATCTGATCTTGAGTAGAGCTTCTTGTGGTGCTTCCTGCTGGTCAGAGTTAGCTGCAGAGGAGGTGAAAGTTGGAAGTGGCACAACTGAACTGAAAACATTTGATCCTGTCTTCACTGGGAACATCCCAACCTGTGACATCCCCTGAGTGGAAAGGGAAAGCCATGAACAGATGATTGTTCATGTCTTAGGGAAGTGTTTTGGAACCTTCATTTCTGAATGAAGACATCCTGTGAAAAGAGCTTGATGGAATGAAGGAAGACTTGCTTAAGATAAATTAAAAGGGATCTGATTCTGAAGGGCCCTGTCCCCCATCTGATTTGATTCAGGTTACTGTCATTCAGCTGTTTTACAGGTTTTCCTTTCAACATTACTTCCTGGAATTCTGTCACCTCTTTGTTCACTGCAAATGTTTCAGAAAGGTTTAAAAGAAGTGCTAGTATGAAATCCTGAAAATTAAAAGCATAGGAAGAAGAGGGTGTAATTTTCAATGTACATGTCCTAATTTCATCTTGGCTTTGATGTATAGCTTGTGTCTTAAGGAGTTTAGCATAGACTGTCTCGTGCATGTGGCACTCACACTTTCATGACCACAGTCCTTAATTTTTGAGGTGCAGCACATGAAGTTTTATGTTGTCTGTCAAAGAGATGAAATACTCCTTTTTGTCACATTTCAAAGCCAACCCTACCCTCACTAGTTTTGTCCTAGAGAAAATCAAACAAGAATTGCAGATGGTAAGACTGAAGTGTTTACCACTGTTCAAGAATCTGGATTGCTTAGGGGTGGGGATGACTCTTGCCATCACTGGCACCAGCACTCTTGTAGTCCCACAGACTTCCCTCTCCTCTTATGCAGTGTCTAGGCTGGGCTGTCCTGAATTTCTTGAGTTCTTTGGTAAGCAAAAGCATCTTGTCTACAAAAATGAGACATGTGACTAATTATGATGGTCTGGAAAAATAAGAGTTAATATTATATGCCTGTCCAAGGCTCTGCTCCCATTTTCTCTTGCTGGTGTTTCCAACTGCTCCTGCCAAGTGTTGCCATCCCAGTGGATGCCCTAGAGAGCAAAGGTAAATTGTGTTTGAGTTCTGGCCTTGAATGTCCTTCCAGGGGTTGATAGAGATGCTGAATGTTGTTCTAAGCTGTTTCTTTTGTGGTGCCTTCAGTATAAATCTCTGTCTTCTTTCTTAAAAGCCAGCTCAGCCACATGAACAAGGCTTTATTTTATGAGGCTCATTATTTTTATATTGATGTTCATTTTCTGAAAATAGTGTGAAAGCTAAATGCATACAGCCCCCTAGATGTTTTAACAAAATCATATTTCAGTTGCAGTATTGATTGTCTATCTATAAAGCAATATATGGCCAGGAGTTAATGTTAACAGTGCACTATGTTAACTGAAGTAATGTAGTGAAAAACAAAAATAAGAGTTGGCCTGCCTTTACTTTTTGCTGCTGTGTGACACCTCCAGCTGAGCATTATTGCTTCTCATGAGTGTTAGGTAATCACAGAGATGACCTAGAGCTCTTTCCCTTAATGGATGATACGCAAAATCAGCCAGAGTTCATGGTTACTAGTATGAGGGTGGCACATAAACAATATTCCTCTCATAGTGTTTACACTCATTTTTTTCCTGTCCTTTGAGCAAGAAACAGTTGGGTGCAGGTTCAGTGTTAAAGTGGTGCCTACCCTTAGTGACTGCTCTACACTCCTGTGGTCTTGAAACTGTTCTTGCTTTGCTGCAAATGGGTGGGATTTTTATAGGAACTGTATTTGTTCAACCATTTTCGCAGAGGAAATGAGGCTTTAAGGTGAAATCCATATAACTCTTTAGACTGCAAAACCTTTCTTCTCTCATTGCTGCAGATATACAAAATGAGTTGAAGGACCCCAATCTGTACTATCACTATCCATAGTAGGGTAGATCAGCTCCCGTTTTTGGAAGTCAGCTCCATCCTGGCAGATTCATGACCAGACAAATTTTCTAGGTGTGTTACTTTTTTGTTTTCCTGGAAATGAATGAGAATTTTTTTCCTATATATTTATAGACTATATGGGAACCTTGTTAAGTAGTGATCTGACCAAAGTAGTAGTGATCTGACCAAAGTCACATTGTCCCACCAAAATGGGTGCAAACCTAAAAGCTCTTGGTGTAAAAAGACTCTGAGGGATGCCAACCAGTGATCATTTCCTCAATCTGTGTGCTTCTTCAATTCAAACAAAACTTTTTGTGTATTATTTTTTAAACACTCCAGTGTTTAAAACACTACCAGGTGCTACTTTTCCATGTTCTGTTCTCTGGTCTTCCCTTTTCTTGTTAATGGGCTGGATTTTTTTTTCTTTTCTTTCGGTTATTTTTTTTAATTTGTATCTTCTCTCTCTCTCTCACATTAATCCAACTTCTCCTGACATACAGAGGCCAAAACAAAAAAAAGTTCTCCAGTGAAGCCTTTACCAGCAGCAAACAGAGCAGAAGGCTTTCTTCACACATCTCAAACATGATGGTGCTCTTTGCATGCCTCAGCATGGTGTTTGCTGTTTTCAGCACAACCCTGTTGATTCACATCTAGCTGCTGATCCACTCCAAGCCTCCAATCCTTCTCTGCAGATTTCCCCCCAGTCTGTTGTTGCTGGCTTGTAGTCATGCAGTTGTTGTTCTTCTCTGATCCTGATATTTACTGAGGACAAAAGCTCATTTGCATCCTGGTTTTTCAGACCCCTTCTCTCATTTGCCATCATGATTTTGAACTCTAGCTCTGTGTGTTCTGCTGTGCTGCTAGCCCCTCCCTCCATGGTGTTGTGTGTGAATATGTAAACATAAAGATTATGTTGTTAAGGAAAATATTGCATAGTGTGACATCCCAGTCAGAACCTTGAAGATTTTTTCTTGATATACACCTCCTTCTTGCAAGTGAGCTGCTGATTACTATTATACTAATTTATCATTTTTCCCATACAGTTTTGCATGCTCCAATAGCAGTTTCACATAAAGCATATTTCTGTACCTCCATACAAAATGTTATAAGATGGTGAAGATGAGGTATGATCTCTACTGCACTTCTTCCATTCACTCTGCCAAAGTGAATCATATTGGTTTAAAAATTATTTGATCTAAACAGCAAAATAATCCAAATGTGAGTGTTGCTCAGTGTTCCTGGGTGTCTTGTAGATATTTGGAAAGATCTTCAACTCTTGTGCTTGTATTTTTTTGGAAATTGAAGTTAAATTGTTTTTCCACTCTCTCTCTTTCCTACATTTGCTGTTTTTCAGTTCCCTGTAACAACTACCATTTTTCAGGAGTTCTGGATGGGCACTGCCAAAGGCTCAGAGTTATTCTAGCCCACTTCTGAAGTCCTGTGGTTTCTTTGTCTCTTCTCAGTCCTTCAACTTTGAGCTGCTGGATGCTTTTCTCCTGGTGTGTAAATCCTTGGGAGATGCATGGGGCAGATATCCACATTCTGTGTCCTAAACAGGGAATTCATTCTCTCAGCATCCAGGAGACTGATCCATCACATCTCCAGAGAGTTGTCTCACAGTCATGACAAGGGGCAGGGAAAAGAAGTTGACCTTCTCTGTTCCAGCTGCTCAAAGGCTTCAACTCTTCCTGTTTAATGAGGAGCTATCCCAAGCCAAGGAGAAGGCATTTGATGTCATCCAGTGGCCTTTTCTGGGAGGAAGAGCCCCAGCTTTCATTCCCTTCTGCTCCAGGGACTAGTTTTGTCACTTAATGTGTTATTTTATGCATTTCTTGAGATGTAAAGTGGATAATTAAACCACATTAAATCTCTTCATAGACCCTCATTCAAGTTTAACATAGCATAATTTGGCTGAGTTTAATTTACTTTGTAAACTGAATTAGTGGCACTCTAATTCTGAATGAGAGTGTGCATAAAGGAGCCTAATGTGGATTAAATAATCCAAATTAATTTAAAGTATGAACAGAAAATGAATTAATTTCCCTGAATGTCCCAGTGTAGATTCAGTGCCTCAATCATTCTCTGCTGTGACAGCTCATCCCATGCAGGTGAGGCTTCATCTCCACTGGTTCTCTCCCTCTTTGCTACATGGGTCTCTTGTTTCTCCATGACCAGATCCTCTTGGAGCACTGATGGTGAGCTGGATTGGCAGCAAGAGAGCAGCGGGGGGAGTTTGTCAGCAGAAAAGGATGTGAGTGCTCAGAGCACATAGGTAAACCTCAAGCAATAGTTAAATGAAGACAGGAGAAAAGAACAGCCTCTCCTGGCCATAAAAAGGAAAATAAAAAAGCTCTTCCTCTGCTCTCAACTTTGCTCCCCTTTACTTTAACCACAACTCCTCATTTACACTGAAAAGAAGGGCTGTGTTCATGATTCCTGAATGTAAAGTATTCCTATAGGACACCATCCATTACTGTGCTGGGTAAGCACTAATAATCCCATTGAGTGTTCTTTCACTTGTGCCTTGATGCTAATGCCTTGTACACCAGCTTTCTCATGCCTCCCCCTTCATTGGGAGCTCTGGGGAGAAAACTAAAATCAACTACAGATTACTCAGATTGCCGAGTGTGCTCTGCAGAGCAGAGAGTACATTCTCAGCACATTGCCTGTGCATAACTCCTGTTCACATTAATGGGAGTTATGTGCTTACATCCACAGGAGGCTATTCCCTGATGCCTTACATCTTGTTTTATCATTTATGATACTGAAATGACCTGCAAATTGTAGGGGATGTAGTGATTGCAGTGAATGCTGGGACACTGGAGGGGTGTCATGGTTACAAGGAGTGGAGATCCCCTCTCCCTTAACACAACAACATTTCCTGGCCCAGGACATCTCTGTTCTCTCACTGCTAATGGGGCAACTTCTGGATAGTTTTTCAATGTTATCCCCATGGAATTGAAATAAGACAAAACTTAACCTCTCAAACTCTTTGACACCCCTATAGAACAGATTTATGCCAACTTTATGTGAAAGAGAATTGGCCCAATGGCAACAATCAGCAATCATACATGCCAGGGAAGAAGAATAATTTCTGCAAAGGGGATTAATTAGGAGTAATATGATAAAACCAATGGGGAGTGAGGACTTTATTTTGGCTATTATGTCCTGCTTTATACTGTTTCATTTCTCAGCCCATGGAACAGTCTCTAATCTTTGCCACTTTGGAAATTCAAGTGTGCACAAAGCTGGAAGCCTCTGAAGAGACTTTACTTGCCTCAGCAGTAGTAAGGTAGGATCTGAAAAGGATGGGAAGCTTCTCAAGATGAATGAATCAGCCCTCTGTAATCTCTGGGTGCCCTCCTCCTTGCTGAAGGAGACGTGGATAGGGTTGTGGATAATGGAACTGCCCCACCAAGAAAGTGTGAACATGACCATGCTATGAGTGAGAAAAATATAAATCAGTGACCAGTGTCTTCCTTTCCTCCAGGAGTACTGAGGTCCTGTGGCTTCATTGACTCTGGACAGAAGCAAAACAATTCTTATAACCACAGTGGGAAAAAATGAGGTGCAACTGGGCAGAAGATTGCTGTCTGCAGACCCTGAGACACAGAGGAGGTGTAAGAGGAGGACTTGGTGGATCTGTTCTCACATTGCTCCTGCGATTGCATGGCTCTGCAGTTGGAATTTATTTGTGCCCCAGAGTGCTTACACATGGTTTTTATTTTGTTCCATCCTGCTGTTACCTGGGTGTAACACAGCCAGGATGAAGACTTGCACATTGTCCCATAGAGTGTCCCTCACAAAGCATGTGGCAGAGCAAGCCTTGGCCCAGCCTCAGTCAGGCTGATAGTGTGGATGTACCTGATATTTTCCCTATTAGGTGTATGTTGGTGTTCAATTTTAACTTGCACAATGCTTCATTTTTTAAAGACAGAATCCACTTTGTATCCTTTCAACGTCAACGCTGCAACTCTAAGCAGAGGCCTGAACAATCTGCTGTTCTAACAGTGGACAGTATTGGTGAAAATAGGGTGGTTTCTTGTAATTCTTAAGTGCTGTTCCCCAAATATTTTTGAATCTAATTTTTTTTGTGTGTGTTCTCCTGAGTCCATTTTTGTCTCTGAAAAATTCAGTTGGGTCACTAAGCTAATGGGTATGTCTCTTTAAGCCTGATTACGTCCATGAATTTTTTGTTTATATTGTCATGGTATGTCGCAGCAGGTATGTTGGCATACACCATCCACATTGCCTTTGGCTGGAATTTGTTAGTTCTCTAGTGACAGGAGCTGGTAAGAACATTCATCTTCTCTCTTCAAAATTGTAAAGACTGCAGGAGTAGTAGTCAAATCTGGTCTGCTACTCAGAGATCCTCTCTTTACTTGCAGAAAGCTGCTAGAGCAGGAAAACATCATCCTACACTATTTGTACCCTATAGACCTCTCCCTCAGCTCCCAGACTTCCTTCCCATCCACAGTGACATGTCTGCAAGGAGTGACACTCTCAACTTTACACCTTCAGCCAGGTGAAGGTTTTCCCAAATCATAATGGTGCTGTGCCTTCAAACTGACAGAGCATTTATTTATAGTAAATGACATTTTTTACTTTCCCCATCTCCTTACTGTTCTTTTAAGTCTGCTTTAATCTGATTACATAAGAAAGTAAGAGCCTTAGAGGGAGAATCTGTACCCAAGCAGGCCAGCTCAGATAAAGCTCTAAGCACTGTAGGATGAAAACCCCCAGTATCTGGTTATTGGCTACGTGGGAATCAATGGGAGTGAAGATGTGACCTGGCAGCCAAGTGACAAAAGGACTTAGAATGAGGCTGATTCTTCCCTCTGCTTCCCTTTTGGTTTAATCAGATGTTTTCCAATTCATCTGGGTAAAGAAAACTAATAGAACAATCAGACTCCAACTCATGGGCTTTTTCCTGAATGAGCTTTGAGAAGCAGATTCATTTTTGTCCTGGTGAAACACCAGTGAGGAAGTGACTTCCTGGTTTCTGTTGGGGAACTGCTGAAGGCTGGTTTGGCTCCTGGCAAAATTTGCAGTAGGTCTCACATTTTCTTCTGTTATAGGAGGAATGGCAGCTCTGCTTGGCCAAGCTCCTTTCCATTTCCAACCTGCCCTGGGAGAGGAGACCACCCATCCCCATGCAACCAGCAGAGGTGGCAGAGAAGCTCTGGGAATGCAGGAGAGAGAAGTCTGTGCTGTGCACCAACTCTGTACAGACCTGAGTGCTCTTTAAAGAGTTTGGGGTTATGTGCTTGCAGCTGTCCTGTGGGAGTTTTTCTGAGGGTGTAAACAGAAGTCTCAGTACCTCCATTTGAACTCTTTTTTCCAGAGGTAAAAAGGAATCCATAATATCAGAGTGTTGGGAAAATTTGAGATGGGTGCAATAAATATTCCTCTCCTACATAATTCCCCAGGAAAGGTTTTTTTTCCTCTATTCCTGCAGGCTTTCCTGGGGTACTGTCGCCTCTGGTCTTAAATTTGGCCTCTCAGCAACATTCAGTAAAAGCAGAAGCATATAATCTCCCCTCCTGCATCCAGGCTGATGCTCCACTTTTTATTGTCTACATATATCTGTAATTATTAACTTAGAGCAACATTTCATTGGCCAATAAATGTTAGTTATGGTATATTTGGTGGCTTTATGAAATGTAATTAGTGCTGGAGCAGTGTGAGATACTCAGGAGCTTCTGTGCTGGTAGATGAACCTTTTATCAGCTGTGGGCATTTAATTCACTTTAACAGAAAAGCTGTAAACAAATAACAATATTGCATCCTTGAACTGGCCTAGTTTCATCTTGTTTGCCTGCCTGGCTGCTGTGTTCCTACAGTTTCCTTATATGATTTTTA
The DNA here is from genome assembly GCA_013399455.1 of Anthoscopus minutus. Taxonomy (NCBI): domain Eukaryota; kingdom Metazoa; phylum Chordata; class Aves; order Passeriformes; family Paridae; genus Anthoscopus; species Anthoscopus minutus. Next base: position 303,545 of record VWYI01041004.1, read on the forward strand.
ACTCCCACAGGCTTGTAGTAAATTGATCACTGCTAGTTCTGAGATTCAAATTTCCCTTTATACCATCCACAGTCCATTTATTACCGCTTATCATATTTCACTGGAACCTAGGAACCCTCTGCCAGTTTTAGAGGACCTTGCTCAAGATTTTAAGAAGTGTGGAACAGAAAAAATTGGAAAAATACTATTACCAAGGCTTTGAAAGGATGAAATTTAGCACTCAAAATAAAACATATACCATTTGGATTAAGCCAAATTGTGTTTTCCTTCAGGTTTTCTGTCCAGAATAAATAGCCTTAAGTTGTAGAATCACAGAATTGTTTAGACTGGAATAAACCTCTAAGTTCATTGAGTCCAGCCATTAACCCAATGTTTACCACTAAACCATGACCCAAGTGCCACATCTATGTTTTTTGAGCACTTCCAGGAATGTGAATTCCACCACTTCCCTGGGCAGCCTGTTCCAGCACTTGACAACCCTTTTGGTGATGTAAGTTTTCCTAATACCCAACCTAATCTCCCCTGGTGCAACTTAAGGCCATTTCCTCTTGTCTTATTGCTTGTTACTAGGGAAAAGAGAACCTCCGCCCGGATATAACCACCTTTCTAGGGTTATAGAGGTTGAGAAGGTCCCTCCTGAAACTCCTTTTCCCCAGAGTAAACACCTTCAGCCTCAGCCACCCATCACAAGACTCCAGACCAGTTTCAGTGATCTCCTCTGGACACACTCCAGCACCTCAAAGCCTTTCTTCTTGATAAAGCTTTGCTGATCACACACAGTGATCTCCTCAGCAAGAGTGTAGAAGGGGAGGAGTATTTCCACTGCCTCTCACTCTCAGGGACTTGGAGCATTATTAGCTAAAATCCACAGGCGTGTGCTGATCTAGTGAAAAAGAGAAAATAAAATGCCTTTAATCTGACTTTATTTACCTGGGAACTAACACAGAGTGCTTGGACATGGTGTCCTTAAGAAGCCTTTTGGGGCTGCCAGCACCTGGTGCAGGGTCATGAGCAGGTTGTAGGGCCGAGGAGGGGGAATTCACTTGTCATCCACTGGATTATACCTGATTTATGGCTTCACTCTCTGACTTCAGAAATCTCACAGTGGCAAGCTGCATTGTCTTAACTTTGCATTTGTAGATTATCCACACTGCAGAGTTATAAATCCTTCTGAGCACAGCATGCTTCCAACGTCTAATTATATTGTCAGCGATAGGGTCTGGAGCGGGAGTGGATGCATGACAATGCTCTGCCAGCCCCAAGTTCAGGAGGCATTCATAGAGGCATTTTATCAGTCAATTTCATGAGACATTAATTAATGAGATACTTCAATTAGATCATTTCTGTCACTAGGAAGGAATTATTCTTCATGGTCAAGATTACATCATCTTAATTAGTCCCTCTCCAAGTAATTTGCTTCTTTTCAAGCCCCGAAGAAGGGTACATTCATTATAGATAATTAATATTCAAGTTAATTGACTGTACCCTACAATTCACGGAGCCCCTTTGAAACAGATTTTCTAGTTAGGCTCCAGGAAGGGCTGTTAAAGTTGCACTGTGCAGTCCTCTGTAAGGCTTCTCAATCATCCGGAGGACCAAATTATAATTATCAGCCCTGGGTCTGCCTTAGCCACTCCAGTCAATACACACAACAGAAAGTCCATTCTGAGCAGCTACTACAGAGATACAAAAGTTGAGACCAGAAGGTTAAGCTAGAATCTCTTGTATTTATGTATGCACTATGTAGGGAATCTATTATTATTTCTTTTTTTCTTAACACACATTCTTCATAGCAAAATTGCTTTGATTTGTCTGTTTCAATTTTAAAAGGGATTTTTTATAACAAGCCAATCAGAAATAACAAATACTTGAAGCTCGAATGCTCTGTTTATTCTCTCCAGAGAAAGGTCGTGCAATATTAATGTTGTATCTTTTAATCTTGTAAATAATCCACAGGAACCACTGTATCCCACTCAGAGTAGTAAATTTAAGACAGCTGGCTGATGTCATCCAAAACCTCTCTGGACAATTTCTGAGTGGTCTTGGGAATTTGGAGAGGTCCCATCTGACTGGAAGCTTGTAAATGTTGTCCTGATTTTCAAGAAGAGCAAGAAAGAGGACCCTGGCAACTACAGGCCCGTCAGTCTCACTTCTGTGCCTGGTAAAGTTATGGAAAAAATTGTCCTGGGGAGAATTGAAAAACACCTGGAGAACAGCAAAGTTATTGTTCATAGCCAGCACAGCTTCTTGAGAGGAAAGCCCTGCTTGTCAAACCTGACTGCCTTTTATCTCAAAGTGAAAAACCTAGTTACCAAGGGAAGCCAGGTGGTGTAATATTTTTGGATTTCAGTAAAGTGTTCAGTGCTGTCTCTCACAGTATCCTCCTGGACATGATGTCCAGCAGGCAGCTGGATAAACCTGTCATGGGGTGGGTGACATTGGGCACAAAGTGGCTAGGGTGACATCAGGCTGGAGATCTGTCACTAGTGGGGTTCCACAGGGTCCATCCTCAGCCCTGTGCTCCTCAACATCCTCATAAATCACTTGGATGCAGGAGAGCAAGAGATAGTGAGCAAGCATCTAAAAAGGGAAAGTGCCAGATTCTGCTCTTGGGATGGGGCAGCCCTGGATGTATGGACAAACTGGGGAATGAGATGTTGGAGAGCAGGGCTTTGGAAAGGCACCTGGGGGTCCTGGTCGTGGCAAGCTGAATGTGGGCCAGCAGTGCCCTGGAGGGCCAACAGAGTCATGGGGGCATCAGGCCAGCATTGGAAGCTGGGCAGGGAGGGAATTGTCCTGCTCTGCTCTGGGCTGGGGCAGCCTCCCCTCGAGTCCTGGGGGCAGTTTTGGGAACTACAATATAAAAAAGACAATAAGCTATTAGAGAATGTCCAAAGGAGGGCCATGAGGCTGGGGCAGGGACTTGAGAAGCAGCTGTGTGAGGAGAGGCTGAGGGCACTTGGTCTGTTCAGCCTGGAGGAGACTGAGGGGAGACCTCTGTGCAGTCACAATTTCCTGGTGAGGGGCAGAGGAGAGGCAGGCACTGATCTCTGCTCTCTGGTGACAGTGACTGGAGGGAATGGCCTGAAGCTGTGTCAGGGGAGGTTTAGGTTGGATGTTAGAAAAACAGTTGGGAAAACACTCAGGGTATGGGAACAGGCTCCCCAGGGAAGTCTTTACAGAAGACTTTACTAGCCTGAGAGAGCTCAAGAAGTGCAGGTCTCTTCCAATTCAGTTTTTCTGTGATTCTGTATCATGTACAACCACTGGTAGATAAATTCTCTTTTCTAGTATTTCTATTGTAGTTTATACATTTGAAAATGCTTCCTGTCTAAAATCTCAGAATCTGGAAACCTCAAATGCAAGTCAGTGTTTCCATAAACAGCTATTAAAAAAGAAAATAAATTGGTAACACAGGCTAGCAAAGTTACAAGCATTTTCAAACCTGGAACAACTCCCACTGAAGCCAGTGAATTGTGCTCTCTGTGCTTGGATCAGGGCTAAATCTGCCTAATTGCAAGTGCGATATTGCTGCTCTTTATTTTTATGCAGATTGCTGATCCTGTCTGATCCAAGCAGAGGTTCTGAGGAAAAGAGATTCAGTCCATACGTGTGCAAGTCTTTCTTTTTAAAAACAAAACTTCCCCTTTGACTTGAACTTTAAATAAAAGAGCCAGGCAAATAATATGGATAACGTCACTGAATGTGTTCTCGGATTTCAGTGGTTTATAGTTCTTCCTGTCTTCACACCACTTATTAGTTTCCTCTGAATAGTCTTCCAAACAAATTAAACGGCAGGAATGTTAGTGGAAGCAGTGAGATATAAACAAACACTGAATATTCAGAGCCACTATTTTTATTCCCAGCAGAAACCTAGTTCTAAGATCAGACTTTCTCCAGCTGTGGAGAAGAAATATTAGTATGAGTACAACAGTGTTTGTGTGCTGTGGTTTTGCAGGAGCACTGCTAGAAGCATGGCAGGAGCAGGATGCCATTGAGTGAGTACACACAGAGTGAGACTTGGGAAAAATCCATCTATGAGAGGGTTTTTGGCCAGTATGGTAAATCCACTGCCTTTGTGGCATGGACTGCACAGAGAAGAGTTTGCTATCACAGTATTCCCACCAGGATTTGTTGGAATAGGTTTGCAGCCGGGAAAAACATATTGGATATTTGAATTTAGTAATATTTATGAGGAGTTGTTTTGCTTGCACTGCTCTTTCTGTGGAACTCCCAACCTCCTCCAGCCACACTATGAACTTCACTGCAGGAGGTGAGCAGTAGACTCGACAGCAGCTGTCCTTGCTGAAGTGTTACCTGCCCTGAATATGAGACAAAAGAAATGCAGAATCCTGAGTATGGAATAATTTTGGAGATGACTATATTCTACATTTGGCCATATGGCAAGAAAAGGTCTAGAAAAATAGAAAAGTACATAAACTTCTGCTAGAAAATGCATTGTTAAGAGTTAGTCACCCAGGGCTGTTAAAAATCTAGATTGAATTAACATCCTGTCACTTGCTTGGTACCTCTGCTTAATTCTGTTATCTCTGATTGATTGTCCAAGAGCAGTTCTTGGGAGCTGGCCCAAGAACTTTTTTTATTGCTAGTTAGGCCAATGAAAACAATCATCTAAAATTTGTTGTCTGTCCCCCCACCCTCTCCATTCATATTTATTTTCTCTTGAGAGCTCCTAGCCCTGCCTGTGCACCATTGCTTCATTTGACGTGATGATACTTTTTTCCACTTTTTCTGCCCCAAGGGAAATTGCAAAACCCTTTTGCTGTTGGTTGTAGAATCCCCTAGGTTTGATATTTTGTGGCTGAAATCAAATCTGTGTTCTTCTGTCACCTCCTTATGGGAATGCAGGCTCTGACTTCACTGGCTATGAGAGTGGTCAGTGCACAGAGACACAGCAATGGGCTGAGCCTCTCCAGCTGTCATTTAAAAATTATTACTGATTTTGGGGTAAAACTGTGCTAAAAAAGCTTTTCTGCTTGTCTTACCAACTCACCTGCTAGGCTGCCTGTTTCCATGGCTGTGGACACCTTTGGTCTCCCAGCTCTGGAGCTGGCTGCGCTCTGTGTAATGACAATCACAGGGTTTGTTTAGGAGGATCACTGCAATATATTTGCACCTCTGGAACAGCCAATTTGAAGATCTCAAATTTCTCTGCAAACAAAAGTGCAAAATCTACTGAAGGTTAGTAGCATTAACCCTGTCTTGACACTGACTAATTTAATGTCCAGCGACAGAATGTCCACACTGTGGAGATGATGAACAAGTGCACTTTGAATTGAAGTGTGGAGGAGCTGTGGGTGTTTGATGTCTGTGTAATGCAGTAATCCCAATAGGGATTTGCTTAAAGGTAAATAGAAGAACAAATGGGGAAGTCTTGACTCCCAGCCCTCTCCTCTGATCACTGAATCACTCCAAAGGGTAATTTATTGAATCATCTATGTCTGTACAATGCCTGAAGCTTGTAAAAGGTGTCTTGTATTTCAAGGGCATGTTTTTCTTTATGCTGTGAAAAATACTTGCTCTTTAAAAATGCCCCCAGTGTCTGTGCAGTTCTGGTGTTTAACCTGGGCACATTCACTGCTCCTGTGTGAACACTGGAAGGTGCTGATGGAGATTTTTACAATATTGCATCATCATACTCAGTAGCCCAGAAGTTTGTCTTGCACTAAATTTTCAAATACCCTGGTTTCTGTCCCCAGACTTTTATTGACATCTTCAGGTGCTGACTGACTCCAAATTAGGAAGGAAATGTCCTGAGACAGAAAGCAGTCATCAGCACATCCTGCATACTGAATAATTACAGTGAAAAAAAACATGTCCATTAGCAGAGGTGAGCAAAATCATGGAAAAAAGATAATGGAGTCCACTGGAGCAAAAAATCCATTTCAGCAGAGATCTCTGAGAGCTGGGAGAGCTGTTTTCAATGAGAAAATAACAAATTACACATTTTAAGCTACATTTTTTCCTAGCAGAAAAGTTGGAGAACCAGGTAGTTATTGTCTTTGGACAGACTGGATCCCAAAATCCTGCTTAGATGAACTGCAGATCTGAGAGCAGTTTGGGATGGGAACAGCCTCCTGACATGGCCCTTCACCAGACACAGGGCAAGAGGCAGAAATCATATTTCTTCTGGAGTGACTGGTAGCCTCTGACAACATGAAGCAACTTAATCACAGATTATGCTGTAACCTTGCCATTAGGCAACTTAAAAGTACTTCTGCATGTCTTAATGGGTGCAGTATGGTGCTCTCAGCACAGCAGCATGGAAGGTTTTTCCCAGCTAAGCATTTATTTTTTTTTTTTTTAATAACCTCCAGCTTTTCGTGAGAAAACGTCTTTTAATTAGTGTTGTCTTACGTACTTGGACGTTTGCCCATCGTTGCAGCATCTGCTGTTTGCTTTGTAGGTAGGGACCTGCTGGCACTCACAGGAAGAAGCTTTTTGCAGGTCTCTGAAGAGGCTCAGGGAAGTGTGGTCATGGCCCAAATCTGTGGCCAGAGCAATGTGAGTCATCTCCATATGGTGCTTTGAGTCTGACGGGCTGCAAACAAAGGGGAAAAGGAAAGAGCTCCCAAGAGTACAGCCATGGGGGCTGAGATGACAACCTGGTGGGACCTTTCCAATAGGCACTGAAAATACCCTTGATCTGCATTCCAGAAAAAGTCTTTTCAAGCTTTGTCCCCCTCTCCCTTCTTTTCTCCTTTTGCTTCTTCTCTCTTTCATCCTATCCTTTTCATTTTCAATTTCAGCTACTTGATCTCCAGATATTTTTGAAATGACTGGGAAAAAGGGAGAAAAAAATGAAGCTGACATAAGGGAAATTGAAGTGTGGGGAGAAACCACAGCAGTTTATTCCCAACCTTGTTTAATGAAAAATAATTAGAAAATTTCAAAACACTCTGCAAACTGCAGTCCCATTTTCTGTTAGTTCACAATGGACAAAAGCCTCGAAGCTTTAGTTTCTTATGAAAAAAGCAAGCAATACTTACTTTTAAAATATTTTTTTTTCTCATTTAATAACTTAAAGGTCTTTTTCATCTGAAGCAGATAACATTCATAGCTCTGCATTCTTTCTAATTCTTCTTGTCCTGCTCCCCTAGCCTGGTTGGCATTTACCTTCATGACCTCCATCCTCCCCGGGTGGCTCAGAACTAAAGCCAGTGCTTGAAGTTTCTGGTGAAGCAGATCTGGGTGATGGAAGGAGATGACAACTCCTGTGTGTGTCCTGTTCTCCTTCACAACGAGGAGTGGGTGGGATAAGCCAGTCTTTTCAGTTTGGGAAGAAGATGAGGGAAATAAAATTAGATGGCATCAAAATCAGGAATGGAAAGGAGGAAGCAATAAACAAACAATTATTCACATTTTCTCCAAATGCATGACCCACCTTCATCCAATGAAATAATCAGGCGGTGCACCTGAAACAAACAAAAGCAACCATTTTTCATCTAAAGAAACCTGTGAAACTTGTTGCCTCTGGGTGCTACAGAGACCAAATGTTTAAGCATTCTTAAAATAGACTAAACAGTAATGAAAAAGTCATTATTGATGACTATTAGACAAGATGGTTCACACACAATTTCCAGCTCAGGCAGCTGAGCTGGCACCTGACAAAAGGTGGAGGGATAAGCCAGGTTACAGTCTGTTTTGTATAACCTTTCTCCTCCTGCTACCTTTATTTTCACTGATAGGGTGGACCTTTCCCATGCTGGAGCTTGGTGGATCTTTTGTATCAACATGCCATTCCCCAGTCCAGTTGGATATAGAATTTGTTAATTAAAAATTGAGGTTGAATTAGCTAAATGAGGAAGTAAATTTAAACTGCTGATCAAAGACAAAGACTTCTTTCACAATTATCCACTCCCCTGAGTGCACCAAGTGCTGTGGCAGAAAGAGTAATTTTATTTTTGACTTCTCTAAGCTCTTGGATAAAATTGTTCTCTGATTACTTTCTCTGGTTGCTTTCTTTTATCACCTATGTTGGAGCTGAAAAGAAAGTTTTCAGCTTTGAGCTTAACACTGGATTGGTTGGAGCAGAACATCTTAAAAATTCTAGATGTCTTCAACTGTTAGTACCAAGACCAGTGCAAGAGAACTTTAACATTCTCAAGGTTTCTAAGTTTTAATACAAGCAAATCATTATAATTTCTATTAACTACAACATCTTCCATTAAATCTTCATATCTTCTAGTAAAACAGGGCTTGTAATAAAACTACTCTTTGATCTTTCTGAGTCACAAGAAAAAAATCTCTCTTTGATGCTATTTCTCTGTTTTCTCCTTTGAATAAATTGGGAAATGTACAAGGGCTGCTTCCTCTGCAGGTTTATTGTTTTGCAGGTGGAAGAGTGTTTTTAAAGACATCTGACCTGAGAACCAAAATGTGTGGTGCAGTCACACACTGAAGGGAAGGGATGGAGAGATGGGGCTGTGGGGACCTCATAAAATCCAGTCAGGCCAAATGCAAGGCCCTGGAGCCAGGGGCAATCCCAAGCAGAAGGAAAGGCTGGGTGGAGAATGGGTTGAAAGCAGCCTTGCAGGGAAGGATTTAGAAGTGTTTGTTGATGAAAAGGTCGAAAAAGGCTAGGGTCTTTTTAGCATGGCCTGATGTGGTGGGACAAAGGGTGTACTGAAGGACCATAAGATGTTGCAAATAAATTCTTCACCATGAGGGTGGTGAGCCCCTGGCACAGGTTGCCCAGAGCAGCTGTGGCTGCCCCATCCCTGGAAGTGTCCAAGGCCAGGTTGGATGGGGCTTGGAGCAGCCTGGGGTAGTGGAAGGTGTCCCTGCCCCCATAGGGGCTGGAACTGAATGATCTTAAAGTCTGCTTCTAACCCCAGCCACTCAAAGATTCTGTGATTCTATGGACCCCAGGAGTGCACTGATTGAACAGAACTAAATATACCAATATCTATGTCAGAGCAGAGGTGGTTTTTTGCTGCAGGAAATCACAGGCAGAGTGGATAATAGAAACTTTCCACATAATGGTGCTTGGTCATATGTGTAAAAGAAGATAAGAATTACCTCTCATGAAGTTTTTTCCTAAGTATATCTCCAAGTGCTTTTGCGATTGTCTCTCTTCACATATGGTTATTATTCAACAGCACCAAGTTGTGTTTAGTTGTACATTGCCATGTGGATGATATTTGACTGATCAGGGTGTGATATTTTTGGGGTTGCTGGTGCAGGAATTGGAAGATGACCTTCTGTAAATTTGAACAATGAGAGATGAACGCAGATTTTTCTGCTGACAAGCATGTAACTTGCACAATATTAAGTTTTTTAAAAAGTGCTTGGAAGACAATTTGGATTCAAATAATGTTTTCTAGGAGGAGCTGCCTGCTGGCATTGTGTCTCAGTCCGCTGTGTGTTGACAAGCCCCAAAGCAGAGTTAAGAGGCCCTCTGAAGCTGACTGAAGTCAGTGTCAACAAAGCTGGGATTTCTTCCAACCAAAAGCTGTGCAACTAGTGTGAAATGTTTGTCAGGCTGTAGAGAGGAACAGCCAGAGGAGCTACCAAAATATTTAACTGAGGCTTTCCGAGAGACATTGGGCTTCTGCTAAAAGATACTGAAGTGACATTCAACACTGAGTAGTGTTTAATCCAGAAATTTCCTTGAGTTTCCCCTTTGGAAAGATGTCACTGGGAGGTATTCCTACAGTTGCTCCCTCTGTCACTCACAGACAGTTGCCACCACACTCACATACCACAGACATCACATTTTTCCTAACTCCCACAGAGCTCTTGGTGTCAACTACTTGCCAGTAAATGGATTCTTCTGTAACTCCCCCACTATCCTAATGTTTAGGATGAGTCCCAAAATGAAACTGCTGCACAAAAGGCTATTGACTAACTGTGAATCCACGGCTCTGTGCTGGAGCACAGCAGCTCTGGTGAGCACACAGGCTGCAGCACTGATGTGGCCTGGCCTTGAGGTGGGGCTTTGACTTCTGGCTTTGGAACAGCACAAAGCCACCTGAAAAGCTGAGAGGAGCTCAGCGCCAGCAGATTGGCGAGGACACTAAACACAGTGTCCTGCTCTTGAGAAACTGTGTTCTGCTGCGCTCACAATTGCTCAGTGTCAGCTTTGTGTCTCATCCAAAGGACAGGGAATTGCTTGGGAGCCAGTTTCTTGCTCTGTAAAATTGTATCAAATACCCACTGAGGCCATGGCAAGGAATATTTGCCATGGCCTCAGTGGGCGTTTAATTGAAAATAGGAGATGATATCAATTTTAAAGATGTAACATTCCCTAGACTAAGGGGCTTATATGAAGACATTCCTACTTGCTTTGCCACCTAGCTAAAAGATTTGTGGCAGATTAAAGTGCATGCTTCCTCAGCATCTGGGATAGTGATCCACTGGGGCTTTGATGGTGATTATCTGCAGAGCTTAACCATGAACCAGCATAGCTGATGGACTCATGAAACCAAAGATCACTAGGATACAAGGCTACAAGTGATAATTAGATTATTATGTTCTTTTCTCTTGAACATACAAAGTAGAAAAAGTAATCTAGTGATGCCTGCACTGAGCCCAGGGTCTGATGCTTGATTAGACCATCTGTGTTGATTCAAAATCCCTATCACCCCTGTTTGTGGACTGATTTAACCATCCACCTTGCTTGGGAATTACTGTAGTGAAAAAGAAACTGATGAGTCTGCAAACAGACCAACATTCTATCAAATATTATTTTGTGATAATTTTGATTGAAACCTTTGCCTCTTAGCATAGGAAGAAGAGGAAAGACAGTATTTACATTGACTGGGGGACACATAAATTCTGGATTCTCACAGGCTAATTTATAGGACTCTGCGGAGTGCTGGGGGAGTGGAATGACCATGCAGACCTGGCAGGGTTGAAGACTGTTCTATTCAATACACCACAATGGAAATGTTTTTGGAGGATTGTCCTTGCTATAGTTTGGTGCTAAATGAAAGAAAAAGGAAAAGAGACAGAGAGAAATCAAGAATAGAAAAAAGGATCAGAGAAAAACATTGGCATGGAGCTCACCATTTTTGGAGGGCAGGGGGGAAATAATCCCTTCCCTCAAAGATTTTGGGGAGAAAAAACCCTGCTGTGCTTGCTAAAATTCCCTTCCAGCTCCCATTGTCAGTGTTAATTGGAGATAACCCCTTCACACAGAAGCACTGTGGAGGTAAAATAAAAGGAAGTTATGTAAGGGGGTGTGTGTGAGTAAGAGGTTGCTGTATCACGTGAATGAGGAGCACAACAATGGCCCAGAATAAGCTAATATATATAAATGAAAATATCAGCTTGATGCTTTGCTGGACTTTTTGATGCTTTGAAAGTTCAAGTTAATTCCAGCTGCGTGGGTCCCTTTATTAATTAAATGTTCAAGGCAAGCTCCATGTGCAGTACCAGCTCCACCAGCAAATGATGAAAGCACCATGTTGACATCCTTATTCTAAGCTCCACAGTCACCTTCAGGGCCTGCATTCAGGGTGAATTACTTTGGCTTCAGTCAACTTAAAGAATCCCAGGCTTCTCTCAATAGGTTTTTAATCCCTCAGTGTTGTTCACCTAAGAAATGAGAGAGTCTTTTGCTGACACCTTTCTTGATGTTCCTGATAGTAAAAAACTTTAGAGCAAAGTAGGCAGATCTAATTATTTCAAAGGGTTCCCAGCTGCACTGCTTCTTAGCTTTTTTCCCTTTCATCATTTATTTAATTAGAAAAGGGCATTGTTTTATTATTTTTGCATGGTATGTGGTAGAACTTTATTTTAGACTCCTCATAGCTCATGGACAGAACAAGACAGAACAATCTGTACCATCATGAGTGTCTTTGGTGATATAATAGGATTTCCTTCATGCCAGATCTGAGGAGCTGCATGGAGCAGTTACCTGTGCTCTCTGTGTCCAGGTAGGACCTAAATATAAAAACTGATGGTCCTTGCCATTATACTCTCAGTCCAAAGGACACTTCTGATGAATACACAGCCTTTGCTCTTTATCACTTCAGTGTGTGGTGTCCCTGGATGGCTTTGCAGAAACATGTTGAATGCCAGCACCAAAGGTGTGCTGAGCAGGAGGAGGGATAGCTGTATGCTTAAGAAAGAGATGTTCCAGGACCCTGTATCTCTGTTTCATGGATAAAACAGTATAAGGATTGTCCTCCCTCATCCTTCTCTGCCTGTTCAGATCTTGTGACTTTTCCTCATCATCTTTTCTGCAGTCCTGAAGTTCTGCAGCAGCCAATTCTCTCTGTAGGTGAAGTGATGCCATGTTCAGGTGTTGGTCTTCTTTTGAAGTAACAAAGCATTTAGCTGCCCTCAGTAGAGGGACAGGAAAAGTCAATGTCTACGTTAATCTAAATTCATGACCCTCTGAGTTGAAGGAAGGACTTCCTAACAGCTCTTCTTGACTCTTGTTGAAATTTTCTAGTCTCCTGGAAACCTTTTGTGACTGCGCCAAATTGAACGCTAAATTAAGACCATGAAAATAAGGCAATGGTGATCACATGTGTGAGGGGGAAACACAGTTCTAGCCCTGGTGGGAGCTGCAAGCAGAGCTTCCTTGGGGACAGACTCTAATGCGGGTCTGGGTCCCTCTGCCCTGGCAGTGCTTGGGCTGGCAGACCCAGCACTTTCCCCTTGCAGCAGCTCCTCAGCACCAGTGTCCAGGTTTGGGACAGGTATGTTGAGTTTTTAAAGAATCACAGAACCATTAAAGTTGGAAAGTACCTCTAAGATTACCTCATCCAGTCACTGCCCCAGCACTGCCAGGTCCACCACTAAACCTTGTGCCTAAACACCACATCTACATGTTTTTTAAATGCCTTCAGGGACAGTGATTCCAGCACTTTCCTGGGTAGTTTATTCCACTGTCCAATATAAACCTCCCCTGGTGCAACTTGAAGCCATTTTTTTCTTGTCCTAAGGCTTGTTACCTGGGAGAAACAACATATTTTCCTACACATTATAACAAGTTTTGATCCTTAAATGTCAGAAAATAGAATCTGATCTGATTTGGAGATGGATATGATTATTCTACAATGATAAAGCATTGCATGAGCTTTCCCTGTTTTAATATGCTGTTATTTTACTCCGTCCTATCATGGTTCATCATCTGCAGTTTGGATCAGTAATGCACAACTTCTTCAGTGGTCAAGTCAATTGTTCCTCCTGGATTTTTTTTCCTTTCACTTCTTATATTAATAGCAGGAGATGGAGGCACTGCATTAGCAGGTGGGCCTGGTGGCTGTGCAAAGTGGGGATGGCTTTTTCCCAAGCCGGCACATGCCACTTGCTACATGGTTTAGCGTGCCAGGTGTCCAGAGGGTAGAGCCAGCTCTTAAGCTACTTGTCATCCCTGGGTGGCATCATTAGTGCATCATATGTTTGGGAAAGAGAGATCCTGGTGAGAGCCCAGCATTGCAGGGCAGAAGCTGGAATGCTGGTGCCTTGCCCTTCTGCTGAGGGGAAAATGTGGCAGAGAATGGTTGGGTGGGTTTGGAGTGTGGGAGCACCTCTCCCGTGCTGTGTGCACTGTTTGTCTGGAGCATCAGTCCCACTTTTCCCCCTGCAGAAGAGGACAGGGCAGAAATGCCCCCAGAAAAGGACTTTGCTTTAATTTTCACGATGAGGTTTGTGTTGCTTCTCTCATCTTTCTCCCTCTTTTGGCATGTGCTTGTGCACACACACTCACATACGTGCACCCTGTTCTTCCTTGGGTGCCTTTGTGCATTTCCTACACTGGGAAAAGCTTTACAGCACCTCAGTCTGTATTAGAGCATGGACTCAAGCTGCAACACTCCTGTCTTGGCTGTTTGAAACCTTCCTCTGGCCATGGGGTTCAAAGTGTGGTCCAGGGATGCCCACAGCCTCCTGTCCCAGGCTTGGTGACATGGGATTGGTCCATGCCAGTGTGGTTGCTCCCCATGACATCTCCTGCCTCATTCCACAGTGATGACAGAGTCAAGGCAGCTCAATGGGAAGAGTAATTTGCATTAATTAGGGCTCTTGTGAGCTGTTGTGTTCCTCAGTGGCAGCCACATGGCCTTCACAAATGCATAAAATTCTTTGGGTTTTGTAAACATCAGAAAATACTTAATACAAACCTGCAATGGACCCCACTGTGCAAGAGGTCTTTGGGATATTAATAGGGGATATGTGTTGGCAAAACATTATGAGGAATCAGGAAAGAAAAAACCCCACCCAAACAAACACAGGAGAGTATTTTTTGCATGCAGATTTTTGGGAGGATTTGTGGTTATTTCCCTGTGAAAGTTTCTGTTTCTCCAGTGACAGGGGTCACCTTCACTGTAACACTGACATGTTTGCAATGGGAAAATCTTTAATACAATCACCTGCACTTATATTGGAGTTTTTCCAGCATAGAATCATAGAGTGGTTTGGGTTGGAAGGGACCTTAAAGATCATTTAGTTCCAACAATGTAGCTGTGTGAATGGAAGAACTCAGTTTAGTCCCACCCGAGTGACCATTGCTGCACACTGTCCCAACTCCTTGCCTCAGTGTCCCCATATCTCAAATGATGGGACCCCTCAAGAATTACAGTACAAAAAAAGTCTAGGTGGGAATTAATTGCTAACACAGGCAAGACCACTGCCCTGGCCCCGGGGGGTCTGGAGGCTCTTTCTTTCTCACGCCTTTTCTTTTTTATTTTTGTAAAGAAAAAGGGCTTTCTGCATGCTTGAGAACAGCCAGCAGAGGAACACGAGTGCTTGGGAGGGTCAATACTTGTGTGAATTTCTGTGGTTGCTGCACAGCCCTGCCTGAGCCTGGATGGTGCAGAGGCAGAGGGTACTTGTGCAGAGAGGAGCAGCTCAGGGGATGCAGGGCTCCTTCCTGCTCCTTCCACCCTGCTTGGTAAGGGGAGCATCATGACATGACTGCACCTTTTGTTATTCTCAGGGAAAACAGCTGAAACGAGATTTATTCATAAATGCACTCTGTGTTCTTTAGGAGGAAAAGCCATGTGGAAGGAAATACTTTTAATGAATAACATACAAAATTAGATGCTTCCAAAAATGTGTTTATGTTCCCTGACAGCTTAATAATGAAATGTACTGTCGCCAGGGCCCTTTGCAGTGTTTGCAGAATTCAAGCAAGCATTACCATGTTTTGTAGTTTTAAGATTTTTCTGCTGCTCCTGGAGCACAAGGCCCCATCCCAGCTCAGGCTCCTTCGTGTCTCTGCACAAACACCAACCTGACTGGCTGAAGGGTGGGTGAAACCATGTGGGTAAATACTGACAGGACCCTTGGCTAATTCCCACTTTGGCCCTCTGGGATTCCAGCCCCTCTGGTGCCACGGTGTGAGGAGGGGAGGCAGTGTGTGTGCACTGCACTGGCACAGAGGGCTCCTGTGCATGCAGCACACATTCAATCTCCCATTATAGCTTATTCCGCCTCTCTGAAGGGACAGAGTATGGTTTCCCACTTTGTCACCCATAATAATTATCTCAGCATAGCCTGTGAAGGGAGCTTGCCCTGAGGAGGCTGCTCTGGCTGCAGGAGAGGTGCACCAAGATGCTCCAAATGATGCTCTGTGCTTTTTTGGCCATGCACTTCTTGCACCAAGGGTATAGCAAAGGGTAAGAACCTGGTGCATTTAATCATCAGGAAATTTTGAGGTATGCCTATTTGGAGTTGTATAGGTGCTTGTAGGCTTCCCTTTGCCTCCTGCCTGCTGTCTGCACCTGCCCAGGTGGAACAGCCTTCCAGTTTAAGCATTCTTCTGACCTCAGGGAATGCAGCAGCCTCTTGATATGTATTAACCTCACACTCTGGCACTGCTGGTTTGCTTTCTGTCCCAATGAGTTCCTTTACCATTGAAACAACCATTCATCATTCACCATGTACAATAAACCAGGAGACTGTATTTTATTTGGTTTCAGCCTCAGGCATCAGAAGCAGGTATGAATCTTTTAAATGTAAGTTCATCTTTAACTTCTCCCAAACGTGCCATGAATTACTTACATGGTTTGCTATCTGTCTGTAAAACAATCCTGAAATTGTAAATGATGTTGTAGCCCAGGCAGCTCTCTAATACTTGCAGAAGGAAGGTTGGTTCTACTGTTGGACAGAACTACCTTTCAGACAACATTTCTAGAGGGTTGGAAAAAGTGCTAATAATTTTGGTTGATGCCATCCCAACAAGATTTGGCTGGTGTAAATACAGCTGCTGGTGTTTTGACCATGTGTTGTAGAAAATACTGAAACAGATGAAGGAATTAGGAAAATTGCAGTTTACTGTTTTTGTGGTGTTTAATGACCACAAGAGGTCAGGGCTTCTGTTTTCACATCTCATGTGAACAGCCCCGTCAGAATGCAGCACCTTTAAAGGTAATATTCCCTGAGCAGCTTGAAGATTTTACATCATCTAGAAGAGGCACCTGTACACTTTCACCATCCTGAGCAGTGTGTTTGCAGTGTGTTTTTGCCTCCTCCTTTACCCTGACAGCTGTAATTGCACTGCCAGGTGAAGGCAAGCTCCAGTTCATGATCTGCCTGAAAACATGGGGTGAACCTCATGTTTGCAGTTGGTAGAGCAGAGGAAGAGGATGGGTGGGCAAGGAGGCAAGGGGACAGTGGGTGGTGTTGCTTCTGGTACCAATACAGCCCTTAATAGGCTTAATATGAAACCATCTCCCTGGACCTGCAACATTCTCTGGAGCTTTGTTAGCCCTTATATATTCAAATATTGACCAAAATTAGCTGTGGTAAGCATGGGAAGTCTGAATGGCAGCTATCCAAGCAGCCTGGGGTACCTGAGATGACCATTTTGCATGGGAACCAAAAGACAGGATGAGAAATCTAAATATGCAGGTTCTCATTGGCAGCTGAGAACATGTTTAGCTCATTAAACATTCAGCAAGGAATGCAAATTCTTCTGTGGAATGGATTATGCATCATCTTGGAAGCATGCAGGTATTTTGCTCCTCTGTTCCTACTTGAATTGTGCCATGTCTCTCTTGAGAAGTGTAGACACTGTCTTCTGTTTTCTAGACAGATAAGGCACTGTATGCCTTTAACCATGGGGAAAGGAGGTAGATAAAGCTGTTTAGAGAAGTCTTCGTCCTGATCACTTGAGTATTGAGGGGGACTATGTTGTCCTGAGCTTTACCTGAAATTACATTGAAAAAATCCAAACTCAGGTGACCTCACATGGTAGTAAGCCTAACCCCAGAAAGGAAAAGATACTCAGGGGAAGGCTCTTGAGAGGAAAAGCACTTAGGGCACTTTATAATCTGGGATAGAAGTGCACCCAATACCTCAGACCAATGAAGATCTGAAGCAAAGCACAATATGTAGAGCAAGTAGTCCTTACAGCAGGTGTTCCTCTTCTCCTGTATTGTCATGAAATTTCTATTCCAGAGTCTTTAGTATGTCACTACTGGTGGCATTAAAGGCTTTTCTATTCAAACCTACACTAGAACACAGCCTTCCTAGTAGGCAGCCTCAGCAGCAGCACCCTGTACCAGCACTATCCTGACTTTGGGGTGTGGGGTCTGTAACTGCTGACAAATTCATCAGCTTGGTGTTTCTGAGCTGGAGACTGGAGGAATGCATACATTTTCTGTATATCAGGAATAAAATGCCTGACCATGGCTGTGCTAGGAACTTTGCCATGAGTAAATTCATGTTATGCCAGATAAGTAATTTGCTACCAGTCTCCTGCTTCCAGAGCACCACAATGTAACACCTATGGGGTTTCTGTTTTTGCTTTAAAGTGTCTGTCAAGCCCCAGGGACGTGATTGTTTTGTAAAGATAAAACTCGCTGCCTGCTCTCCTGGGACAGAGCCAGAATTGTGAATTTTAAAGGACATGGTAAAGTCCAAAGTGGGTAAAATGGATAAAATATCAGCACTGGGTACTTTAGCATGCTATGCTAAGAGCAAACAGGAGTTTTAGAGGCACAAAGGCCTCCTAAATACTTATGGTAATGTCTAACAAGAATAGAAGATGTCAGACAAAACAGCAACTACACATCTTGAGGAAAAGCCTTGATGTTTCCTTAGCTCATTGGACATTTATCAAAGCATAACCTGTAGGTTAGCCTACAAAGCACCAGAAAACAAAGGCTCTGTGTTCAGATCTTTCAAGGGGGGAGGTTAAACAAAGGACATTGAAATATGCTATGTCAGAAGATCTTTGTTTCTAGACATCAGTGGAATAGAGGATTTGGAATAGCCTTCTCACTTCCTTCATTGTTCTTGCCCATGGATGTTTTTTCTTTTTTTAAAGAACAAAACAGATGAAGAAGTGAAAACAATTGATATCTGTTGATGCAATTGTTTAAGTAGCCATATGTGCATCACCTGGAACATGAACTACTCATTTTCCAGAAAGTAAACTTGACCCACTCTGCTCAAATCTCCGGAGCATTCTGCTGCCATAGATGTGGGAGTTTCAATATAAACTCATTTCCTCAGGGAGTAATAGAGTTTAAAAAAAAGTCAGATTAATCTATGAGCAAGTTATGTGTTATGTGTGTTAGAGGGATTCATACTGTTTTTTCTTGGTATGGGTAGGCCACTTGTACCTCCTGTGGCACATCTTTGGATGCCATAAAACACAATCACTGCCAAGAACTAGCCTGTTGTGAAAAGGATTATCATATTGTAAGAAAGTCTTTCTTTCACAACAAAACCATCTTCTGGGGTTGACTATTACTTGCTCTTCTTTTCTGAGTCCTTCCCTATTACATTCCTCTTACCTCAGCAGTCTGAGAAAACAGACCTTCCCAAATTCCTTCTAAAGCTCCCATCTCTGCACTATCAAGATGAAATATCTTTTCTTCCTTTTCACTCCCTGCTCTGGAGCACAGGCACCACTTTTCACAGCAGCCCGACATACGACTCCATCCTGTGGGTAGTGGCTGCTTCATGTAAAGGTTAAGAGACTCATGTGGGTGCCAGGTAATAGGTCTGGTCTGGCATCAGCCCATTCCTCTGTTGATGCCAATGCCAGATGCTCTACAGGGTAATTTCTTGGCATGCAGTCTCATCGGAACGGTCTCTGAACATTTCATAGAACGAGCAGCTCAAAGGATAAGAAGAAATGCTTTGACAGCAGGAAAACCACAGTGAAACCACAGAGAACCAAGAAGGTCACCTTTAAATACAAGTGAGATACCTGGTCTTAAAAAAACTCGGTGAGGCTGCTTCTGGGTGAGGAGAGGTGCTCATGCAGAGGGATGTAGGGATGCTGGTAATGCCCTGCTTGTACAGGCTGAGCTAACATTGGTTGGGTATCTCAGTCTGATTCCTTTTCTCCAAAGCAGCTGCAGTTGGAGACCATACCTTAGACTGGATATTTCCCTAGGATACTTCAATGCCTGCTTTGTGTCTATTCAAAACCATACAGTTAATCTCCCATTGCCTTTCAGACCAAGAATGTACTATTCCCTGATGTCAGTAAAATCTGCCTATTGATGCTATGGTTTAAAAACGAGGGAAGTTAAAAATTGGCCTTTTTCAAATAGGGAAGGTTGCTTCCTGTGTTGCCTGCAGGCT
The DNA here is from genome assembly GCA_013399455.1 of Anthoscopus minutus. Classification (NCBI taxonomy): domain Eukaryota; kingdom Metazoa; phylum Chordata; class Aves; order Passeriformes; family Paridae; genus Anthoscopus; species Anthoscopus minutus. The sequence continues at coordinate 323,066 of VWYI01041004.1, forward strand.
TCACATTTTGAGAAGCAAGTTTCCCTCTCTAATGGCTAATTCTTAGGAGGTGATCACACAACCTGGTGATGATTACAGCTATTGTAATGCCTGTAATGTAAAATTGAATGGGTCATTCTGAGTATTTCAATGATAGACATAAAATATCATAAAAGTTGGGCAACTGCAGCTGGAAATTATGTTTTTTACCTTTTCCCACTGAAGTGAGTATAATCAATGTACAACAGAGTATAAAGGGTTTAGCATGTACATTCTGATCATGGGGACAACTCCGCTGTACGAAGTTAAGATGCTTAACTTTTAATGTGGTAGCTTGAAAAAGCCTCTCCAGGGGAGTTTTCCATTCCCTGGAAATATGGCCAGGATAAATGCTCCATAAATAAAGGAAGAGACACTTAGTGGAACTTGAAGTGATCAGAAGAGACGTGAGAGATGGCCCTGGGTTTCAGGTACTGCATTTCAACTCCAAATAGCTGGCTTCACTAGCTAGAAGGCTTCACTTCCCACAGGCTTCCTGTGACTGAGAGCAGTTACCTGGGGCTGCACTTCCCATTTATAAACCAAAGGAACAAAGCAGCTTTAATGCACTTTTACAAGCCCTTGTTTACTACAATCTCAGCAGCAAAAGACTATTTTTTTCTCTCTGCTATTGGAGGAAATCTGCTCAAAGAGCGACCTGGATACAGCAGTTGTATTTGATCTCTTTTTTCTTAATGCATTCTGTATTTAACATACAGGATTTTTTAAATTTTGCTAATTTATGTTAAAATTTTAATTTAAATATTGACTAAATGAGGCTATTTCTATCTCCACGAGTCCTTCACAGACACCAAGGGAGCCCAACAGCCAAAATCACACCACAGCTCAAACCAGTGAACTTCTCTCACACCTGGTCACAGTGACAGGTCAGGGATGAACCTCATTTACATATTAATATAAAGCACATTAATGCAAGATTCAGCATGTGGAAAGACTTTTCCCTAAAGCCTGCAATTCCCAGACAGGAAGAATAGCTTTACCTTTGAAAAAACAACTTTTGGGTTTTGATGAGTCAGTTCAGCTCCTGTGGGCTTTGTCTGGGGTGAGGAGACTTTGGTGGCTTGGGGCAAGGCTGTGCAACCCTGGAGGGACGTTGAGTGTAAGCAACTTGAAAAAACCTAAATAAATTGGGATTGTGGCATCCTCATGGGGAATCCAGCCTGGGCTGCTGGATATATATATCTATATATAGAGATATAGATATATAGAGATAGATATATACACCCCTGCATTAGGAGTATATTTACATCCAGTCAGCAAACTGGGGAGCAGGGCAGCCTTTTGACCCTGGGCTAGCAATGAACAGATGGTACAGCTCAGATCAGTCTATTTTCTTTACTTTCCCTTACCTGTGTCTTCAGGAGGTGCTGCAGACAGCATAAACTGTTGATGCAGTTCCAGAGGAGCAGAGCTGCAAAAGAAATCATTTGATGAAAAGGGTAAATAATCCTCACTGTGGTTTTGAATTTTTCTCCAGGATGGCTTCTAAATATCAGTTAATGGTAGGACTTTACTAGATGAGCTCCCAAAGAGCATCTTCCAGGGCCCTTTATTGAGAAGGAATCCCCTTCCAGTGCTTTGTGGCTGTGCCATGGTGCCAATGAAAGCATGATAAGCAAGGACTGCAAGAAGGTTCACTTCCAAAGTGCATATCTGCTCCAGAATAAAAGGCTGCTGTCGATGTGCCCCCATGCACTTTGATGGAGAATGCAGTGATCCTTAAACCGTCAGTGCTGGATCCTTCCCTTAGAGTGGAAGTCACATGTCTGAATATAACTACCATGCAGGACTTTGGGGAGACCTGGGGTAGGAGCAGGAGGCCAGACAGCAGCACCTAAGATGCCATTGGGTGCCTGTGCTGAAGCAGCTGAAGCCCATCTTCTGTTGGCTGGTGTCCCAGCACAACTCCAGGCCACTCAGAGAGGACCAGACTGCATTTCTGCTCATGCTGTCACATCCCATGAGAGCTGGCTCAGGCTGCTCTAGCTGGGTGGCTTGGGGGACAGCTGTGGGGAGAGACACAGATTTGGAGGGGGCTTCTAAGTGTGCCATGATGGCATCTAATGAAAATGGGATGGTTCTTCACACATCTGAGGCAGTGACTTGCAAAAAGTCAATTGCAGTGGAAATCCTGTTACAGTGAACATTCATCCAAGTCCCTTGGGGGATTGCTATAACAGGGGAGTTGGCCGTCTCCTTTTTCCTATCATCTATTAAGACTATACACAATTTGTGGAGCATGTATCAGCTTTTCCTCTGTGTTCAGAGCTGTGAGACTCAGGTCTCTGCTGAGCCCTTGCTATGATTGTGATTAAAGACGTTTGGGGCAAAGGGTGGTTTGTGGTATTAAGCCAGAGACCACAAATAAAAACAAGATGCGAAATGAGGTCTGATTGGAATTCTTGGATAATGCTTCCTCATGGCTAATTTAGAAGGACTTAGAGTCTCTATGGTCAGTTCTGCCACTGTGATCTGGTAACAAATCTGTCCTTGAAGAGGAAGAAAAAAATAAAAGTCACATCATCATGTCCTCTTCCACAACCCAGATCCTGGGGTGCTTATTTAGAAAAGCCTCCCATTGACTCAGTATGAATGCACAACATCCACAGCCCAGAAATGTGACCCAATAAATGCTGTGTCTTCAGCTATCAATCTGGTTTGCATCATGTTGTTCTCTCAACTGTTAATCCAGATGTTATTTACATCAGTACAGTAACATTAAACGCTTGTACAAGCAGTATTAATAGCATCAATAACAATACTAAACATAAATAGCGGCAGCACTGATAGTAATACTTCCAAAGCAGCTTGTAATTGTAACAACCTGTCATTCCTTTGCTAACTCGTGCTGACTCAAGATTAAATTCCTCTGTGTGTGGAAAGCAACATGCAAAAGAGCCCATCTGTGCCAAGGCTGTTTTCCTCCCTTTGTATTTTTGTTTGTTTGCTTACACCGACTAGCTGAGAAAATGTCACCACGCTTCACCCGCTTTTTCAGTGGCCACGTTTTTGACTGGCACCATTCACAAGCTGTTAGTCCTTGGAAATGGTGGACAGAAATGGAGTAGCCATGGGTCCTGAGCAACGTCTGGCTGATGATGAAACTACACTGACTTTGGTGTGTTGGATCCTCATTTTTGGTGCTGTAATCTGACATGCCTGGCCAATTATTGAAAAAAAATTCCAAACTCTAAATGTTGTCAAAATATCCTCTGGTTATGTTTCCTGCTGTTTTGGTTTTGAGCTGTTTCTAGTAACTTCAAAATGCCCAAAGCAGCCAAATTTCCCTAAAATGGCTCTTGTGTAGAACAAACATGACCCATTTCTTGTTCTGGGTGTGAATGGAGTCTCACAGGAAAAAAATTTGAGACTTCTGATGTGCAACACAGCAAAAGCATCTGTGAGTTTTATGAATTCCTCAGCTTTGTAAAAGGATTGTGTCCTAAAAGAAGAAAAGTAGGCTTTCAGCTCCTAAAATTATATATTGTTTTTCTTCAGTGCAGTATGGCATTGTTTCTCAGTCTTAATTACAGTCCTATGTTTTCATGTGTTAAAAACTTGCAGAATGGAGGGTTTTGTTGTTTTCCTTGTAGAATTTGCTTCACAGCCCCATTTGTTATGAAGCAAATAAAGAATAATTCCTATAAGATGGGAATGTGATATGCCTCTTTCTGGTACATGGCTTATCACAGGTCAGGGAATATATCTGCATGCCTTCATTATACCAGGGATCAAGCCCTAGCTCATTCAATTGTTGAAAATTTCCCACCCTGAAATACACCTAGGATAACAGTAGGATTGAGGTGTAACATGTACGGAGGAAGATCTGAGAAAACTTTCTCAGTTTAATGCAGATGCAACTAAGATATTTTATGGGATTCTTTTAAATCACTGTTATTTAAATTTATTGGCTTAGACTCTACCCTAAGTGCATAACTCTGCTAGACTGTATTCCTTGTCCCATGTAGCTCATAATCTATTCTCCCATGGATCTCCAAGGGAGCTGAGCACTTTGGTACCCATATCCACAGCATCAGTTTTGGACTGGTTTTCTTCTACACTTGCAGTCATGAGATGATGAATGGAGCTAGGGGATGGTTACAGTAGAAGCTGTGCACTGTGGTCATCTGTCCTACTCCTCATAAAATGGAGACAACAGTGTTTAGCTGCAGAAAAGGGAAGTTGTGAAACATGGAGTGCTGAAAGATGGGCCCAGGCAGACCCTGTAGCTGCAATTTCAGATGTCATCATGCCTGAGTATCTCTCTCATCTAGGAAAAGTAGGTTTGTGCTAAGATGCAAACCAAAGTTGCTAAAGAAAGATCATCAGCAGTGGACTGGGAGGGTTGAACTTGAGGCAGCAACACTTTGAGTCACCACAATAAAATTCATTAGGAAATATTACCCATTATCCTTCACTGAAAAATATTTAGTGCCTAAGCCTGTCTACAGAAAATAGCTAAGTAGGGAAAAAGCTGTATTTTCACATCCTCTTTTCTGACAGCCTCACCTTGAAAACCACCATGGAAGTCACCATTATCTCCTGTCTTTTGAGTTTTCCATTTGATTATGTCATATAAGTTACAAACAGAATTGTAAAATGAACAATAAAAGGCTGAGCCCAGGACACCTTCCTTAAAGAATTTAAGCCATTGCAGTTTCATAGGCCCTGGTGATGTTGAGTTTAAATTGGTGGCTGAATCATTGACAATTTGCCAAGGCACCGGTTGTCCCACCCTGTTTCTGCTCCCTACCCACTGTCTTAGCAGGTTTTCAGGCAGCTGGTGGAGAATTGTGGCTGTCCATATGTGTAAGAGCAAAAGAACAATTTTGTAAGTGGATGTTGCTTTGAGGTGTTGGAATCAAAGGTGTTCATCGGGCCTGGGTTATGAAAGAAGTTAATGAAGGGATCATTGTAATGATCTCTGGGCCATTATAAAAGAAGTGTTAGTATCTGGATTTTGGACATCTTGGAAGATTTTACACAATGTTTGCTCATAATAAGAACTGTAATAAAACTCCACTTTGAACTGGAATAACCTTAAAACCCCACAAAAGTCAAAAACTTAAATGTAGTCTTGGTATGAGATGTACCTTTGTACCTCGCAGTTCTAGTTTGATGTAAATAAAGCTCTGGAAATCTTTTTCTAAAGAGATGAATTGACTGGGATTGGAAAGGCTCTTCAGAATATAGAATAGGAGTTTTAAGAGACAGGGGGAAGCCCTCCTTTGTATCATGAACTGTATTTTAACTGTACTAGAAGAGTACAGCTGAGTTATGTAGTCAAAAATTAGTGTGTTTACTGAAATCTCATCTCACCTACAGAAATCTCTGAGAATGCCAAATTAGGCAACAACTTTCTGATAACAAGATTGTTCAGGAAAATTACAGTATTTCTGGTGGGTCCCAAAATAACGGCAGCATAATCTACTGCAACGTATTCAGCCCACTCTCTCCTGATCACGAAGGGATTGCAGAAGAAAAGTATGGAAATAGAAAATGTTCATAATGTTGACTTTTTTTTCTCTCAAAAAATATCTCCAGCTGTGAAAAATACTGTATTTCACTTGTCAGTTCCAGAGGGTTTTGTTTCCCTCCTGGGAGTTGTGGCCAATTTCCACTCAGATAGAGGTGGTGCCAGACTCTTTTCCCAAGAAGTCAGCCCATCCAAATTGCTTTGTGTTTGCTGTGGGATGAAAGCACAGGCATGAGCTCACCTGTCACCTGTGATGTGACTGCCTTACCCACTATCTGATCCCTAAATCCCAGTGGTGTGGAGTTTTAGGAGTGTTTAGCAATTCCAACCAGCAGTTTGGCACCTGAAGCTTTTCTGAAAATATTTCTGAACGATTTGGTGTGTAATTGTCATTGAAACCTGAACCCAGCTACCTAAGCTCCTCTTCCAAACTGGGATGTACGTGGCTGTAGCCTCTGAGACTTGCAGCTCAAAAGTGCATAGCCCTGTACCTCACACATTCCCAACAGAGCAATGTCCTTCCCCACCTAGCACCAGCAAAAAGCAGTGACACAGTCCCCACCAGGACAGTTGATGCAGAAAGCTTTTCCTCATCTCCCCGCAGGAATGGGAGCTGAGCAAGATTTTGCTTTTTGTTGGTCACATGAAGGATGATCTGGGGGCAGGGACCACCTTGCCTTTGCTGTTTCTCTACTGCCTGCAAGCCACAGAGTCCTTTGGTCTCCAGACTGTTCAAAACACTGTTTTTTGGGTAACTTCATCCATCTGCATGGCTATGGGGCTGAGCTAACCAATTTTTGCAGCCTCTTTTCTTGAGTCTCATATGAGAAGATCCCCAAGTACAGCAAGCTCTTGGAGTGCACACACAGCCTGTGCCAGAGCACCACTGGAATTTCAAATGCTCTAACTAGATTGGAGAACCAAAACATGAGTCACTTGGTAGCACTTGTGTGTTGCTCTGCCTTCAGTATCTTCTGAAAAATGCCCCTCTCTGGAAACAGCATCTCCATAGTGCTCCACAAGTGTTCCAGTGTTTGGAGCTCATTTCATCCCTAATGTAAACAGCACAAGCCCTGAGCTGGAATTTGAATGCTCATGTTGCACAGAAGTAAACGGGTTTTCTTTGTTACTGCTTGGTAATGAAATACCACTTTGCCTGGCCCCATGAGAAGAGGGTTTTGCTGTATATGCTCCTGGGAAATTCCTCTTGGCTGGCAGTCAGGAGAATGGTGGCATCTTGAGCTCTGCCACAAGATGCTGCAATTATTGTACTTGTGTTTCTTTGCACTTCAAGCCTCTGCCTTAATGGCAGCCAGTGCACATTAAACATGACAGTTCTCTGTGATACCACTATACCCCTGACAAAAATGGATTCCAGGATCATGGCTAGTGGGGAGGTTTTTGCTTCTCCTGCCCCTGTCATTTCTGCTTCTGGGACTAGTGGCAATTCTGGCATGTATCTGGAGCCAATTTAAAATGCACCAAAAAGCTGAGTATAGCTATGCAAAACACTGAACAAAACACAGGAAGGAATTGTGTGTGCTGCCGTTTTTTGATTAAAGAACTAGAAAGAAGCAGTGCGATTCAAAGTGGCCACACAATAATAATAATAAATAATTAATAAAAGCTGCTCTGAAGTCTTTTAATTGGAAATAAAAATCAGCTTTTGCTAAGCAACCTGGAGAGAGGGTACAAAGGGAAGGGAGGGAGTGTGGATTTGGAGCCCTTTTGAATGATCTATTATGCTGAAACTGCTTTTATCTTTTGTTTGGTGCAGTTGTTGAATGCAAAGTTGGCTTCATCTGTGTGACATGTGTGGCAGACGCCTCTTTGGTCTGTGCATCCTACAGGGTGCAAAAGACCAGCTGGCTCAGCAAATTCCTCCCAGCATTATTTGCTTCTTATCTTAATACCGTGCACAGGGATCTGCTGACATCCTTGGGAAAGATGAACTTGCACAAGAAGAGGGAGGCTGGGAAGGAGGGCACAGGGGGCAGGGAGATGAGGTGCATGGAAGCAGCTGTCTCCCAGCATCCCAAATATTGCAGTTGGCTGTGGAGACACTTTCCCTGCCTCTCCTCTGTCCTCAGTCCATCAGTGGTTTATCCCATTCAATGAATGCACAAACCTGAAGCCGCAGGTACACTAAGTGCTTTGGTTAGGCAAACTTTCCTAAAACCACCTTCCACAGCCTCTCTCTAGGCTGCTTAGAAGGCGCAGAGCCTTTTCTCTTCCTATAGGCTTTCCAAAAAGCTCCTTCTTATTCATAATCATCATTGCTTTGTCACTTTGGACCCCCTGTGCCACTCCAGTTTGACTTAAAGGCAGCACAAGCAGAAGGCAGCAGCAGAGGCATTTACCAATCATATGGTAGTAACCAACTTCCCAAGAAATGTCTGACCTAGTACTTAGTGCTGGCTTGGTCTATGAGTGATGAGCATTGTTTTCCCTTCCTTTTATGACTTCATTGGAAATAGGGCAATTTTCTGCCAGCTTCTCACAGAAGCCATCATTGTAGCCCTCCCTACAACCAAAAGCTTGCCGTGCAAACCCAATACAGGGGGTGGTAAATGTGAAGGCTGTTGCAACCAACCTGATAAAAAATACCTATATGTACAGAACCACCCTGGAAAACTCTGAAAGCGATTCTGCTTCAGGAGGGGTCTGTCATGGGACATCTGCAGGCGGCACATGGTATATTTTTCATTTCCGACCTGCGCCTGTAATAACCTTTATGGCTGAAAGAAAAGTTGACAATTTGCAATAAAGGTGCTATAGCCAGAAAAAAGAAATTCTAATTTATGGTGATTTAAACACACTGTACCTGCACTGCCATTTGAAAACCATGATTGTAAAAGAACTATAACATGAAAAACGTGGGGAGGAATTTATTAAAGGCCAGGCCACTTTAGCAAAGCCAAGATCTGAGCTGTCTGAGATGTAATGCGGTGCTTATAAACTAAAGGCATAAGTTATTAACTTAACCTAAATGATTTCAGATTTGTGTTAAATGGACTTGGTAATTATACCAAGGAATTTAAGCTGACCTCATCAAGCCTGCTTTCTCTTTTAAAATGTATTTCTGTGTCAATTAAAATGCCTGAGTATAAAAAGCAAAGTTTTTATAGGCCCAGCCATACAAATTCATTATTGCACTATTATATACTTGGCAGTCTACAAATATGCCAGTGATTAACTTAGTGTGCATTAGCTGCCAGTATTGCAGCATTTCAGATAAGTGTGCCTATTGTCTAAATTCAGCTGACTGAAACTGCCATGGATATAGACCTTGGATCTCCTGGAGAAAGCAGGTCCTTTCTGGCTGGTAGTGACTGTCTGCTAGATGAAGCTTGTATTGGATATGGCAGCATCTCAGTCAATAGACAGATAACTGCTCCTGGAAAATGGATGCTGGAGAGGTTTTCTGAAGGGTGCTGGGCAAGGATGGTGAATTCCCAGGCTGGGATCACTTCTTGCCTCTGACCACGCATGGCTGGATAGCTTTAGTCAACAGCTTCCATACTCCATGTGTTTGCATCATTATACTATTCCCATTTTGTTCCATTTATATGTCTGCTTTACATTGTAAATTTTATGGGGCAGGGACTGTTTTATGAGTGGCTGTTATTGCATTATTGTAAAATATTATCGGCTAAACTGAATTTTCTTTAACACTTGTTTCTGCTTCTCTGTCGTAGCACTGTGATGGCAGTGGTGGTGGGGAGATGAAGCAGATCACCTCTGGACACCACAACCCAGGGGAAAATTCCCCCTCCCTTTCCATTCCATTATTAAAGTGATGAATCAGCCCGGGAAAGGCTCAATATCATGCCCTGGCAACATCCAGAAGGGCAGAAGCAGAGCAGGGTACAATTGAGTCCCCCAGCACTGCAATTGGGTGCCGTGGCTCTAGATGGGCCCTTTCCCTCTGTGCCTTCAACATTATTTAGTTAAAAAATACAATAATGTCTAACCCTGCTGGTAAATATTTCAGAATACCTAATATAAAATTCAATAAAGTTATAATGTCAATAGGGGAGGAAGCTATTTCCTTGGGGTCAGGCTCTTTGTATTAAATAAATGCTGGAGCAAAGGTTTGAACTGTAATGGTAAGAGACATCAAGGCAGGCCCAGAGGAGAACTGTTTGATGCTGTGACTGGGGAATTTTTTGCTGGTGCTTTGGTGTGATGTGTTGGCATCTAAGAGCTTCTCCTGTGGAGGTGCTGAGCAGCCACATTCCCTATGGGAGATGGAGGTGCTCAGCACTTCCAAAAATTAGGCCTCTAAAGATGAATCCTGCTGTTTTGGCTGTATCTGAAAATGAGTGACAGCTGTTCAGTGAAGCCATGTTTTGGAGTAAATCTCTGAAAGATAAGTGGATTTCCTCCACTGTTTGGGCCCTTGGGCCCTTGGGAAGGGCCCTGTGCTTCTGGCTTCCAGCTGAAGCAAGTCCCAGGAGGTGCAGTGGGACAGGCAAACCTTGACCTCAGTTGCTCAGGAGGCCAACCTGTTCTTCCACCACTTTTATCTTCATTAAAGGACTCCCAAAATGTGGGAGCAGTAATCTGGGGAAGCCTCAGCTTGGGATTCCCAAGACTGGTGTTCTCTTTTCCTCCACCATGGCAGTTCTTGGCCCTACACATCCCCCTGGGATGAATGGGTCTCTCATCCTGCATGTGCTGCAGTTGGGAAGCCTGTCCTAGAGAAGTCATTTAGGTTTCACATCCATGTCTAGGCTTCCTGTCTGTGTCTGGGCTGCCAGACATCATGCAGGTGAGATGACCTGGTCCTTCTTCCATCAAAAGTGAGGCAGCTGCAATGACAAAACCTCCAGCTTAGACCCTGGCTTTAGGCTACCTGTCCTCAGGAGGTGCATAGTCATACAGGAGAGAAGCCCAGGCTGCTTGCTGACATTGGAAATTCAATTTCTCTGAATGGATAAGGTAAATTCCATGCTGGACTGGATTAGCTGATCAGCAGCATTAGCTCTCACAGACCACTAAAATATGAGCATAGTTGTCTCCAGGTGTCCGACCTGAAACTGAGACTTGTAACTGATAACCCCTCCAGGCACAGAAGAAAGAACCTAGAAATATCAATGAAGATATCATGTTTATGTATATGAAATGATCAGTTCTGTCATAGACTATAAACAAAATCAAGCAGTGTAAAATGAGCTGTGTTCTTTTTCTTCTTGTTGTTTGAAAAGTACTTGATGAATTTATCTGCATATGAAGTCTGGCTATGATTAGACTAGACCAGCATGGAAGGAACTTAGAGATTTCCATACCAAGCTGTCCATTTTTTTTAGTAGATCTTCCTTTATATTTCACTTAAAGACACTACTTTTACCACTTAGTAAAATGCTGCAGTTTGCAAACATATGAAGCTCATACTTGTAGGCCACAGTGGATTTTATAGTCTACCAAATTTTTTAAACAGCCTGCAAAGAGTCTCTTTCTGGAAAGACTTACTGCTTATGGCAAACTGAAGACAAGAGAGTTCTGAAGGAGATACATGCATTACTATTTCTTTCAGCTAGAGAAATAAGAAATAGAAGAGCTGGTTGTGGCAAAGGCAAAGACTAAATGCAAATTTCCAATATGGCTTCAAAGCGCAAGGAAGGACACCAGTCCCACTTGAGAGATAAACTCTTTGGGATCACAAACATCTTTGTGGGTTCCTGCAGAAAATGTCTCGTAGCCTAGTTGTGGCAAACTCCAAGGCAGGAGTGGAAGGGGATGTGTTACAGGTTCTGATGCATATTTTACTCCTAGGCAAATAAAACTTAATAATTGAAGTCTTTGGAATGAAGGAGGACAATTATGTATGCAGGAGAATGCTTAACCCAGCTAGACATGTCACAAAATGAGACTCTCATTGATGCATTATTATTTAATAGTATTGCTCCGTTTAAGCAAGGCCATTTGTACTTGTATGTAACACAAGTCCTCAATACAATCCATTCAGGCACAACAGTGGTGCAGAAACAAACAATTTTTTTTTAATAGTGTCTTTTGCAAGTGGAATAGTAAAAATTCTGCTCTAGGTCCAGGGAGATCCTTATCACTCAGTAGGAGAATGTAGCAGTTTCAATTAAACACACTCGCAGATGTATACAAGGTACATCTGATGGTGTCTCTACTTCAGCGCTCTCAGAATGAGGTCACATCTATTCAAGGCACTTCTGGCATCATCTCTGCTTCCCTCTGTGCTCTGTTGCGCATAGCAGAGGGAAAAGATGGGGATATGACCTTCAGGTCACTGTCTGGAGACATTTACAGGTCTGGTGGAAGGAGTTCTTGAGTGAGGTGATTCCAGTTGTATTGTAACCAAAAAGGTACCAACCTTGTACACTTGTCCTGTGTAGATGTGCTTATTGTGAACTCGGACCTTCCTTTGTCTTTATTTTAAAATTCTAGAATTTCATTTTATACCTAAAATAAACAAAAATAGTCCAGTCCTTATCACTGTTGCTCTTACCAGGCATGGATGTGCAGTGGTGCTTGCCTAAGTCTGAAGACAACTTGCAGATATCTCCAGGGAAATAAAGTCAGTCCTCAATTTGGTGATATTGCTGCAATGCCATGGCACTCATTTTGATCTTGATATTAAGGACTACGTAACTTATCAAATTGTCTACAAAAAGAGAATACATCTGACCGTATATTTGGAGGAGAAGTGATCAAAATCCCTTCCAGTGCTATTTTCTATGTTTTTTTATATAAAACTCTGCTAGCACGGTCAACAGCAAGATGGAAAACCTGGGAGAGTATCATTATTTATTTTTTCCTCTGGGAAATCATGGACCCTTTTTTCTTGTCACTTCAGCCATTCATTGTCCTTGCTTAATCTTTCCTCTCTGAGGAGCTCAGCAAGATGGCAGAAGCCCTTGTACCATTTGTATTTTGATGTAATATCTTGGGACATGTGAATGTTTTTTCCCCCAAACAGGAAACAGGCTGTGAAAGTAGATGCCTGCTCACCCCCTGCCTGCTGAGCCAATGGAGTGAGCTCAAGGGAATATTTCCTAATCTAATGGGCTTCTGGCATGGCCCCAGCCCCAGTTCCAGCTGTGTGGGACTGGGTCTGTCCCTGCTGCTTCTTGGGTTTCAAAGGGTCTGAGCAAGAGGGGTGTGACCTTTTCATGCATTTCATCCCCTTGGCAGGGAAGAGACATGGAGGGAGTAAGTTACAGAAAGAGGGATGATTGTGCAGCATGCTGGAAGGAGAGGGAGAAGGGCAGTTCACTTGGCTGCTGATGATAAAACTGCTCGGAATATCTCCTGGTGCCTGATTCAGTGGCACTTATAAGGGCTTGAATGAAAGCACTGCAGTGCCATGACAGGTGAGCATTTGTTTTCCTAGCCCAAGCCTAGGCTATGCTATGAGTGATCTGGGCCAGAGACCTGCCCTGACAGCCTTGTTTGTCATTAGAGAAGGTTGTGACAATGTCCATTAATCTTTTTTAAATTCTTCTCTTACCCAAGTATTTTCTTTAAGCAGCGGTTTGTAGAATGAACAATTTTGTCTCTATTTCCAATGATCAGGCTCTATGAAATCAAGACCTTATTTTATTTATATAGGGTTAATATCTGTGAGGCTCATTGCTAAAGTGGCCGATACCTTTCTGTCCAGTGTTGCCATCCATCTCAGTTGAGTCCTTCAGAGGGTGCTTTTGGCTGAAGTAAGCAGTGCTTTTATTTTCTTTGGTAACAATTTGAGTGGCTCACCAAAAAGATCACAATTTCTCCCTCATCAAAATAAAATCATTCACCTGCTTATGTGAAAGCTGCCTGTGGCACTCACTGCCACCAAGAAATGCTTTTTCTTTCTCCTTTCCACTAAGGAGGAATGCACATCAAATAGTTAATCCTGATTGTCTCTCCTCCCCAGCTTGGTCTGGGCACAAAATGAGGAGCACATTTCAAAGAGATACATGTCTGCCATGCTGTTATAGCGCATGTTTGTTAATTATCTGTAAGCAGTAATTATTAGTTAATTAATGATCAGCTAATTATCAGTATTAGTTAATAATCAGTAAGCAATAATATAAGCTGTGTTTGCTACTAGAATGACATTGTAGTTAGGCCCATGGCAGTTCCTGGCACCTGAGCTTCATGTGACATTATTTATGGAGTTCAGAGTTCTCCCAACAGAGCAAAGTTTGCTTTGTAGAGGCAACATCTGCACAAGTGTGTGTTGGATGCTTGGGTGGGTGCTGCATGACTTGGAAATACCTTGGCCTAAACATTAAAAAATTAAGTACAGCACGATGGCGAGAATATTGGAAATTATAATTCTAAACATAACCAGCATGCAGTTTGGCCTTGCAGGGTATTGGCTTAAATAGTCATCATCAACACCAGACCTCTTATTAGTGAAAAATATTAAATATTTGGCTCACTGTGTTCACTCAGTGCCATCCTGGATATAATGTATTTATGCTGAAGAGAAGATCTGCTAAAGAGCTGTCAGAGAGAAGAAGCCTTTGAGGGATATTTTTCCTGCTAAATTATTAGGTCTATTGTTGTTGAAGACGTGGACTTTGAGTGGATTTTGTGTAAAAATATTTTGAGGAGGCTCTAGAAGCCCACGGGTGGTGTGCTTTGGGATTTGCATTATCCTGACTTATTTGACAAGAGGTGGGAGAGATCATTTGGGCACTCAGCTTCTCTAAGGCAAGGGAAGCAATTTACCATTTCTTCTTCCTGTGAGGATGCTGAGGCACTGGCACTGGTTGCCCAGAGAAGCTGTGGGAGATGTCCTGGAAGTCTTCAAGGCCAGGTTGGATGGGG
>VWYI01041005.1:0-303006 GCA_013399455.1 Anthoscopus minutus
CTTCTCCTTCTCCTTCTCCTTCTTCCCTTTTCTCCTTTTCCCCTCTTCCCCTTTTCCCCTTTTTTTTCTCATTTTCCCCTTTTTTTCCCTTTCCCCCTTTTTTCCCCCTTTTCCCCTTTTCCTTTTCCCTTCTTACCATCATCTTGCCTCTCCCATGCAACATGCCTCTGAAGCCCCACTCCAGAGTGGCCAATGCCCCTCCAAGTGATTCGGAGATGGGAGGGAAGAGTCCCAGTAGGCTCCAACAGCCATGTTTTGGTCCCTCTCTTGCAGCCAAACATCCCTGGTGGAAAATGGTGTTTTTGTGGTTGTGTGGTCTGTCCACCAGCCCTATGCCCAGCCTGTCCCAGGAGGAGAGAGCTGCCCTGGAGCAGAGTCTCACCAGCATCGAGGAAAAGCCCCTGTGGAGGACTGTGTGCAATGTTAATGCCATTCTCCTGCTGGCCATCAGCGTTTTCCTGTGGGCGTATTTCGCCTGAGCTGGGCTCAGGAATCGCACGGCTTTGGTTGCTCTCACCTTCCCAGGTAGCACAGCCTGGAGGCTGGGAATGACTGTGGGGCTCAGTTTCTCCAGGAGGGGTGACCAAAACGCAGCACTGGTCACATCTGGGATGCAGGGGATGTGTGGGATAGCATGTAGGACAAGGCAGGAGGTTTGGGGTCAAATTTAAGGGTGCAGAGCTGAGCCCAGCAAGGAGCAAAGGCTTTGGAAAGCCCAACTATGGCATGGCTGGGGCCTCTCTCAAGGCTGACTCTGCACTGCTGTGCTTAGGGGAAGGAGTTCTGGTTTACAGTGGTGAGGGGAATGAGACTTAAACACTTGCTGTGGTTTTTTATATGGCCAAAACTCCAGATGGGATCAGCTGGGGACCGCTGCATTAACTCAGCAGTGACAACTCTGGCTCCCACAGCCTCCCCACAACCTGCGTGGGACCCCTCCCATCCCACCTCTTGTTGGCATCAGCAGTGGGTACAGGGGGTTTCTTCCTGCTGCCCAAGCCCCCTCTGCTGCACGAGGGCTGGGCTTACACCAACCTGAGCCTGTTTGCTCACAGGGCTGACGCTGCCCCTTAACAGCATTTCCAGCAATAAAGGTGCCTGAGTAACCAGTCCTGACTGTGGATTATTGTGGTGATCTGTCCTGCTCTGACACCTGGGACCACAGTGACCTGGCTGTGGCAGGGAAAAGAAATATCCTTCCTTGGGGCCTGGATCAGGATCTCACTTTCTTGAGCAAGTCTGGGCTTTTCTGACCCATCTTGGTGCCACCACGTAACGTGGCACAGCCAAAATCTTTGAAACCACGAAGAGACAGCGGCACCCCCTGTTAACTGCAACAGCCTGGAGAATGGTGAAAATGCCCACAGGGATGTGACCCTGCAGCCAAAGGGCAGGTCCAAATCACCATGGGTGTGGGGAGGTGAGGGCACACAGAGAAGCACAGCACCATAAAGGGGAAGAAAATGAGTCATGAGTCAGCAAGGAGGGAAGAAACAAGGCTGTTCCACCAGGCACAGGACAGTTGGTCCATGATTTCCCTGCTTATCCTCAGTTTGGATGGAGCTGGATGGGGTCTGTGCTGGCCTCATGCAGGTCAGTAAAAGCATTTGCTCATTCTAAGAGGAAATAGGAGATTTCCTTTGAACAAGGGAGCTCTCAGTGCTGTGAGCTGCCCATCCATCCCCACAGGAACAGGCACATGGCACAGAGCTGGTCTTGCCTTTCCAGTATTCAGCTTCAAGCAGGCAATGCCCAGATCAGAGGGTGCCTCAAAACATTTGGACAAAATCAAGTTACCAGCAGTGATTAATAGCTGTCAAATGTCTAATAACAACAGGTACATTTTTACTGCATTTAGAAATACCAGGGCTCTGACCTCCCCAGCCTGGGCCACAGAGACCTTCAGCAGCTCTCAGCTCAATGGCTTTATTGGCTTTTTTGGACCACACATCCCCTTAAAGCATGGGAAAGCGACACCAAGCAGGATGAGGAAAACTGGGGCATTTTTTTAAACATTTGGGATTAATTTTTTCCACTAAGAAACGTCCAGTTTTGCAGAGAGTAGAACTAAATTTCACTAAAACTCTTTTTTTCCAACGACAAAATATTTTTGAGCTTTGGTTATGGGATGAATTCTTCCCATCTCACCCCATGGATCCTTGAGGGTAACTTTTCCTTTAAAATGATGATGTTGATGTTGGTTAAACAAAATAATGCACTTTGAGTGCTGTGACTGTATCTCTGAGCTTGGCCCTGAGAAGGAGTAGAGACACCCACACTGCCAGATGCAGCCAGCTGTGCACCCCCAGGAGGAACACATTTCACTTAAACTTGACTTCACTACTCTGCTCTGAAGCACTGAAGTGAAGCAAAAAAGAAAAGAATGATTGGGGAGGGGAAGTCAGAGAGGTTTTATTGAAATAAAGCAAACTTGTCTCAAAACATCTTGACCTTTGCTTGTGTTTTCTAGGAAAACAATGTAATTAGCCGAAAAAAAAAGTTAAAACCAAATCAATCAAAAAATGAAACTCCAGCTGAACAGGAGCACTGGCTGTAGCAGCAGGAGATGAGTTGTGGTGTCCTAACAAGAACACATTGCTCCCAGGCTGTAACCAATATCCAAGTGCATTGGCAGCAGATGTTATTAATGATGCCAATACATATTTTCTTATTAATCTTCCATACTAGGCTTGTGTCTATCTGCAAATGATTATCATTCATTTTCCTGACAAATCTATCAAGATCATTTATTACTGTTCGGCAAAGGATCTTCTTTTAAACAAAGATTAATAACATTGCATTTCATCCGGCTGGCTGAGCCAAAGGAAATGAAATTAACAATGAGCCCTACAAACATGTCATCACTTTAATTTACCGGAAAATATTTAAAAATGTTATTTAAAAGAATATACGCTGTGGTGGCCACAGTTTATTACAAAGGAAAGAAATCAAAGCACAGGCATTTTAGCAGGGTGGAGAGTAAACAGGGAGCTGTGAATTCTCTGATTCCTGGCACCAGAGCTCTGGGACAAGGAGGGGAGAGGCACCCTCAGCATCTTAGGCATGCACAGATGGGCACCTGCCCAGGGGAATTGCAGCTGGAGGTCCCTGCTCCTCAGTTAAAGTGGGTCCCAGCCAGGATCACAGCTCTCACTCCTGCAGGGAGCACTGCCCTCCGTGGGTTCCTGCAGAAGGGAATTCCAGCAGGGTAAAGCTCCTGGGGCTCTCAGGGAGAGCAGGGCACATGTGGGCTGAGTGCCAGCACCTTCTGTCCTTCTGCTCCCCAGGAGGAAAAGAAATAAACTCACTAAATTTATGTGGTTTAGTTTCCTTTTGCACTCTCTTCTAACTTTCCCTTCTCTTCTTCTGAGTAAAATAACTAAATAAAAATAATAAGGACCATAACCACAACAACAATAATAACAATAACAATGACAACAATAATAATAGCACTAAATATACACCAAAGAATTCTATCAGAATTCCCTTCCTACTTTTACTGGGAGGCCTATAGATGTCCAGTGGCTCTTTAATTCCTGCCTTGGGATTAAAGATTGGAGATTCCATGTCTCACCTGAAGCCACCTTCATTCCTTTGTCTTACAGGCAACTCTAACACCTCTGAGTGTCCATCTCCAGCACAGCTCATGGGGGGTGAATGAAGCGTGTTCCATCTGCCACAGGCTGGCACCAAGCTGCCAGTGCTGCCATTCCAGCAGAGCCCAAGATCTCAGCAGCAGGAGCTGGAATTCCAGGCAGTGCAGGATCACAGCCCCGCTGTCCAAGCAGGACCAGATGGCACCACCATGCCAAGGACAACAAACAGTCATTAAGTTGTCAGAGCCTGAAGCAAAGTCAGCCTGAGCTGCCGAGTCGGTGCCATTTCTGATTCCCAGGAACAAGCTGTCCCCAAAACAACTGCAGAGGCTCCTGGAGAGGGCCCTTGAACAACTGTGAGCCACAGGGTGTCCCCCAGGAGTCCCTGTGCCACAGGAGCAGGGTGGAACAGTGCACATGTGTGTGCCAAACAGGAGCATCTGCACACAGAACACCCAGCTCCTGCTCTGCCGTGTCTGCTGGACTGTGATGGGGCTGCTTGACAGCACTGGGGACCAGGCACAGGGATGGAGATCATTGGGAATGGCTCCTCTGCCACTCTCTGGTTTAGACTAACCCAGCGACCTCTAATTCTTCATTTCTTTAATGCTTTATTTCTTTATTTCTGTGGGAAGGACCAGGGTAACCATTTTAAGAACCCAATAATTACTGCAGCATGTGTTCCAAACAGAAAAGCTGTTCTGTGACTTGCTCCTGTGGATTCCACAAAAGCAGCATCCAGTTTAATATGTGAGACTCATAACCAGCTCACACAGTGCAATAGTTCACTTCAGTTTGAAGAAAAAAATATTCTGCTGGAAGCACAGCAAGTAGCAGTGTCAATTTTTCATTAACCTACAGCCACTGTCTCTGTAGACTTACAGCTATGAGTAAGATTACTGTTATAATTTTTTCTGGTCCCTAAGGGAAGGGGAAAAAACTTCTCAAAACTTTTAAGGTCATTAAAAATCCACCTTTAAATTGGAGGTAGTTTCAGTTTACTCTCATATTTCAAAATCAAATCTTAGCTGCAGCCTCACATCAAAGCAGAAATGTCAGTCGCTTTGTTTCTACTTCTGTGAAAGAAGTTCCAGCTTATACACGAGTTGAATGCCAAGTAAATAGATTTTCCTGGGGAACAAAGGCAGCTTTCTTTTGTTTGTTTTAAACATATGTAAATAGAATCCCAGGGGCTGAGCTGCCTGTCACTTCAAGCAGGTTCACACTCATGTCACTCCAGCTGGTGATTTCTGGCTGGCCTCAGGTCAGGACTGCAGAAGTTTCCCTCCCCACTCCTTCACAGCCACATCAAGCAACTGCTTGTACCCTTCCCCTCCAGCCTCACACCTCAGCAAAGGGGAAACAGACTAATATGGATTCCTGTTTTCCAGTATCTTATTCCTTTGGGTTTGGTTTGGTTTTTAAGCTGTAGTTACAGAATCACAGAAATACTCTGGTCCTCTGTCAAAGCTGCTGTGGTGGTCCTGAAATCTCTGGGCAGAGCAAAGCAGTGCCTGGAATCCCTGGATAGCACCAGTGACCAGCTGGGCTGTGCCTACACACCAGCCAGGGATTAAAGGCTGATGGCACCCACTGGTTCATGGTCAAGATGATGGGGGGCAGGGAAGAAACAGGAATGGCTTGGTATGAAAATTGACCTTTTTTGGGTTCGTGTGGGCACCATCACTCTTGAGCTTCCCCTTTTCAGTAGCAGGCACTTAAAGGGTGGAGTGTTTTCCTCACGGAGCCAGAAGACACCAAAGAGGAGCAGGACCCACTCCAGGGGCAGAGCTTGGTGAGGGCAGGGCTGCTTCCTTGTGTGAGCCACATACTTCAGAGCTGGCCTCGATGATTCCCACGGGTCCCTTCCAGTTCAGAATATTCTGTGAAAATACTCTTTTTTTTAAAAAAAAAAATTTAAACCAGCAGATCAATGCAAAATCAAGCACTTCATGCTTGCCATTTCCAAGTGACTTGGCTTATATCTCAATCTTCAGCGCTGGTTTTGGGTGTAAGACTGGGTAGCACCAAGGGATGTATCAATTTATAGGCTCTGCAAAAGCTGCAATTAAGGATAACACTCAATTACACGAGAAACCTCAATTTTGATTGGCCACGTTCCCATAACTTATTGATAATTCAACTCACTTGAGTATTATTCAGTGTTTTCCTTCTTCCTGCTTTTTTTATCTCTTGACAAGTTTACAAAGAGAAGAATGGAGCCGAGCTGAGCTGCATTCCATCCAATCTGCTGCCTCCACAAACAGCAGAGAAGCTAAATGAAGCCCAGAACATATGGCACTGTGCTGACAGAGCTCCCAAACTGGTTCTGCATGAGCAACAAGGAACATCTTGAAACGCACAAGACATATGTGTTTTAGGAAGAAGATTGAAGTGTTTCATAATAAAACAGGACAAAGTGAAATACAAGTGCTGTATAAAATTTTAATTAAAAACTGGTTTTACCCCTCGACGTGAATATACAATATGTTTCCCAGATGGATTTCATATTTAAGTATTATCCAAACCAGAAACATAAATGAGACAAATAAAGCCTTCAAAAATGGCACAGAGGCTAAAATGTATGTAAACACTAGATGACTGTGGTGAAAACAAGGCAGGGAGGGAAAGCAACCTCTTAGCAAGTGTTTACTACTGGAATCCTGAATGAAACAGTTCCTACAGCTACAGTCAGGGTAACAATACAAATACAAGCATTAGCATTCACCACCACTCAGTGATGTAAATAGTGCTTTTGTTACTCAGGAGTTGCCCAGGCCATTTCCTACGCTGATAATTCATGGTATAGAAGTGCATGATTCATGGCATGCCAGGCATCAAACACTTTCCTGGTCTGCCCTGCTGCCAGCCTCCAACTCTGCTCTGTGTGAAGCTCTCTTCATTCCATGCCATCAGCTCCACGGGGTTATGCAAAGGCCTGGCCACAGAACAGGATTTTTGTGCTGTCTCCTCAGGATCAGTAAATCCTTATGAACCAGGAGGGATGTTGTTTTGCAGCAGCAAACTCCTTTCCCCGAGGAGGTGAGAAGGTGGCTCAGATCCCGGTGCTCAGGATGCAGGGAGTTCTCTGCTGGGCCAGAGGCAATCACCCGGAATTGAAGGGAAATGCACAGGAAGAAAAAGCACAATCTCCACATAGATCAAGCAAAGAGAAAGATTACAGTTCCTTTATGCTGCCATCCAGACAAATTATCACCACACTTCAGAGAATTTCTCACAAAGATAAAATGGGAACAAGCACCATGCCTTTGGCAAGCCAACACTGATAAAAGGAGCTACAGCCACATCTTTGAAGGGCTTTGGCCAATGATGTTTTTAATTCCATGGGGAAAGCAGCAGAAGCCAACAGTAATCAAGGGGGCTTGTGCTTAATAGCTCCTGTGCAATGGAAACAGGAATATTGGGGGTTTCAATCACTTCCCACAACGCTGCTGCAATTGCTGGAACTGCAAGGAGCTGGGCAAAGACCAATTCTCTGCTGCTCCCAGAGACATCACCTAAGGCAGACACCCCTTCTTTTCAGGGAGGCAGCCCTAGATGAGCTGTCCTCTGTCAGCGTCAAGTGTTCTCACAGAAACCAAGAGGCTCAATTTCACTGATTTGAAAGTTTCCTCAAATTCCTTGATTACTAAACAAATCTCAAGAGAAATTCTCAGCATCCTGATAATGATCACTCCATAACCACTGATGTGATTAACACCATGGCCTTTCCTATGCCCCTGAGATTCCACATTACCAGATTTATACAGCAAGGGACCACTGCTGAAAGGCTGAGAATTTTGTTGCATAGTTCAGTGTTTCAGAAAACAGTTCGAGCTTAAAAATTGCAAAGAGCAGGATTATGTACCAAGTTATTCCTCGCACACAGAGTGGGAAGGCAGAGATTCCTTCCAGCTTTCTCTGACAAACCCATGGCACACTACACAAAATTTTCACTGTCACATTGCACCCTTTGTTCCTGGGGAGAGGATGAGGACAAATGATGCAAGAGATGTTAACAGTGCTGGTAAGTACACAGAGCAAACAGCACTAAGACATCAGGACAAAAAAAATATATATTAAAAATAAGATAAAAAAAGATATCATAAGAGTAATCAGTGTGAGGATATGAACCCAGATCATGCAGGAGACAAGCTGAGCAAGACACCAACTGCAAAGATTAGCTCCTGAGAGCACATGTAGAAAGCAGCTCATTATCTTTTCTAGCCCTTCCTGATCAAGATAGAAATCTATTAAATCTGATTAAGATTTGTTTAATAATTGCCTGATTAAAACATAATAAACCTGGGAAAATTAAAATAAAGCTTTTTTAGTAACCTGGAGATGAGATGGGACTTTTCAGCCAGGCTTCCATAAAATAATTTCTTTAACATTCACCTCAGGATCCCAAAGCACTTCACAGTCATTTAATTAAGCTTCAACAGAGCACAAACTCCCCATTTTACAGCTGAGGTAACAATGAGAAGGAATTTGGAAAATACTATTTAATACTGAGCCGAGCTAAATGTTCTGTTATTTCACCCCCAAAATAGGTTCCAAACATCTCCAGGTAGATTTCTTTCTCCCCTGATAATTCTGGCAGCCTCTGAAGTGATAGTAAAATTCAAACATGTGATGCACAATCTAGAGAACAGCCCTCATCATTTCCCAAGCTGCTCAGCTTTGCAGCATAAACAATGTTCCCCATCTATCTTACAAAGCTGCTCCTACCTGTTCCCATTACTCCAGCCATCCCTATGCTTCTTATCCTCAGTGGAGCAATTTAAGCTTCCCTTCCTCCAAGTCAAAAACTTAGATAAGGCAAATCATTAAAGACTTTGACATTTTTGCCTTTAATTCACATCAGGTCAATGAGTGATCTCCAAAGCTCACTCCTCAGCCAAGGATTTGCATTTCTTCTGAAGACAGGCAGGCAGTTGGTCTAAAGCCAGCCCAAGATCCTAAACTCTACCAAGTTATTCATAGGGGAGATGGAAGGGAGCAAGTAGGAAGCAGAGTCTGACTCACTAAAATGAAAGTGATTAAAATATTGCACTGATTACATCCTGCAAGCATCAGTGGATGCTGAACAGCTTTTGGTGAGAACACTCGTGGGCTATAATAACGTGGGGAAGGCAAGAGACAGAGGCAGACTCCACAGAAAAGCACCAATTCCCTCCTCATCTGGCCCATTATTGCCAGATTTGAGTAGGCAGCTTTCCTTTAGGAGCTAAAATGACGGGGGTGGAACGATGCCATCCCACTGTCACTAGAACTTTGTGGATGGCAAAGGATAAGGAATGAGCACAGAAAATGCTATTTAAAGCTCCGCTCAGGAACCTAGAAATTTGCATTTGATGGAAGGGATTTAAATTGTATTAGAAGGCAAGGTGCACTGAACAATTACAGTTTATTGCTGTGTTGGTTCAGTGCCTGAAGCTGCACTTCTCCCAGGCTGCAGGGGCCGAGCTGTGTGTGCTGCCACGGCCACCTGAGCAAACGCTTCTGTGAAAACAAAGTGCCTTGAAGATTTTAGGGATGGATCAGAATAGTTTGTGTCTGAAATCATATTCCAGAGGAAAGTTTTCCATTTACCAAACTGGATTTCCAGCACAGTGCTTGCAAGAGAGCACTCTTTGCTGTCTCACGGCGTGAGCTGTGGAATGACTCTGACCCAGGAGAGGAACATCTCCTGCAGCAGCTGATTCAGAGAGACACTGAACACACATCTCCCTCCCAGCTGGAGCAGGGCCAAAGATACTCAGAGTCTGTCTGCTCCATTTGATGTTATGCTGCAGAAGAGGGCTATACTGAGAATATTCATACCAGTCAAAATTCAATAATGACATTTTTTTCTCCCACCCAGTTTTCACCTTTGCTGAAAAATTTTTCATCTTTGAAGAGAACTGAAGGTTGCCATATTATCATATGCTTCCTTTTTTTAGCTAGAGGAATCAAACAGATATCCTCTAGCCATTCCTTGGACACTTAGAAAACACCACCTTGCTTTTTTATAGTGGCCCCCAACCTTTCTCATTCCCTCGTGTCTTCAGTTCATGGCAACTTGTGTCCTTCATCAAACTCCACAATAATCCCTCAGCATTCAGGATTTCTCACACAGTGAACAAAGAGGGGCTGAAATCTGCTGGATTGCTGGGGAGGGAAAAATCAGAGGTTTTCTATGTCACAGGGCCAGATCAGGCCAAAGGGGAGAAGCCAATCTTCAGAAGAGTAACTTTTACTCAGCTGTGACACTGGGGAGGGAATGCACAGAGAATACTGAATGAGAACTTCAGGATACCAGAACACTGAATCTTATGGCTCAAACACATACAGGAAGCTGCAAAAACCTTCCAGTTTCAACAGATTAATTTTGCACCAAAAGCTTGGAAGGTATTTCTCAGGATCTGCCTCACCTATTTAGGATCTACTTCAATACAGCTACTCCTCTGAGCAGAAAGGAAACTATTCCTTTTTGAGCTCATATGGGGTCACTGGAGAGGCCAGTGAACACCAGGTTCTGGTAGCACAACCCTCCATGGCCTCCATGCCTTCAGGGACACAGCTTGGGCAAGTTTTACTTTTCCCTTCTGCAAAAACAAAAGTGTCCTGCTGCCTCACAGGGTGACTCGGCACTTCTCCATAGCATGAGACGGTGCCACTAATGCCCTCTGAAAGCACTGATGTGCTAAATGGCAGCAGGGACAGGAAGTTATCAGTGTTAATCCACTTCAACTGGTCCAACAGTTACAAGAAATAGAAATGTCTGTATGTGAGACACTCCCTCTGAGAGTGCCCTTGCCTGAAACAGCAGCACACAGCCCCTCCATGTGCTCTCCCACCAGCGGAATTGCTCACCAACTGCTTTCTCAAATCAATTATGTTGTCTCAGCATTAAAGGAGGGAAGGCAGAATAGACCAACTTTTTGTTTATGTAGGCATGCTGGCAGGTTCCAGTCATATGTTGTGCCATCTGTACTGCTAGCTTTATCCTCTGTCTAATCACAACAGGTAAAATGGCATCAGTGGAGCTGCCTCTGTTTGCTCTGAAGGGAGGCAGCCAGAACCGGCATTTGTTTTTTCCGCATTCTGGGGGGAAGCAGGAGATGGACACTCTTGCCCTTTTAAAACATTCAGCTTTTCAATGGAAGGGCAAATTGCCCTGGTCTGCTAATGTGGGATCTGCTCAGTGAAAGGCTGAAAAGGTTCCATCCCTGGGGAAAGCATCAAACTGCTGATGAACATTTGGTGGCCTTTAGCAAAAACGAAGTGATTGCTGCCAACAGGATCCCAGCAGACTGGGAAGGACAAGCTCCAAATTAGGTGGGATTGTGATGCAGGAATTTCAGAAGGCCTGTACAGAACAGAAGGAGCTTGCTGACTAGCTCTGGTCTTTTCCCCTGCACATAAGTCCTTTCTTATTCATATTTTTAAAATGACAAGTTTATTGGCAAATATCATGGCTGCATTTAGGAGAACATGGAAGATTTCAAATGCAAAGGCTGTGTGAAGATGACCTTTCATCTCACACAAAGGCTGCTGGGCTGGGTGGTTTTCTTTTAGAATCTCACAATATTAGAACCCTGGTGACTAAAGGGGCTCAAAACCACTTCAAATACATGCCTATGGATCCTACAGTACTATAGTTTGTGTCATTGTCCAAAATAAACAATTCAAAGGCAATTGTCTAGAAAACAATTCTCTTTGTCCTAGGTGGGTCACTTTTAAACCTACACTCACATTCACCTTCCCCTTTAGGTCCCCTGTTTGACCACCAGGACATATTGCTTCTTCAACCAATTCTGTTTAAGTTGCTAAATAGATTTAGATATTTAATCAGAACTGGCAGCAGCTGAAACCTGAGTTGATGTCACACAGGAATGTCCAGCAGACCTGTTAGTCTTCAAATGACTCTATGTACAAAGTCTCAAAGGTGCAACACCACCCTGCTTAACTGCAGAGGGGATTTTTTTGTTAGGGATTGTTTGTTTCTTTTTTGGGGGGGGATGAATGTTAACTATTTCCTTTTCTCAGCCCAGGCCAAATCCCCATTCCTCCAAAACCCTGCCTAACCATAAGACACCTTAAAAAACAGAGTACAAATATTGTTGTATAAAAATAGCTTTAGTTACAAATACTGTATTGCGTACGTTTTCAGGTGAGTCGCTTTCAGGAATGTGTTTTGTGCTCTGAAACAGCACCAGCAGCTTTTTGGTACATGTTTCTATATATTTTTGCTAGAGTCTCCTCCAAGATTGCTCTGTGAGGCTTCTCTTTGTACACAGCTGCAGGACCAGACCAACAATCACCATTATCCAAGTAAACAGGAGCGTTCTGCTGCACTGGAGAACTGTCAGAGGAAAGAAGATAAGAAACAATGATCAAATCAAGATATGGAAGAGGAATTAGCAGCACAAAACCAGCAGAAATACCAAGGTAGAGCTGCTTAGCAGATTAACTTCCACAAACTAAAATAAAAACTGCACTACAGCTACTTTTAAGAAATGGGAAATGCCCCATGTTATTTATTCACACAAATTCTCCCCCTCTTATCTGAGCACACTTTGCAATGCCCCCCAAATACAATTAATTTTCAGAGAACCTGCAGTAATTTTGCTGTATTTTTGCAGGCTGTGTGACTAGGCAAGAGCAACGCAGTAGGATTTTTGTGTCCTTTGAAGGTGAAATAGTAACCACAAGCAGCTATTTCAATATGAAGACAATCTATCAGGGGGATATTAAATTACTGTGGTTGCAGCTGTAAAGTGCTCTATCAGAAGCATCTTGGATTAAGTTTTCCACCAAATACATTTTGATATAGTGGCAATCCAGGGTTCCTTCCCCACCCCATCTTCTGTGTCACTGTTTTAATACTAAGCACAAATACAGGCTCATCTTTCAGTCGCTTTGAGAAATTATTCCCTAGATCTATGAAGTGAAATTTATACTCTGAAAATCATTACAAAACACTGACAAGTCTGAATAGTTTATATCTAAACATCATGACTATCTGCTTCTTCTTGATATTTTCAAAACAAAGGTTTGTGTCATAACATTAAATGAGCAATTTCCCTGTAATAAAGCATGAAACAAGAAGCTCAAAAATCATCAGAAAAAAATTACAACTGAGATGACATTTTTCACATCTGCTCAGATTTAGGCACTTAAGACACTTAAAAATTAGGACTGAGTTATTGTCAGCTTTTGCAAATGCTCTCCATCTGGGAAATAAAACTGGAAATGTGAAGTTTAAAGTGACCATCTTCACTTAGGAAATGGATTACATTTCACAGGCAAGCTTTACAGCTTCTTATATACTTGTCATTTATTAATGATAGTGTTTTCTGCAATCAAACCAGTACTTAAAACTTCATCCTCAAGTTAGTATCAGCCAACATGTGACAAAATTGAAAGAAACCTTATGCCAAACCCATGAATACACATATCCAGCTGCATCCAAACACAAGGTTTTCATTTGAAAAACAGAAAAGGAAGAAGAAGATGTAGGATCAGTTTTTTAAATTCACAGCTCTAAGCTTCTACTGTCCCAGGGGAGAAAAAAAAAAAAAAAAAGGATCAGCCTTTGCTTTTAAACTTCTTACATTCAAGTATTAGGGTGATGACAACCTACACCAAATAAAACAAGACTTCTTGTGCAGCTCCAATATTTATAAAGAGAGGAAGTCCACTTTCACACTTATTCAAAAAGGCTCCATCATTTCAAGTTGTTCAATGGCATGGAGCAAATTTCAACCTGTTTATCATCCTGAGTTAACTGTGCTTCACAGTTTGGACACAAAGAAACTAACCTACCAACCAAAATCAATAAAGAAGTTATACAGGCCTGTGTCAAATGCAGACAAGTCAATACCCTGGGGACTCATCAACAACTGCAGTTTCACCTCCTCCTTCCTGCAGTTTGTGGTACCTCACTTCTGCTGGAGAATTCTCAGGCCAACAAGCAGGTACAGAACTTGTAACTATGCAACAAACAGCTCTGACACCCTTTTCCTTGGAATCCGTTTCCAGTAGCAGCCTTGTGCTTGCCTTTTCCTCTCCTAAAAGCTGAGTTTACCTAGAGACACTCAAAATCCAACATTTTAATTGCAGTAAAGACTGAAAAACCAACAGTAACTTTGACAAGTTCCTTATTCTGGTACTGACAAAGACTTATAAAAAGGCTTAATTTTCCCTTCTCTTTTTGGAGGGGTGTGCGTTTTCATGTATTTCCATTAGCCAGCCCTTGTCCATGAGAAACCTGAACAAAGCTACAGCCAAGTTAGGGAAGATTCCTTCTCCTGTCTCAACTGGAAACCAGCTGACAACTTGAACTAAGCAATCTGGGAATTACACTCACAAATCATATTAACAGCAGGATTTCTGCACGCAACTCCCTGCTCTGAAATACCTGTCATATGCTTTTGTTCCCTCATACATCTCCTTTAAGAGTCCCAGAAGTTCTTTTCTGAGTGAATCATATACTAAATATTTCACAAAACACAGACCTTTTCCTTACTCCCAGTGGTTTTCAATCATCCATCCACTTTACTGCCAGCATTTGGTCGACAGTACCCTGTCCTTCCATGAACTCTG
Organism: Anthoscopus minutus; assembly: GCA_013399455.1. Taxonomy (NCBI): domain Eukaryota; kingdom Metazoa; phylum Chordata; class Aves; order Passeriformes; family Paridae; genus Anthoscopus; species Anthoscopus minutus. The sequence continues at coordinate 14,190 of VWYI01041005.1, forward strand.
TCTCTGTCCTTGTATCCTGTTTACGAGCACTGTGGCAAACACTCAGCAATCTCACTGTCCTCCAGGCCTTTATGGCTCCCCACCCAGTGCTGCTGGCCCCTAAACCCAAGGAGCAGTCCTTTCCCAACCCAAGTGCCACTTTTCATATCCCATCACTTCAGGATTCTAGAGTATTAGGGTTTGTTTCCCATTTTTTTTTCATGGTCTGCAGTTTCAGCATAAATCTCAGAAGCCCCAAAGCTGCCTCAAAATAAAAACTTGCACTTTCTCTCTCACAAATACATCCCACACAATTTAATTGCCCCAGCAGTCAGGCCAAAGGAGCAGAAAGGCCACACAGAATGCAGGAGTGAGCACAGGTGCAGGAGACACAACTGCAGCAGCAACTTCACAACCATATGGAAATCAGAGTAAAAATCCCTTGCAGAGAGAGAATTAAAAAAAAAGTCACAAGCATTTTTAAAGAAGCCAAAAAATTATAAATGAACTTTTTGGAGCTTAAAAATTTCAAGTAGAAATTTGTTATGGTACCCATATTGAAATACCCTCTGTTCAGGGGTATACAGTGGTGATTTGGGGTACCTTTGTTAGAAAACAGTGTGTGACATTTAATTATCAAAATAAAGCCTTTTCTAATGGCAATACCTCTCAAATATAGCATCACAATTCTAGGGCTTCTTCCTTAATATAAAGAAAACCAGAAAAGCCACAGGAGCTCAAAAATTATTTCCAATCTTCCATTCTTTTTCCTCCAAGAGGTACCCAAAACATTGTACAGAGTACTGTGTGCATACACACAGAACATCAATATTGGTAACTTCTACTACAGAAGTCATTGAAATCAATCTCATTGGTATCTTACAAGCAAATTATTCAAATCAAACCCTGGTCATGTATGTGATGAGTACACAGAATAATTAATGTACATAAACCAGGTTTTTAAGATTTCAGGTTCTGAAATATGGCATGCTGAATCACTAAATTATACCACATGAATTTGCTGTATTTTTAGGAAAATGCTTCTCTTTTCCAAGTATCTGTTTTGCAAAACAAAACAAAAAACAAAACAAAACTCACCAAAAAACAAACAACAAAAAACAATAAAAAAACCTAGCTTCAAACCATATTACTAAAGAAACTTAAAGTTATTTTTGCACTCCAATAGTTTTAAGAAAAAAATAAACAAGTGATTATTTTAAAAGTGATATTTTCTCTCTGGTTGACAAATTCCAAAAACTTCTGCCCAAGAATCATTTTTATAGTCAACTCCAGTTCCAAACCCAGTGTTTTATGAAGATTCTACTGACACAGTGGCAAACAACATCAAAGGCATAATTATATTTAACTATATTTTGTTATCAAGTGAGAAATCTTAGTAGGAGTAATGTCTCCCAAAACCTTTTCCCATAGGACAATATAGGACAAAGATCAAAATGGGCAGAGATACTTTTAGCTAAAGGTAAAGGGCAATATTGAGAATGACTGTTTTGTCTTGGTCAGAGGAAAACTCCATACCTGCTCCGCAGCTCACTCATGGTTAAGGGCACATTAACTGAAGGTTCTCTTGTCTGAGGCAAATCATCCTAAAAAAGCCCAGAAATCAAATTCTCATTACCTTGGTTCCTGATTACAATGATCTCATTTCAAAAATACTTTCTTTCCATTTAGAGGACTATTAAAGTGCTTACATTTCTTGGGGGAGAAAGGGACAAAATGTAATGAGCCAAATGCCATTTATGAACACTTTAAATTAAGTTCAGTACTATTTAGCTAATAATTTTTAGGTAATAAACTGGAAAGAATTTCTAGACAGTGTAGATCTAGAGAACTATGCAGACAGCAGAAGCTTCAATAAACCGCAATAAACATGTTGGCAAAATGCTAATAAACCTACTGCTTACTGCTTTTGTATTGAAGAAAAGGGGAAAAAGAACCTAAAACTTATTATGTCATCCATCCATGTGTTTTACAAGGCAGAAGCATCCCACACATCTCAATTCTTCAATTTCATATCCAAGGCTGAGTACATGCTTATCGAACTTAAAAAAAAACCTGATACACTTAATGACCCTTCAGTCAGGTATTCTCAGTTGCTAGAATGCAGTTTTACTTTCCAAATGTTATCTAGACGTTAATTAACCCAAATCTGCCCTCTCAAGTAAGAAAGAAACAAAGCATGTGGAGGGAGCCAGTTGCTCACCTGAGATGGGATGGTAGAAATGCCAGCACACACAATCACATTCACTCCACTCTGAAGAGCAAAGACCCTACTTAAGGGGTGATATTAAGTGATGCTTTCAGCACAAGTCAATTGCTATAAGGATTAGTAAACAAAGTCATCTTTCATGCTATAGGAGAAATAATTGGAAAAAAGACTGCAGTAAAAATAATCACACTTTGCTGGTAACACAGAACTGGGAGAAAAGACAATAAATATAGTGGTAGATGGCAATAAGGTGCGGAGAAAGCTGAACAGCAGCATATGGATGAGGAAAAACCTGAGAGAATTTATTGTGCTGAAATACAAAGGTAATAAGTGTGTTTGTAAACAGGAGAGCTCTCTTCCTTCAGCAGTCACAGACTACAAAGCACTGCAGAGGAAACGGGGTACAGTCGTAAATAAAACTGCAGCATTTGCCAGAGGCAAATTATGTTCTGGAAAGCAAGAAGAGATGGAAACATAACAATACTGTCAGAATGTCACAGCAGAAGGGTACAGTGGACACCCCAAGGAATCTCAGCAAAGCTCCAGTCACACTATTTTTGCAGAGCACTATGAAAATGAAATTTTGGAAGACGCAGCTGTATGCTTCTGGGAATTGTTATTTAGTTTTAGAATGAAACAGAGTAAGAGGTACTTCCTAACCTTTCAAAGTTTGAAGAGGATCTAGATTGGAGCCAGAATCTGTTCACCTCATTGCCAACACCCTTGCTTTACTCCCTCATTTTCAGGATGATCCATTTACCTCAGCCATCCACTGTGCAACACCACAGCCTCGATTCTGGGCCATGTGGGGAAGTACAACCAATCCTGGTGTATTTTACAGTACTCACTGCAAGAACTGATTTTTTTTTTTCTTTTTTTATCAGGTCAGCTGCTGTTATCACACCTTTCATGAGCCAGCCCCATACAACTATCTGACACCACAAGACTTCTCTGTAGCATCCTTCCCTTCCTTTTGCTCAGTGGAAGAAAATGGAGTGAGAAAAGCAGTCCTTTGCCAGCACTGGTTTGATCACGTTGGTAATTAAATACCCATTACCCCAATGGGTATTTAATGGATTTCTTTAGGGCAGAAACACAAATTTTTCCAATAGAAGAGGACAAAATATCATCCCTGCTTATTTACCCCTGTGAGGATTCAGCAAGTGTTTGATTCTGGAAGTGACAAGGTGCACCAAGAGAAAGCCAACAGAAAGTACCACAATTCAAGAATTCCACCACAATGTTTGCATGGAGAGACCACGTAACCAAGCATCCAACTCTCCTTATCATAAAGTCATGGCCTACTGTTTGAGGAAAGCAGTCAAGAACCACCAGAGATAGTTCAGGCTGTGCAAGTGTTCATTAAATGTAGGAGCTGGGCTCTCGGGAAATCCAGTTTGTTATCTTAAGTTCATTGAAACATCAGGGGAGCATTTGACATGATTTGTACCAATTCTGAGTGGCTGAAACACAGAAAAATGTCACGGGCATCTTCTATTTGAGAGGCAGCAGCTCACAAAATTGTAACATTCATATAAAAACTCAGGGAGGTACAGCATGAACTAGGTCAGTCCTAGTAGGCATGAGACAAGGTTTTTCTGAGTTAAAAACAAAACCCACAACAACTAAGCCAAAAACAAACATTTAACAGGAAGGAGGAAATAATTAGATTAAGTGAGAATGAGGTGAGACAATGAGCTGGTCAACATGGCTAAATCTGGGGACATGAATAAACAAACAAACAAACAAATAAATAAGGACTTCAGAGTGAAGACAGATGTTCTTCAATCCATCAAGACAACAAAGGTCACTTCTGCCATGGGTTTCCTGTAGCCAGTGGAGTGCCCCCATCCCTGCCAGCACAGCAGTGCAGCATCTGTCCTGGCTGTGAGGGATGTGACAGGGGAACATCAAGGTTCCCACACTTTTTTATCCCACTTCCCACTGATACAGGCAACTACAGCCGAGGGGAAAGGCACACAGCTGGGGACAGTAGCAACTTAAAATTGCACCAACATTCAAAAGCAGATTTCTGTCAACATTCCATTTTCTAAGAGAGAAACTGAAGCAAAAAAAAAGATGCCTTTCTCTACTTTGGGAGACCTATGTCTCATCTAACCCATCAATAACATTTCTGAGTTAGATTGCCAGAGCTCCTCATCATCTTATATCATAATCATCATTAAGTTCATTGTATCATAATCATCTCTCATCCTTACAACCTTTTTATTCTACCTTTCTTTTGCCTCACCTCACACTCAAGATTCTAAATTCTCTGCAGATGAACAATCTTCTTATTCAGCTGGTACAATGCTCTGGCAATTTTTGAGAAACTGTGTTTCTCGAAATCACAATAGGAAAAATTTTTATCTGTCTAAAACCACACCTCAAAATTTCATCACGGGTAAACTATTCTGTTCCCAGGTGAAATCTCATTAGACAAAGAGCTCTGCTCATTGAAAGCCAGGTAATTAAGGGGAAAAAAGCACACACGTGAAGAATAATATTAGCTCAAGAAACAGCTGGATACATGCAGCTGCTGACGTGCAGCTGTACAACATGTTAAGCCTTGATGTTCTACACATCTGTAGATTTGTAGAATCTACAGATGAATCATCTATGATGAATCACATTTGCTTAAATTGGGAGTGGAGAATCAGAATGTAAAAAAACCCAAACCCCACTACAATTGTTCTCAATAAGCCATGAGAGGGTTGCCTGTACCACTTGCCCATAAAGGCCAAAGATAAGGAGGCTTTTGAAATCAGTGTGAAACAGTTGAGCTCACACACCAAATCCATACTTCTACAATCAAGGCTGTCTCGGAGGACAGCATTATAATAAATCCAAGACTGTAGGCACAGATCTCTTTTTCAGCCATTTTAGAGAAGAGAAAGGATTGAGTCTGCCAACTTACAAATATTAGGCGCTGTCTAGCACTGTGTGTCCTTAAAATATTTTTCACTCTTTTATGGATCTCATCTCCATTTGCTGGTGAAGGCCAACCAGTGCTAAATCTGCAAGAAGAAGAGGAAAAAACAAAGTAAAGAAATATTTTCTTGTTGAAAAACTCACTGATTCAGATTTCTTTTTCCTTTTAATTAGGAAGCATGCATTACTTCCTTCTATTTGGAACACACACAATGTTTTGACTCGATTCTTATTCTCCTCTGGGGTACAAGTAAAGAAACATTTCAAAGCAGTGCATAAACAGTAAGCAGCCACAACACCAACAGAAGATGAAAAACATAGAAAATGTTGATGATTTTGTAACTTGAGTAATATTTCTGTAGTGTTTGTGTGGCCCCTACAGAATAAAAAAGCTGTACTATTCCCAGTGATCAGGTTTCATCTGCCTCTCTTTAAAGAGAACCTTTACATTGCACACACTGAGTTCTTTTCACTGGAATAAATCAAAAAGAAGGCAACCCCAATGCATGGAAATTGGAAAACACATGGAGTCAAAAACTTGCAACTGCAGTCTTTATTTCACAAAACGAACTGCATTTTAAGTTTGTTTGTTTGGTTTTTTTAATGTGTTAAAAACTAGGTAGCTTGCTTGGTATGACTAAATTAATACAAACAGCTACTTTTGGATTTTACCTTGTCATGTTTTGGATTTTTTTTCTACTTTACTAAAAGAAAAGCCCTCATCCTTCTCAGCAAGTTCAGAAGCTGGCAGAGATTTCATATCAATAGTTATTCCCAGACTCTTAAGGGAGGCAACTAAGAGGTTAAGAATAGGATCATTTACATGATCCTACATGATTACATCAATACATAAAAATGTATTTAAAAAAAAAAGAGACATCAAAAGAAGGAATGTATAACTGGAGGAAAGTTATGAAATGCTTACTTACACAAGCTCTTCACACTGGAAAGAAACAGAGCACCAAATGTAGATTGTGCATCTTCATTTCAATGTTGCCTAAGCTCTGAGAGCTTGACTTTGCACCAAGAAAATCACAACTCATGATGGGGTATCATGCTGATGTGAGCACGGGTCACTGGGTGAGCTGGGAGCTGGCAAAGCAGGCACTGCACTGTGAGCTGTGACCTGCAGCCAACAGCAGCACGGAGCTGCCACTCCCTGCCTGGATCTGGAGCACCAGGAACACCCACATGCTTTGGTGGCTTCCCAAATTTGATGCAGTGCAGAAACAGCATGTCTCTGAACCTGAGATTCCACTGTTTGCTCTGTACAGGGACAGGGTGTGCCAGCTGTTCTGCCCTCCTCTCTCCAGTTTGTCTCATCACTCTCGAATCCCCAGTCTGATCGTGCCCGGCTCAGTGCCCCTTCACCAAACCTCCAGAAATTTCAATACAGCGAAAGAACTGCCCAGCTCCTTTCAAAATGAACAAACCAACTACACAGAGAAAGTTTCAGCACAAAACAAGCAGCCTGGAAATGTAAAGATTAATGGAAGCAGGATCCAGAAAATGGGAAGTACCAGATTATCTTCAAGGTGGGAGGCAGGGCATAGAGTTCTTTGCAATCTTTTGGATCATTCCTTTCATTACCAGAGACAGAGACTGAAATATAACTAGAAAGCAACCAGTCCTTAGCTTTTGAGTAATCTTCTTCTATTTTCTTTTATTTAAACAACTTATTTGGAATCACTTATTGTTACTTGTATGTCCAAAATATCTCTCTTTGTTCTAAACAGCACCAGTATTTTCAGCTTATTTATGAGCTTCTTTAAATCAATTCATCTACTTGAGAATGCTTCTATTTTTCTTCGGGAAAAGGTGCCAAGAAATGACAAGTATACAACAAATAATCTATATGTGCATGCATTTCCACATTTCTAATGATTTTATTGTTGTTTATCCTTGGATCACTACAAGCAGGAATTTACACCAAGCTGACTACAGCATTCATATTACTATCCTTAGAATTTTGCAATTAATTCCAACCCAAGAGCATATATGGCAAATTCATACAATTCTTCTGCATACTAGAATCCAGCAATCTGTTGCACTAGAAGATTTCACATAACTTCTTCTAAAAGAAAGTAAAATGGATTGAGAATTTTGTTAGGGGAGAAAAGCATTGCCCTTAAAGAAACAGAAGTCTGAGTCCCTTAAGCAGAAAGGAATATTCATTTCCCTAATGCAGTCAAACCTCATTTGATGTACTGCATTACAATGCATGTGCTGTACCACCTGTGTTTTAACAAAAAAACAACCACTTTCTTTTTTTAAAAGAAGACAGGTAAGGGAAAGGGTCTGCAATGATACTATCATCTTATAGCTTCCCATTAGAATTTACAACATTTACTGATATTAAAGGACCTCTGAAATGCATATTTAAAAATCTGTGTCCTAGATGCAGTAAGAATGAGTCATTTCCCATTTGACAAATAAAAGATAGAGCCATGAAGTCATGGCATTTTCCCTTATTTATACAGCAGCTGCTGTTCTTCCAACACTCAGGTTGCTTGCTCTGAGAAGCTGGAATAGATTGCCTTTGGGAAATAAATTTTATGAAATTCGTATGTAAGATTCCAGGTCATTGTTATTAATCGTAAATTTACAAATATCCTTGGAGATAAATGTATTTACTTTTGGGGAAAAAAAAATAAAACCCAGCTTGCTATTGTATTCACTTAGAAAATACATGGCTATGTCTGCAAGAAGAAGATTTAAGTACTTAATTTGAGAACTATTAAATTCTTTCTCCAGGTGATTTTATGGATCAATCCACTAGTGTGCGCTGTGGTATAACAAATGTTGGCCCCGCACACAGACCTGAAACTTCATTTATCAAAAAAAAAATTCAAAATCTTGTGTGATTAAAAATGGTATCAGCTTCTTTTTAATTAGCTTTTCTAGTATTTTTATTGTCTAATTTTAGCAACAAATACAGGACCTAATCCACATTTAAAGAATAATGTTAATATTTACCAACTGAAATGCAAGCTAAAATAAAATCATGCCTGAAACACAAAAATTATAACCTGAAGTGAAACCTTTTTATGATATTCCAACTCTCCTAAAGGAAGTACTTTATAAAACAGGCTTTATTGCACAGCTTCTTGGAGTATAAATAAAGGGATTCTATTTGCCTAAAATCACGAATAACAGCTCTTTAAAATGACCAGCTACTTATTTATACGATTAAGGTGTCACTATCACATTGCAATGTTCAAAGGAAAGTCATTTGATTTCAATGACTGTTTGTCCTGATAAACGAAATAAACTTCTACAGCTGTATTCTTTGTCATACTTTCAATTTTCCCTGGGACTTGCAAACATTCTGCAGTTACATCAGTTTAAATTGTTTATTGATTCCAATAGATTGTATAAACACTTTGGAAATATAGTTCAGTGACCTAGAAAAAGCCAGATCAATCAGAGAACTTTTCAAGATTAATTTCAAAGATGTTGTGTTGAGTCCGATCAAGGAAACAGAACCATTTTCCCTTGTAATGTGACTAAAAGGCATTTATTTTCTTTTATGAGATAAGGATTTTTTAAGGTCATACAGACAACATCTACCTTGATGAAAAAAAAAAAGCCAAACAGACAGTGTAGATTTTGTGCAAAAGATTATTTTCATGTATAATTTTATCCATTAGGATGAAATACTCCATTAGAAATGCAAACAGGATACATCCACCCATGTACTCTACTCAAACAGCAGCTTGCAAACTTGAGAGCTGTAATAAATAGGAATTTTTAAATGTCAGACAATCCAATCATCCACTTGCACGTAGCAAAAACATTAATATCACATTTCAGCAGGAGACATGAATACATTTCACATCAGCAGAATTAATGCCAGAGCCTTGTGCAGAGTATTTGCAGAGGCTCTCGTGACCCCTTCCCCCACCACGGCACCTCCCTGCTTTGGGAACAATTCTGTGCATGTGGCCTCCACGAGAATTCAGCAGCTTCAGAGACACAGTCCTCACACTGAGCACAACCACATACAAGGACAAACTATCAGAGGGCAGAAATCAATGAAGTTCTGTAGTATCAGATTCCCAGCTGCTGAGAACACTATGGAATTGGGGGGAAGAGGGAGTAAGTACGCCCTCCCAAAGCTGAATATAACCTGAAAAAAACACAGTCTGCAAGAACTTGCACATGGAACAGGAGAGTCTCAACAAAACCAAAAATATTTAACTCTGAAATAAAAAAACCCCATCTGCTGTATTTTTTATCTGTGCAGGTATTGAGTCAGCATTCATAGGAGGGAAAGACATTGCTTTACTCTCATTTTAGAGGACATGAGGTGGTAATTCAGCAGGATGGAGGACCTGGTTTGCAGTGCACAGTGGTCTGTAAGGAGGCACGGTAGAAAAGCTGGGCTACACTTCAGGGTTTTCCTGGTCTGTTTAGTCAAGGACACAATTTTGGTTGCTTTTACTTAAAGTGACCGATGGCTATGATGCAGCTGTGAAGTGTTTCAGAGCCTCTGTTCATACACAGAAGCCTGAATTGTAATGGTTTTATCAACACAAACCCCCCACATTCTCACAATGTTGGAAGTGGAGGAGGGTGGCTGCTTTCACAGTGGCAGGATATTACTACGAAGCAGGAACAACCACACACAGACAGGGACTTAAATCAGAGCACAGAAACCTAAATATTTGGAAGTAGAAGCTGACAGCTTAGCTGTGTACCAATTTGCTCTCCCTCTTCAGCAGGGCAGGAAAAAAACCAGGTAGAATTACTCATGCTTTCTATGTAGCTTCCCTTAGTTTTCAAAAGCCCTCTTTACTGGGCCTTGAAGCACTTGTCCTGAGCACGTTCAGTCCTGAGTTCTTAAATCAGTAAATGCTTTTTCTTCCTCTTTTTCATATCCAGCCCTTAAAACTGTGGCAATATACATCATGTAGAAAGAAACTTAATGGCAGACAGCTTCCGAAATTTCAATGAAAGTCAATACTCCAGCTGAGCAGTTGTTCCCAAAAGGTTGAAGTCATTGTGGTACTAAATCATTAGTATGTCACAAATTGGCTGTTCCTCCTTATGCTCTTTGCAAGATTTTCCATTACCTTCTATCTTCTCTGAATTTATTAATTTATACACAAAATGGCTCTGACAGCAATCAATTTCAAATTTACTTACTGCTGCAGCAAAATCAACCAATGAAGATGACAAATAGTACAGATGTTGGTCAAAAATATGAAACAAGGCTTAGGCTTGCTTACTTTTGCAGAATGTAGTATGAAATAACTGATTTTCAAGTGATGATTCCAGAAGTTAATATTTAAAGGATGCAAAAGAACTAAACTTTCCCAAGAGCTGAGATTGGTAAACCCAAAACCTTCCTACAAAAGTAAATTCCAAAAATCAGAAACAATGACTTTTAAATTGCTAGAAAGAGACAGGAAACCAAAATGCAGTCTCTCCTGAGATTTCCCGATCTCCTTGATCTTCTGATTTCTTTTTCCTAAGAAATCAGCAATATTTTTCAGTGTTCTACTTTGTAATTTAAGTTCTCAAAACTTAAAACATAGCCTCTCATAGAAGCAAACTCTGTCTCAGGATGCATGCCAGTCTCTAAAATATCAGGTGAACCACCTGTTTCTGCTTTTTGCTGTGCAATAAAACTAACCCCCAAGATCCTGGGATGATAATTTTCAAGATCACTGAAGCCAAAAATTCTGGTAACTGGTGTTTTCAAGAATTTCACATAGGATCTAGTATTTCATTAATATCTATTAGTATCTGTCATTATATCTATCATTACCAATATCTAACTTCATGTTGTTATTTCCCTAGTACTAGGAAAATGAGAATATGAAAAGATGGTAGTAAAACAATAGAGGATTATTACAGAAGGACATCTGATCCAGACACTTAACCTGTCTCACTTCAAAGAGAACTTAGGTTTGTGTTAAATTTTATAGTAGGTAAGATCACATAGCAGCAGCATAACCAAGAGAACATGAAAAAAGCTATCGAACTGCACTTCAATCTGGAAACAAAAGCAGAAGTATGCTATTTCCAGAGTAGGAAAAAGGTTCCTTTGATCCCAAATGCACCAGAAGTAGCTTTGCCTCTCACATAACAGAAATAGTCAAATTCTCCCATGATTGTTGTAGTCTCTTGAGGAAAGGACTTTTCTTGTGCCAGCACACAGCTCTGTTCAAAGGACTTCTTGACCTTACAGAATCCATCTCACTACTTCTCCTTTTCTTTCTGACAGGTACTTTGCTGCAGGTTTCAGTGCTGCAAGGAAGGCTTAGCTTCTAAGTCCCCAAGAAAAACTCCATCTTCTAGGAGTGTGTGAGGATGCCTGTGCACCATGAAAGCAAGGACTGGACTCCAATTTTGCCTTCCTGAAGCAGCACTGAAAGGACAGAGTATGAATGCTCTTTCCCAAAGCACCCAGGATGATCCTCTCTGCAAAAAAGCCACTGATCTCTGTACAGCCAAGCAAACAACTGCCTTGGCACACTGTGAGGGACACATTATGGGCAGGAACTCGAGGGTCTGTGAGTGCCACTGGTCTGCACAGGAGCTGCAGTCAAACCTACAGAATCATGGGACACTGAGGGCTGGAAGGGACCTCTGGAGGGTTGCATGGCCACATCACTCTGCTGAGTGTCAGCTTCCAACGTCAGCAAATGCTTTCCTTAGATGATGTACATAATGAAAAATGAAAAAAGAAAGTATGAAAAATCAATATTCAAAACTTGACTCTCTTGTTCAATAGTAAATCTATTTACAGTTCTGCTTCTGACTGAAATCTCAGAGGAAAGGGGAAGAGGATTGATTTCTGGTATCTCTAGCAGGCTTAAAGAAAGGGACTGGAAACTGCCAGGGAGGATACAAAAGGGCTCAGAGGACCTTGCACAAGACCCCAATTTCTGTCTCACTGAAAAGTATTGCAGGGGTTTAACAACCACACAGCAGGGCTCTGGGAGGTACTCCCAAGAAGGCAGACAGTCACTTCACACTACTTTTTAAAAAAAGGTTTTGATAAGACGGAACTAAAGGTCGAGGTGAGGAGTCAAGTTTCATATTGGCTAGCATTAAAAACAGTAGCCTGGATATGCTAAGCAATTTGTCTTTGTAATTCAAAATAAAATCGAGGAAATAAACAACAAATACTGTGAGATAAGACTCCATATTCTAGCAATTACACTAACCCTGCTTTACTTTCAGTGCACTGATTTCCTCTGTATTTCTATGATCTGAACAGCAGCGTTTGCATGCATTTCTAAACACTGACCTCTAAACCATGTTTGTCATTCCAAGTATAACTCTCAGTACACAATCAACTAAAACCATTGTTATCTCAGCAGCATGAAACAGAGATCAATTTTTTTAGACTATGACCTTTATTTCTCATTTTGATTTTTTTTTCTGATGACAGAAGTAAATAGTTACATATTTTACATAAAAAGATGTTACAGCTCTGAAGAGCTGAGAACATTGGCTTTAATAAGAATAAAAAACATAATTTCACAAGAACAGAAATCTCTTCTGGAGAGAGGCTCATAAAGGGAAAAAGCAAGAAAATTCAGACAAGTTCAAGATTAACTGGCAGATGACTGAATTACTATGCTTGTAACAGCAGCTCACAACACACAAGACTTTCCTGCTGTCAATAGAAGGCACCCCATCAACTCTAAATAAAATGTGTATATAATTTATCCCCAACCCCTCCAAAGGAGTCCAGCTGAAAAAGGATAAAAAAGTTACCATGACAATATCTCCTCCCCAGACATGGGTAACTAATGCACAAACATTGTCAGAGGAGAGTGGGGAGGAAGACAAGATGACAAAGCAGCCTCCTTCAAACCCCAGATACATCCTAATCTCTGTGTAACACTTCTCAAGATACACTATTACACAGAACAACTAACAAACAAGTTCTCAAGCAGAGGAAGATATTAAAACACCAACTTGATCTTTATGAGTATTAAAAATTCAGTCCCCACCTGCCATCTGTCATTTTTCTTTTTAAAGAAAAAACTGAGACAGTTTTTCTATTTTGGAAACAAGCATTAGGCTGTGTGCAGGATGTAAAATGCAACCTGCAAGCTTTGACTAACTTGGTACCAATTAACAGAGCGTGAACTGGTCACCAAAGCATATCTTCAGGATTTAGGATGGGTCATCAGCTTAATCCTTAGTTTCTCCCAATTATTTTATCTATTTGCTTACTCAGGCCTAGGTTTTTATACAGTTTTTCTGTTCCCAGAGAGCCAACCAGTAACTTTCTACTTGAATGCACAAGAGAAGCACCAAGAACACGTTCAACCCAGCAGGAAGCAGGGAATACTCTCCTTGAAGGTCTGGAGGGCTTAAGCATGAAACCATCTGTTGCTTTTTTGACATTTCTTCCATTCCACTGTCATAAGACTCTGAAGCTGGGAAGCTGACCCAAAACATTAACCCAGGGACTGAAAGCCACTAAATTAAAGGGTATTTGAAGCCATCCCCAACCTAGTCCCACTGGGATCAGTGGAGATAGCTAAGAAAAATAATTGAAATATAGCAATTAATATACACAATACCTGCAGAGATCCACACTTCAACTCAAAAAATCAAAACCAAATTCTCAGAACGTTAACAAAGAGAAAAGATTGGAAAATAACACACTGAGTAGATTAAAGCTAGCCCAAGCATGTTATACACACCAGTCACACATCTGAGTGCAGTATAGGTACAAGTACATGCTCAAAACACCTGTGAGAAGTCAGATGGAAAAAGATTTCCAAGCACCTGCTGTAAAGTTTATCTGCTATTTTTACATATCTGTATTTACATTCCGGAGATTCCAATCACTTCTGAAACAGTGCTGATTCATTTAAGTGATGATTTTTTCATTCTCTGTTCCAGATGGACACTGGCAGCCTAAAATCTGGGGTTTCAGAGGTTTTCACTGCCATGTTACTAGGACTGCAACCATCAAGCAGAGAGGTGATGGCAAACACAGCAAAAGGAAAAGTCAAGCAACACTGCAGGAAGATTTTTCAGCGTCTTCAGCCCTCACACCTCCAAACACACAAACTATAGTCACTGTTATCACTGGCTCATGCTCCCAATTCCATATCATGAACAAAAGCAGGGATTACCTTTCCCTCAGAGAAGATCGACTCAGCACAGAACTTGGAGAACGCTCCTGAACCAATGGAGGTGCTGAACGCTCCAAAGAAAAAGAATGGGACTCTCTGTTGGGTAGATCTGGGCTCACATCCTCTCTGCAAACAGCAGAACTGTCCAAGCCTCTTCCATTGGTAGATTTTGCCTGAAAAATACCACACCAAACTACAATTTATTACAAGTATCAAGACGTACAATTTTCATGTTTTTCTTTCTTAACCTGAAAGATTACATATTCATTCAGGAATATGTGTCTGCTGGGGAAAGAACAAGGACTCTACAAAAATCCATGGTCTAAAGTAAACCAACAAGTCTCAGAATAATCTGTTGGCAACTAACACACCATCTTATGTGAAACTCTACTGCAACAGCCCTTTTATCAACTTTTCTGAGTGCAAAACTTAACAGCTTACCCTTCCCAGGAATCTCACAGATTCAGAATAATGCCTGAGAGTCTAAACAACCCATGGAACAATCCAGAGGCAGCACAACATATTAGAGTCACACGGTACACACAACTCTGGTCCTTGGTAATAAAAGTTGAGAGTCTGACAAAAGTGTGCTTAACATACATTTAAAGGTTTATCCTCATAATTCCCTTTCTTTCCTCCTCCCTATTATCATCAGTTTTCCCAGCCATTAGGAAGTCTAGGAGGGCACACAACTAAATGCCTAAACCCACAATTTTTACACTGCTTCAGAAATACAGGCAAAAACAACTAAATGAGGATGTAAAGAACAAAACCTACCAAACCCAAAACAATCCTGACATTAATCTTTAGATTCTTTTAATACAGAAAGAAGCTAAAATATGAAAAAGGAAGGATGTGAAATAACACAACAGCGGCTCTCCAGCTGCACCAGTGCCACCTTTGCACAGAGTTCCAGAATGAAGAATGCTCTCAGAATAACTGGTAAGGCAATTGCAAATGGCCTTTAAAAGCTCCTCTATGGCCTTGCTGCAAGCCTTAATGCCAAGGAAAAGCAAATTCTGTATGTGCAGGCATAAGCATCTTTAAAGAGTGCTAAGTTTCCTTCTACTGTTTGTAAATAATCGGCCAGCAGATCTTAACTGGGCTAGATCAGATTTAAAATGTCTTTTTTCTTGCTTTTGATACTACAGTAGATAAAGTTTCAAAAATACCTATGCAAGACAATCCAAGAAAGATTGGGAAGCCTGGAGCTCCCCAAAAAACAGTGTGTTAGCAAAAACACTTCAAAGTACTCACTTCAGTTTTCTTGAGTCTGTAGCTGTTGAGAGGAGAAGGATCTGGAGAAGGAAAAAAGGTTCATGACAGAAGAAATCAAAAAGACATTTGCATTTTCTAAATTCTGTGAAATCTTTTATAAAGCATCCTATCTGTCCTCACAAACAAAACTAAAGCAATTCATTATTTTGTCTCCTCAGTATATTTCAGGAAATCACCTTCTTTAGCTGAAAACTGTATCTTCCCATTGAATGAAATAGTGTTTGCAATAATCAGCCAGTGTAGGCACCATCTTCTGTACAGACAGAACATTTTGTGACACTATTTGTCACTTAAATCGGTATTAAAACAAGCTCCACCATTCCCAAAAATTCCCATGTACATTGCTTTGCCTTACTAATCCTCTCTGATCAAGTTTCCCTGTAAGCATCTCACCCTCCTCCTATCACCTCTGCATTCCTTCCTTCACCACTGACTCACAAACATGAATACAAAGCCCAGGGAAACACATGGGGAAACTCTGAGGCCCATACTGGGTTAGGATTTTTCACCAGTGTCTATATGCACCTCATCCCCGAGGGACTGACATTAAATCTACTTTCCAGATCTGGTCTACCAGATCTGAACAACCCTCTGATCCAGGAAAAACAAAAAGGGACTCAACTGTACTGTCTGCATTAAGACTTCTAATCCTAGGGATCTGTTCTTTTCAGAAGTTACAGTTAAGCCTTAAGACACAGGCAGGTGACCAAAGAATCCTCAGGGTATTAATTGTGAGGTAGATTTTGGTCTCCTAAATACTGGCCAGAAAACACCAGCTCACTTTGTAAGTGCACAGTGGTATCAGATGATCTGGTCTGTTCCATTATCCAGCTATCAAAGACTGGCAAATCTGTTCCAAAAGGGAATGTGACACCTTTAAAATCCAGCACCCAGTGCAATGACAAAGAACAAATGTAAAATAACACGTTCATAATGATTTGCTGTATAACAAATTATAATTAGCAAGGAAATGAAATAAAAATGAGGCAGAGAAAACATAAACAAATACTGATGAGATTAATTAAAATCCTCATATTGTAAGACGTGCAATAAAACCAAGTTTTAGGGCGCTTTCTTAAATTTCAGGTCTCACACTTTTTATTAAACTCTCACTTACTGATACCAAAGGATGCTCAAGCAGATATTGGAGCACATCCTGGATGCTCATTAATAATGGTAAGCCACTGACTCACCACTCACAAATACTGCTGAAATAAACATTATTCATTTTTGAAGGAACAGAGCCTCTGAACTTCAAAATAATCCATAGTTCAAGGCTGATCAACACATCCACAAACCATGGTGCAGATTTTCTCCACCATCCAAGTCAACAAAAAAGGTGGAGTGAAACAGAGCACTGATCTGAGCTTTGGAATTCTCTCCTCCTGTTTTTATACCATGTAGAACTATGTTCCAAGCTGCATGAGATAAAAAACTGTTCAAGGGCACCCTCTGAAGCAGTAATTTATTCAGCATTCTTCCTTTTCCTAGGAAGAACTAACAGCTTTTTTTTCCATCGTAGACTGACATTTTCATAATAAATAAAACCCCAAAGTAATAATAAAAAGCTCCAAATAAAACTACTTCCTGCAGAAATCAAAAGCATTAATGAAATATGTAGTAGAAAATACTGACCATGGGGTGCCTTGGGCCAGGCTTCTGCTGTGCTTTCTCGCAGGGAACACCAGGGATGAAGTTTAGCACCAGGACTTGGTTGTCCAACCTGAAGCAAAAATACTGTTAAAAAGCTCAGTATCAGATGTTTCAATTCCTGTTTTTTCTGGTTTTGTTTGTAAGACCACAACCAGTACTTTCTGAAATATTTTACTTTATTTAAATACTGTTTTAGACTATTTCCATAGCACTTGGCTTGTGTGCATTATCAGCATTACTGTGCATAAACAGAAACGGTGCTAGAAAGGCCTAGAAAACTCTGAATATCCTATTGTTCAAAGAAAGGGAAAGTACAGATAATTTCTCCTTCATCTGTAATGTCTGAAGTCTTTTTAAACAATTCCTGGTATCTCATATTTATTCTAAACAGCTCAGATCTCACCAAGAGAGATCTGAATCTCTTCCTAATTAAAAAGTTACATTTAATATAATCCAATTTTGATCTTCATGTAACACAAAATCTCCAGGCCAAAACAGCTCTCAGCAGTAAAGATTCCCTAAAATGAGAATTCTCACTCTAGAAAGGCCATAACAATTAGGATATGCTGAATTAAGAGACAAGCTTTCTCCTTTTTTGTACAAACATAACCAAGCATTGAAAATCAATAATCAGTGTTAATGATACTGTAATTAAACTGTGAACTTCACCTATAGATCAAAAACCAGAAGAATTGAATAAAAGGAGTTAAAAGAAAAATATTTGAGAGAAACATTAGAATGATGAATGCTTAATGACTTTTTCAGGCCATTTTGAATTTCTAAAAGGTATGTAGAATAAATTGGGAAAGAATTCTAAACTTTGAAAATATATTATTAATTAATTAGTACTGATACTAAGTAAAAAGACAAGGTAGAAGCAAACTATTTAACCACTAGATTATCTAATTGGTTGTGGTAAATTCCCAGAACTGTAGAGAAATTGTAATGTCACAGCACAGAATATGAACAATCCCATTTCTGCCCCTACAAATTTGAAATGATTTTCTTAAAACAAAGAACTGTTGCAATATGAAGAAAAATTAAGAGGGGAAAAAAATAAAAAGACTATATGATCCTCCAGGTGCCTGGGAAATGTAGCCCCTTCATTTTAAAAGAGTTACATGCAGTTTCTTTAAATAAGTAACTAATTTCAGGACAATTTTTCATGTATGGAAAAATGTCCTTATGTTATGAACTCTAAGTCAAAGTGTTTGAGATGTAGCTCTGAGCAAAGGAAGTGTTCCAAAGATCACAGGATGCCAACATAAAAAAATTCTGAAAGAGAGGAAGTGTAAGTGTTCATAATGTGACTAGACACTCTTTCTTTAAAGTCCTGTTCAGGAATTTTTAATACTAATATCAATTACTTCCAACCTGAATTTATACACCTATTATCCTGTCTAGTGTGCTGAAAGAAAAGAAATGGGGCCTCAGAGAATTTAACCAAGATATTCATGAAAGAATTTGATCTTTGTCTGTTACTAAAGTGGATAAAAGAAATTTTATTTTAGTTAATTTTACATGTAAATCACTCTGTGACAGACTGTTAAGGAGAGGAAAAATTATTCATCTAAACTAAGAGCTGAATGAATTTTTGGAGCGCTATTTAGTGAAAGAACAATATTTGAACTGAGCTTAAGCTGGAAGCACCTTGGAGCAAATACAAACCCGTCTGATCACAAAGGGAGGTTTGCAAGTGTCTCTCCTGAACTCGTGAGGCCCCAGGTTGAGGTGGGCCAGTCTCTGCCTGGCCTCCTCCGAGAGCTCGCACATGCGACGCTTGGTGTACGGGGACGGCGAGTGCGACGTGGAGGCGATGGTGGGCTGCTCGTAGCTCCTCACTGAGGAGCTCTGCCTGCCCTTCTCAGCTGAAGGAGGGTTCTTCTTTGGTAGCTTTGAATGCATTTTTCCATTTAGGGTTGAGTGATGCACCCAGTTCATATTAGCCTGAAGTGAAGAAGAGAAATGATCTGATTTGACAGCATGGAGGATAAAGATCGCTGAACATAATGCAAACAAGGAACTAATAGTTTTACCAGAAAGAGATGCCATGGCAGCTAAGTTCCCCTCACAAAACTATAAGCAAACAGCAATTTTAAAAAACAACCTGTTTACCATTTTCTCTGACACCAAAAGAAGTTTAAATACCTAGTACTACATGTTAGATGTTAAGTGTCTGATAGTTCATTAGCTTTCTCACACAGTGGAGATTGTAAAAATTAAATTGAATTTTGTCACAAGTTTCATTAATATTAGCCATATACAGATATGAAGCATATTTTCATTTGTTTAAGCTTTTATTTTAAACTTCTTACACTTTAAAAACAAGATGTAAATGAAAACAGGAGCCTATTTAACAGTTTAAATTATATGCATTTAGAGTTACCTAAAGCTGCAAAAAAAGTGTGACCACATTATCTAAAATTTATATTTTCTTAAATTACGATGAATTTACTAGTTCTTTAAAGTGTAAAGTTTACTTGAGAAAAATAATACTCTTCCTGTTAGAAATTCTTTTTTAAGCTGGAGCTGGTTGACATCAGCCCTAAATCTGAATGTTCCATGTTCTGCTTGGGTTCAGAGGAACTCAGAAATAAAACCTCCAGCTCGCTCTCAAGCCTTTCCCTCCACACCCAGTCACCAGTGAGGCTGAGGCCATGTGTTTGTTTTGTGTTGACAGAATCTGAACTCAGCAGCACAGAGACAACATCTACCACTCCTTCTCTGAACTCCACTGGTGCAGCTGGTAGTGAGTGAGACTCGGCATGGACCCAGCCACACAAAGCCAGACCTAATTCTGCAAGACTTAATTCTGTAGGCCTAATCTCAGCTTCATCACAAGCAGGCAGTGCTGCTCCTGGCTTACACCAGTTGTGAAACTGGGCCTGCACTGCGACACAAGCAAATCTGAGCTGCCATTCATAGATACTTTTAGGAACAGTTTAAATTTTAAAGCAAATTGCTCTTATTCAGGTCACCTTCACTGAAGCCACTTTTCTGGCAATGACAATTTTCACTGATTTTTAGTTCTTTTTCTGTCTCGATACATTTCATTTGTTAAATTTGGAAGAAACTTCTCATTGAAGTGATTAGCAATGCCACCAACAGGTCAAAGTCACCTAAGTGTCTTTGCACATAAGCCTTCCTGACAACCATTCTCTTTCAATGATGAAAAATTTCAATAGTACAGCAAAAAAGGGAGGATGTAAATGTAACTTTACATGACAGCTTTGTGCCAGAAATCCAAACCAAAATTCTGATCTGTGAGACCAGGGAAGAGTGCTACTTCACCTTTAACTTCACTTGCTGCAAATGCAGCATTTCCAGATTAATGTACGTGATAGCCTTTTCAACAAAAATGTGCATTTTCATTACTGTCAGTGATACAGTTATGGAAAACAATTAAATTAATTGGTTTGGTTTAATAATGTACCTTCTCTAACTTCACCTAATTTTCACTGTCCTTAATTTTAAATGTCAGTAACAAATGGTGAGAAGGCATCTTCCCATGTACAAATACACTAGAGACTGACACTTCAGCTGATCACAGAACACAGCAGCTGATAATTGTTTCAGATTCAAGGAACTCTCAGCATCTACTGTCATGCACCAAACCCACTCTTTACTCATACTTGATTAAAAATTTAATCAAGTTGTCAAGCACCCATGATACCTCCTTTAACCACAACAAAAGAATGAGGAAAGTTTTAAGTGAGCAGCACATGCAAAAATTGGAAGCAAGGCTATCAATATTAAATCTAGAAATTAAACTGTAAATAATTAAATTGTGCTAACCTGTAGGTGACTTCTTCCTAAGATTAACAGACTGTCTGAAATAAGGGACTTTGTAGAAAATCTCAATTTTGGTGCAATTCCCTAGAAGAGAGACAATAATTGAACATCAAGCTCCAACTCAAGATAAAGTGTATCAAAGAGTAAATGTCACCTAATGTAACAAACCATTCCTAATTTTCAGCCATTTCCTTTGTTAATTTCAGCCTTTAATAAAGATAATTAGAAAAGACAGAACAGCAATGGTAAATGTCAAGATGCTAACATTTGCATTTCTGACAATTCAATTACAGATGATTACACTGCTTTCGTGCAACAATTAAGGTCTGACTTTTATTTTAATACATTTTTTTTGTCAAAAGCACTTTTAAAGATTTTTCATGCCATGCTATATGGCATCAATAAAAATTTCAGTCATGCTCTAGAAGTTTCATTAATGCTAACTTTGCAAACTTGTTTGAGAACAGTCTCAGTTGTGCCATCTCTTTTGTAAAAACATTTCGTTTAATCAGTCAATCACACTGCAAATAACTATTCCTTTGTAACAGTATGACTAAGAACACCCTTCATTCTGTAATCTTTGGAGTAGTCTGATTTATGTGGATGCCTCCCTTGTTCTACAACCATGTTCCAACCTTTCACAATCCCCTCCTGCCCATGGGGCAGCCCTAGTTTGTCCCACTTGGAATCAGGGGCGTCCAACTGGGCCTCCAGGTCAAGCACAGCACGCACACAATAATGCCCAGCATTTTTACATAATTCCTCCATTTTTACATGATTAGCAGCTTCTGTTCCACTCACCTTTTACTGCAGCCATGGCTGAGAACATAGCACCTCAGACAACTATTGCCTTTTTATTCACTGAGCATGGGCTAATGCCTTCAAAATTTACTGGGTATAAAGGACAGGGATTACAACACACAAGCATTATTTTCCAAACAGCAGCATTAAAAAAGGCATAAAAGAACTAAATGCCACATATGCTATAAACAAGTGGCAATCATCTATGTGAGCCCTATACAGGTCTGCAGAATCCAAGAGAGTATCAAGTACCCCCAGAAATTTCTACACTGTCTTCTTTCAACATGGACAGAATTTGCTGCCTGAGGCATCTCAATGCACAGGCATTTGTGCACATGAACACACAAAAATCACTGAGACATGAAACGGAGCTGGGACTGTTTGTGACTGTCCCACATCCATAAGAATTAGCAGGAACTTCATGAGTGAAGCCTCTATTGATGAACCAAACCATTCTCTACCACCTGCCTAAACACTGATTTCCCATTAGGGAACATGATCTGGCCCCAGGATAGATTATGAAAATCAAATGACAAAAATGCCAAGAAAGCTCAGTCACAGCAATTAACAGAGACCAGGATTCAATCAAGTCAAGTTATGCCATATAAAAGAGGTTTTAAGCCTGATCATCTTTAATCAACTCGTTTTTATTACTAATGAATTGTCAAGTGCTATCAACAATTTAAAAAAGGACACATCAGAATTAGTAAGTCTATAAAATGCAACAATAGAGCACCTACTGCTCTTACAGAGACTGGAAATGATTACAAAATTGTTAAGTGTTCATACCTAAAAAAATGACACAAACTATGGTTTCTTCAGACAAATAGTTTGTGGAGAGGGAATACGGGATAGCATTTGAATGCACAGGCATGGATATATCAAAAGCAATTCACAGGCCAAAGCCATCAGAGGATTTGCTCTGTTTTCTGCAACTCCCAAATCAGGGATTGCTGTAGTATATTCAGCACAGAATTAGGTAAAGACCATCATATAACCCCACACACATCTGTAAATGAAAATCCAGATGGAAACTTTTTGGGATCTCTTCTTTTGCTTCTGGCTTAGTGGTGTCTGCAGCCCTGAGCAGTTCTGCACCAATCATGAAACAGAAGGGACATAATATCAATTTGATCACAGAAGAAGTATAAAGGTGGCTCATATTTAGAAGAACACATGTCTAATACGTGCTTTTGACTGTAAGGAACACAAGCACAATTCTAGCTTAAAAAGTATATATGAATATAACAGAAGGCCTTATACTGGCCTGTTAATAGAAGAGAACATAACTAAAAGAAGCAGTTTTAAGTAATGTGGCAAATACTGCATGAAGGTGGGGAACAGAGATAAGAACATCTGTAAAAAATCACTACCACAGTCCAGGCAGAAACATATTCTGAAAGGCAAAGGTTGCAGGGAAATACAGAAGAGCCAGCAAGAGCCTCAGCCGGGCAACACCGGGCCAGGAGAGATAACTCGAGGCATGTCTTGTATGCACACTGAGTTTGCAAACCTCCTAAGACATTTAGCCAGGGACATTATCAGCCAAGTGCCAGATTTCTGGAGGAGTTCTGATCCTCTCAACTTGGGATTCCTTCCAACTGGCAGATTAGCAGTGTTAATCAGACACTGCTTGTCACTGCCTATCTGAACTCCACAACCAGAACCTTACTGTTGCTACCTTTATTTTTTTAATAAAAGACAAATTTATTGGGAATCAAAGTGCCACTGAAGCACAGCTGCCATTCAAAAATATTTAACATCTCAGCTGGCTATAAATAACTTTTCATGTGGGAAGAACATGGGTACAGCAGCATAGGAATAATATGAGGGTTCTCACGACCTTGTTTAACACTTCCTTTTGCTTAGCATTCGCATCCAGTGCTTCGTGCTGACAGACTTAGCAAGAGACACTTGCAGTAAAGCTCAGGGAACACTGACTGGGAGAAGGAGCCACTCAAGACTGCATTTCTCCTGGAGGTAAAAATCCTTTCATAGTTATCCTACTAGGCAAGCAAGGAGAGGAACAAGAAGTTCCTCTTTGGAGCCTCCCTCCAATGCTATCAAACATAGCTTCAGCATTATTCCTGAAGAGGGGGTCACTATGCCAAAATTCAAACTGACTGTGGAGATGGAATGGAGCAACAAAGGCTTCTACAATCCCTGTTCCAGGGCAGAGATGGATTTCGTTTATGCTGCTCCCAAGGACATGGAAGTACATTTGTGTCTTACAGAAGTCAACTTTTTAAAGCTACTACAGTGTCATCATTCATCAGCTACACATCCAAATTACTCTGACCAGGTCTTCTCACAGATCACAAATTATGGCACTTTATTAGAAAATATACAATTTTTGTTTTAAAGCATTCGGTTTGACAAAACCCATCAAACTCCTCTAGCAGCTCTGCTTCTATGAAGACTCACTGCATTCTGTTCACAAAAAAATCTAAAAACATTTAGCTAATATCACTTCATTTGTTCCTACTTCCCTATTCTTTCTCAATACCAGGAAAGTACCTATTCTATGAGCAGTATGAAAGCAGAACAGTCCTACCCCATCTCTTGAGACACACCATGATGCATGGGATGAGCCATACCAAAGTGACACTACAGCCAAAAAATAATGGCTGTTTTTGCAGGGACAGTTCAAGCCACTGCAGAATTACACATTTTGTAACACAAAATCACAACTTTAATTCATTCAAATGTAACACAGCATTAGACACCAAATTAGCACTTCTAATTGCAAGTGACTGGGCAGTTTCCAGGTTGCCCTTTCAGGGGAAAGACTACACCAGCTAAAAGGTACCAATGAACTTCAATCAGCATTTCCCTCTTCCCATGTGCTTTTAGTCCAACCACAACAGACAGGGCAATTGAGGTTTTTCCAAATGTCCTGCCAATCCACCAGTAAAATTCCACAAAAACCTCAAAACACATCATCACCATCCTCCTTAAAGAGCCTTCCTGGGTTATTCTGCTGTCAATTAAGATTCAGCAGTCAAACTTCATGAAAGGGCAATGTGAAATTAATTCATTTTCATTCAATATGTGCTTGAGCCCTTATCTCCAGAAAATTAGCATTAATTCATTGCATTCATTCTGCCAATTAGCTGTAGTTCCAAAATGCTAGGGAGAGGGACCAAGGAGGAGGGTTACATGGCCTCCTCCTTGAGAACCATGAAGTCAATATGACATCTCCTGCATCCCTTCAGCCACCAGCAGCATCACAGATTAAACTGAATGGAGACATATCGTGGTGCCACACTGCAAACCAAGTGGAAACTAACTTTTCCACATTAAATCATTTCTTGAAGCATTTTGAAAAAAGATTACATTTTCCCTGAAGTTCAACTGTAGATTTGTACGTTCAACACCTTAAAATGGCAAAATCTGTCAGAAGTAATCGCTTTTCATTTGAAGCAGTTCAAGGGGTTTCCTCAGTGAAGCAGACTGTCATAAATACAATCCACAGACATTCACTCACTGTGAAAGACGGGGACCTCTTCATTAAAATCTCACGCACCAAACCACGGTGCCCATGGGTAAGCTTAGGGTCAGGGAACAGGAAATCTCTTGTATTTTCTTCATATGTAGCTAGAACTTTTCCCTCTAAAAAGAAAATACATACTTTAATTGGAAAATAGACAAAGCCACACAGCACAGACACCACACATAGAGCCACGTTGAAAGCAGGATAAATTTTGCTCTTTACAAATTAACAGCATGGTTCTAAAACTCCTGTAGCACTAGGAAATAACCTCATCAAGTTAAATCAGCAGCAAAAATGTGCAGAATCTACAATGAAACTATGTTTCAATGTTACTGGAAAAAAATTAAAGAGGATTGTGTTAACTGTTCTATAACAGGCATATGAAAGGTTTTCTTCAGGTAACTTTTCTTCTTTCTTTCCCTTCCAGGCCACAGAAAAAAAACAGTATTTTTTTAGTGGCAGACAATTCCTTATGAAAAACTACCATTCCATACTACAGAACAGTAATAGTAGCAGTAAGAAAGAAACACAAGCAACAGCAAATTAATTACTTCAAGATTTTCTCAATACTCTGGCTTGCTAATTCTAAAAAAAAAGTTCTTCATTTTACAACACACATTTTCCAGAATGTATATTGTAAAAAAATGTAACTTGTGCTATTGCAGCCATCCTGCTAGCTTATGTTGGGCTGTATCACACCTGTGTCTGAGCCCTGAAAGTAAATTCTTTATGCAAGATCCTTTACCTTCCCACAAAAAAAAAAATCCCCATTCACTACATTTCTTCAAGTAAACAGTCTGGTGAGTCACTTGAGGGAAGCAGTAGTTTACTTGAAAGTACTAAGGACAAGTGATAGAGACTGCTTTTAATACCACAGTTTCCAAATGAGTCCTCTTTAAAACTTGACTTTATTTCCAATAAAATGCAGATTTACATTATTCATGGGAACACTTGAATTTCATTAAAATAGATTTTTATAATCACACAAACCAATAACAGAAGTATGACAAATCGCTATTTATTATCTTCACACATCCCAAGAGACCTGTAATACTTATAGTGAGGATAAGAGTTTTCCCAATGGTCACCATTAAAATGGAAGGGAAAAAAGTGTCACTCTGAGAACAAGATTATGCACTCTGAAATTTCACAGACAGGCTCTCTGCAAGTGAATTGTGATGCAGTTAATAATTATGCACTGGATGATTTCAGTTTATTTTCCATTTTTAAAATATTATCACTTTCCTAAGCCTGAGTATGATACATTTAAATATTCAGTTATTATTCTCTTTCAAAAATGAGATGCTCTTGATCTATTAACATTTTCTATTCAGAGGGATATTTATTGAAGGGCTTTCTATGTTGTTTGTGTGTTGGGAAAAGTGATTGTGCTGTAATGGGCAACGTCCTGCTGGAAATTCACCTATTAAACCACATAATTAATGAAAAGACTGATACAATACCTGGAGGAACGAGCTGTATTAGTTCAAGTACTGCTGTGTCAACTAGAAGGGAAAAAAGTTTTTCATGAGTTAAAAAAAAAAACCCTAAAATGAAAATTCCCATAGTCAAAGCCCCCAAAAATATCACTGATTTAAGCTTCACAATGCTGTACATTACTGCACTATTTCCACCACACCAATAATAAGATAAAATTAAGTACAGTTTGCATAAATATTATAGATGAACACAATGGCATTAGCAAGGTGCAAATAACAATACTAAATCTGATTTAGAACTTAGTAAGTTCTATCTGCTGCCAAGTTTGTCCTTTTAAAAGAGATGATGCAAGCTTTTTCCCCTGTACAGATTACTGCCATGTGAGGGTGCATATTCCTGCAGTTTGAGGTCACATCAGTGTTTCCTCACCACAATTCATTATACACGTGTAGCAAGACAAAATTTTCTTAAAAGTGAAAAGAATAATTTTACAAAAATTGGAGGTTTACCCTTCTGTAATTTGAAAATTAGTCAAATAAACAACCACATAAAGGAACCCACTACCTGATAACCAGCTGGACTTTCAATCACTTATGACTATTTATGCTTTATCTTGTTCTAAAGCATATAACATACATTTATGGAGGCATTTTGTTAGATAATAGTGGTTATCCACTAGTTTTTCAGTGGGTAGATAGCACTGGTATGGGATAGAAAAACTATCATGTACTTTGAACCTCCAAAACATCTTTAGAGCCCATACAAGCATGGCATTAATGGATACAACATAGGATACAAAAAACCAGAACGTACACTCCAGTAACTTCACAAGGTCTCCAGGATCAACTATATTAGCAAATTCCTGGAAAAGAAATAATAATAATAATAACAACAACAACAACAACAATAATAAAAATATAATAATAATAGCACAATCAAAGTATTTAGATGGACCTCTGGGGAAAGAGAAGGAAATAAAATCCCAGAAATCAATGCTATTCCTTGCTAAGATGGTTGTCAAGAGCCCTATCTGCCACTGGAAAAAGAAAGGATACTAAAATTATCATTTGGAACATGATCAAATTCATTGAAAGCCAGAAGTTCTTGTTATGTACTTTCTATCCATAAAGAGTTCCCTCTCTGTATGTAAATAACAGAAAAAAATTATTGTGAAGAGTTAAAAATGTAAAGGTAAGTACTGTGTAAAAAAAATTTCAAGAAACATAAATTGCTGAATGTACTACAGTTCTGATAGATCAATATTCTATAATTTATTAGTAATGCTTTAAGCTTCATTTTCACACAGGTGACTTTTCAGTCTCCTATTCAGGTTTTTTTTAAATGTAATCCTGCATGAATGGATAGCAAGGAATAGGGGAGGATGTTGCACTGGATGGAGGTCCCCTACAGTACTCTGAAAACAGCATTCAGTACATTCCCCTTAAGAAGTTTGTGTTATGTTTGCCTTTAAAGAATGATGGTCTGTTCTAGTCTTCATAGGTAGTGAAATTACCACTGTTTCTTATCCACTTCACCAGAGCATCACTCTGTGCAAGTTTACTCAGCCTGGTTTTCAAAGTGCTGGGGAATGCTTAAAGGAAAAGAACTGGAAAGGGCAAAGTATTATTATTCATAGGTAGTGAAGAAGCCAGATCATATCTGTAAGATACTGTGTTTCATTATCCCTGTGGTACTAATAATGAAGCTAGTAGGGACTGAGAATATGTGATAAACAACTATAAATTACAGGGCCAGAGTACCAATCAGGGAATTCTGGTGACAAACCATAAAAAAGTATCTCAAAGGGAGTAAGATGTCACCAAAAAGGCTTGAGTTGCTATTTTATCTTTCTACTAAATTAAGTTGCATCTCCTATATTGTACAGTCTCTGTTCTACACCTTGCCATAATTTTTAGAACAAAAACATTCAGTACCTTTAAACCCAGGAAAACTGAGGAAGGACAGTTCACAAAAGAATTAACTAACACCAGAAATTCTCATCATACAATAGAATCTTCAGTACACATAATTTTTGAGTCCCCATATGGATAATACAGGCACATCCCTCCTCTGTGCTAAAGAGAACTAAGAGTTAAAATACTGTTCCATTCTCAGTGTGATTATTTGTGCTCCTGGGTTTTGCAGACAATTTTTATGGAATCTGTGATAGGGTTTATTTGGGTTACATCAGCCCTTGACATATCTTACCTTTTCAAATACTAGTCTTTCTTGAAAGAGGAGTGGGAACACTGCAGGCACACATTCAGTTTTGTTGTACTGCCCAAGTACAAAGACACTGAGATAAAGTTCCTGTTTGTCTTTCAGCAGCACTCCAGGACAAGTTATCTGCAGGAGTAACACACTCATTAAACAAACTGAACTTTAGCTGGACAAGTAATGGCTGTTTTCAAGATAAAAATGAAACAGTCAGAGCTGAAATGGTTGATTTGTGAAAGTCAGGATATAACAGACTAGAGTGAAAAAAATTCTTCTCTAAAGCAATTCTATTTGTACAGACTGTCCAGGAAAAAAAAGCCACCATTTTAAAACAATCAGGACCAAATTCTTCTTGCTTAAGTAAACATACTCCATTGTCTCGACCAAAACTGAAACCCAAGGCCAAGTTTATACAGTTAAGGCATGCACTGACTGTGTCAGGCATCTTCGATATGAAGACTCATGCAGAATGAAGTCTACATGATCTCAACACACAAAACCCCACCCAAACTTCAGCCTAGCCTAACTACAGAATGAAGCTAGTAAACTTATGTGCTTAGATATCCACATTCTGCCCAGCCACCAGAAAGAGCAAGTTTATTGGCAAATTTTCTGTAAATGAGAATAAGCAACTGTTGTTCCATTACTACCAGACACATTTCTTTCTTTGTCTGAGAAGTTCATCTTTAAACTCAAAGCAGAGAAGACTTCTTGCTAGGCTGCCACATACTGCCACAAATCTCTCAACTTTCTCTGCATTAATTCTTAAATTCTTTAAGTAAGAAGTTGGTCTGTTTATAAAACTCTGATTGCAAGGATGTACACAACTCATTGCCAAACTATTTGATATTTTCTCCAAGCCACGTGGATTTATTTTATTTTCCTGACAGAGAACTGACACCTTTCACTTAAGGTTTCATACTCATTTTTTATGTCAGTATTAGAAAAACGAGGTTGTCTCTTCCAACATAAGGTTTCTAGAGAAAGTGTTCAGATTTTAAATTGCCAGGTAGAAAGACAAAGGACAAAAGTGATGGCAATTAAAATAAGTAGTTTGGTTAGTGTCTCCTACTCCCAACTGAACATTTTACTTGAGAAATTCTAACTGGATTTAAAAGAAAACTGTATAAACAGCAGGAAAACAGGTGGAAGAACTAAATGAAAACAATGTGTGATAGATCACTACAGGTAAAGTATAAGGTAAAAAAATAGTTCTACTCATAAATATCTGAGAAGAAAGAGTCTCCTCTCCATGTAAATGAGGTTTTCAAATATACAAGAAAAGTGCCAGAATAATGGATAACCCAATTGAAACAGTCTGTCAAGCATTAAACAGCTTGCATGACACTCATGCAGTTTCAAGTGTGAACAGGAGTGAGAGAGACAGATTTCATTCATACCAGGAAAGATCCCCCAAACTACATACTACATGTCATATCAGCTTTACTTCTCACTTTTGTCTTCGACATTCTTGAGGAATTTACTACCAGTTTTAGCTGGAGTTTTGTGCCTTTCACACTAGAGAAGGGAACCAATGTTTGCCTGTTTATTGAGATGAAAAGTAAGAGATCTGAAGATGCTGGAATGGGCAAACCTGCCAACAACAGGTGCCATTTTTTCTGGCTATCCTGTAAAAAGAAAACAAATTCTTACAAATGAGCATGTGGGCCAAGACAGCACACGTGGAAATTTGTTATTCTACTACGCTGGAGATAAACTGCACAGTTCATTACCTGGACTGGAACACCAAATCTAGGTGGCCATGTAACTTTAAAGCAGTTCCAAAAATGAATGACACATGCATATCTGCAGCTCATGACACCCATTCTGTAACACATAGAGCTGTGTAACACCTGGGAGACAAACTGAAGCTCTCTTCTGACTGCACACTGCTCCAGCAGGATAAGGGACTATTTTAAACATAGTAATAGTGTTATCTATGGATCAGCTAAGGAGGAGGGATATCAGTGCTGCAATTAACTGACCTCAGAAGCAACCACAAGGACCATGAGAAATTTCTAGGAGAGTGTTATTCTGGACACCTCTGCTAAAAGTTCTCAGGAGGATGGAAAATGTGTACCAATCCCGCTGCTGGGACATCACAAATAACCATAAAGAAATCACTGAATTAAGCTCATAGAAAAGGACAGAATTCTACAGAACTTAACCCTCTAGAGCACTTATTACACACAGTCCATGGCAGGATAAACCAAACTGAAAAGCTACTTAGTCTTTAAGTAAGGCCTTCCATTTGGAACAAGAAACAAAGAAAACTACCTGCAAGACAAACCAAAGAACTGGTGGACTCAGATCAGAGAAGATCTTGGAATTTCATTATGTCAAAGGGAGCAAAACTCATCTGTATTCTAAAGCAAGGGAAAACCAAAGAGGACAGAACTTCTAACACAACTGGACAGACTTCAAAGAGGGTGGAGAAATATGCAAGGCATTGTAAAGAGGGAAGGAAAATAGATCAGAAATTTGGACAAGACTTTGGTCACAAATAAAGCAAACAAAGAGGGAATTAATGGATATAGCATAAATCAGCCAAGATGTGAAAGCTAACAAATCTATGTCCCAAACACAATGGAATATTTTGCCTTGGTTTTAATAAAATTTAATACAGGAGAAAATGACAATTTGAAGAATTAAATGATGGAAACAAAAGTCACCCAATATGCACTAGGCCTGGACCAAGAAGCCATAGGAAGGCTGAATCAGCTTCAGCACACTTTGTGAAAGAATGTAATTTTTCTTAAATGAAACATAATGAAAACAGGGAAGGTAGAATCTACTGAAAAATAATAAACACAAGGATCGTGTGAGACAGAAAGAGAGATCTGAAAACTGATGACCTCATTGATTGAAATATTTAAATATTCAAAAATAAAGAATAAAGATATGCATGAAAACATCACTAGAAAAATCCCAGCAGAACACGTTCCATAAAAACAGATCAACCAAACAAAATTCTACATTTTCTTGAAAATCCATTTTCTGGATAAAGGATACCATATAGTACCATAAGAAATTATTATTTATGATGAAAAGGTAAGAGCAGTTAGTACAAGAGTTAGGATCAAAAGTAGTACAGAACTGGCTGAAGGACAGCATCAATAATGTGCAAAAAATCCAGGAGATATCAAGCTGAGGTTACCATTAAGAACATTCCTCCCTGTATACTGGAATTCATGTCTTTTAACATTTTTTATGACCATGATTCATATTAAGATACATGGATGAAAGTTGGACTTTTTTTCCCTACATCACCTAAGACAAAAGCAAGTCCCCATTTGGAATGTGGGGTTCAATTCTGACTCTGATCAATGCAAATTCAAAGTGGAAAAGTAGCTCCCATCCCTAAGATGGTTAGAAGGTTGGTGAACCCCATCAGACAAAAAACTACCAAAAATACCAGGTTGCTTTAACTGATAAAGATCAACTGGGAAATGAAAGAAATGCTGCCCAAAAACCACACCAAGTGAGCAAAAGGCAAGGAAAGAAATAATTCCCAAAGTGAAAAGCCAGCGTTGACATTTGTGTAAGAGTAGTCTCTTTCCATTCTTATTTGTAGCCTTGAGAGCAGGGTAAATAACAAACACCCCACAGCTGAAAACCTGACCCTGGGGAAATGTCATCCCTGTACTCACTCCTGGAACAGGAACAGCTCACAGCCAGGGGGAACAGAAAAGGAAAGCACATTGCTCTGCTCCAGGAACCAAGCTGGCCTTGGCATAGCGGACACAAACACCAGCTGTTGAGACAGCACAGCAACACCGCCAGGGTGACACCCTCGCCATCCATGTGTGGAAATCCGCAGCTCTGCTTCAGAGCAGCCGCTCAAGTTTGGGAACAAGAGTAGCTAAGCAACTAGGAATACCTGGGCAATTTCCCAGTATTTACTTCCTGGATCTGCACTGGAGTTTTGCGGATGGCATCCCGTGGTTCCCTGTCAGCAGCAGGTATTGCTGTATGTATGGCAGCGCTCGGTCCGGGTTACAGCACCAGCGCACATGAAGCCCCCACTCCAGGGTAACAGGGCACTGCCTAACACAGCTACTTCTGCAAAGTTTTCAGGAGAACGATGCAGCTCCTTGGTGTGTTCTCAGTTTGGATATAAGCAGAAAACTTTGCGAAGTGCAAAGACTACAATCCTAACGTGATTAATGTCAAAACTTTCTCACTTTCTGATCTCACTCCCCGCCATGTAACACCCAGATATTCAGAGCTGCCCAGTCACATCCTGCCTCTCACAGGGCGGCATTTACAGTGAACAAGCCGCTCTTTCCTGGGACTTGTTTTGGTTTTGTATTTGGCTTTTTTTTTTTCCTCTCAAGAGTGCTTTTCCCTACACCCTACAGCTTCCTAAGAATTAGTGTGTTTTCTAAAAAAAACCCAACATTTCCACAGGAAAACGAGAACTCCAAAGGGGCATGGCTGTCGCCAACACCAGCGGAAGGCCGGGGGCACAGGGACAAACACCCCCCACAACTTTTCCACAGGAAAATGGGAGCTGCAGAGGGGCACGGCTGCTGCCAGCACCAGCGCGGAGGCTGCCGGAGGATGCCCACACACAGCGGCCCCCGCTCGGCAGCACGGCCCGGAGCAGTCCCCAGAAGATCCGCGGGGACGGCGGCCGGCAGAGGAAAGCGGGGCGGGAAGCGATGCCGGAAGAGCCGAGCGCGGCCCGGCTGAGGCGGGCGGGGAGCGCGGCCCGGGCACTCACCGAGCGGAGCTCCAGCTGCAGGACGCAGCGCAGCGCTTTCCGCGGCATGGGCGGCCGGGCGGGCCGCCGGGTCCGGGCCGCTCGGGCTCGGCCGACGCCGTTGTCACGGTAACCGGGGCGCGTCCGGCCCGCGGTGGCCGCTCCGCCCTGCTCGGGGCCGGCTTCCCCTCCCTTCCGTCCCCGTCTCCGTGTCCGCCGCGAGCTCCCAGCCATCGCGCTGCGCTGGTGAGAGGCTGTGCTGGCCCTGCCCACACGCGTCCTCAGGGCGCCCGTGTCCCCTTCCCCTCAGCCCCGCACTGCTCTCCACAGGGCCTCGTGCCCTCACGGAATGGCTTTGGTTGGAAAAGATCTCTGAGATCGCCGTATCCAACCTACGGCCGAACATCGCTGTCTCAGCTAGACCATGGCACAGCCTCCAGGGACTGTGGCTCCACCACCGCCATGGCTTGCCCGTTCCAGTGTTTAACCATCCTTTCTGTGAAGAAATTCTTGCTGATTTCCAGCCTAAACGTCGCTTGGCGCACTTCAGTTGTATGCCCTCTTGTCCTGTTGCTAATCCTGTCCTGTAGCTAATCGTGTTTTATCCCTGCTCGTTCCACAACCTTCTCTGCTTCTCCCACCTCCCCACTTCCTGACCTCAGGCTGGCTGGTCCTGGCACTCCACACAGGAACTTGTGAAGCTTTGGGGGCTGCTGGAGTGTACCAAAAGTGATAAATGGTAGATAAAATACAGTTTCCAGCCTCAGCCTCTGACTGAAGGTCAGATAGTGACAGTGGCGGATGATGGAGCACTGGTGTGAAAGCACAAGGGTCCAGTGTGGGTACGGTGCCAGACAGGTCACAGGCAGGGACAGGGCTGCTTTGGGGCATCCGGGAGGAATATGAAGCTCAGGATGTGTCAGATTTCCTCCAGCTTCTTGATGTGTCAGATTCTTCCCACTTCTTGTTCCTCCTGCAGAAAGATACAGAAAGGTAAAGTGAGAGGCTTTTCTTCAGCAGACAGGTTTCAACCAAGTTTTATGCAGCTCCAGGCTTAAACAGCTAAAAAGCACTGGACTCCCATGCTTTTTGGTTGTTTTTTTTTTTTTACCTTTTTCTCTTTTAATGCAGTTCACCTGCATTGTGTTGTAGGCATCTGGGCCCTTGTGATTCAAGTATCATTTTAATGTCTTCTGTGGGTAAGATAACAGTGCACAGGGTATATTCTGACTAGTGCCAGCTTTGAAGACTTGTCTGCAAGCTTATATCTGAAACTGTCTGGTTCTTTCCTACTCTCCCACAAACTCAAATTTATGTCCTTGATCTTCACCATTTTGGTCATATCAAGAATATTCCTCAACATCTCTTCTGCTCAGCTGTTTTCAGAGGATTTACAATCCCATCCAACACCAAAATTGTCTGATTTTCTGTCTTGGCAAGTGCAAGGCTTGTTTCAGCCTCAGATCGTGAGGGAATTTCAGGCTTTAAATATTCTTTCCAAGTTCACAAGTGCAGATGTAGAGAGGACAGAAAATTTTAATTGCTTCCAAAAGAAACCAGTGGCTCAAATGTATCTCTTGGCTTTCTTTATTTAAATTTTACAATTTCAAGGAAAAATCATGCTAAATGATCTGGAAAGAAGCAGTATTCTTAAAATGCTTTGGTTTCCCTCTTTGTTTTGGTTTGGGTTTTTTTCCTAAAGAAAATGTTAAAGAACACAATATGCCAGTGCAGACAAAAGTAAAATCTATAGATGGGTTAAATATCACTACTAATACTTGATACCAATCTTTTAAAGTAAATAAAGAATTGGAAAGACAGGCCTTGTTTTCATTAATGTGACTTCTGTAACAGCTCTAAGGTGTGGGGTTTTTTGTCTATTTCTGTTTAGGTGGTTTTGGGTCTTTTTTAGGGAGTAGCTTGGGTTCTTTTGTTTTGGTTTCTTTTTGTCTTAGTAAAGGATTCTGTATTTAGGACCTGGAAAATTATCTGTAGACTTCTGGTACCTATATTAAGGAGGGGCTTACTTTTGCATAAAATAATTTTCTAGGCATTAACAGTCTCAAGGTTATGAATAGCATTCCAGAGTTAATGAGAAGAAAATTCTCACAGATCCATAGCTTCAGATGGTAACGGTATTAAAATGGTTTATTGCTTATTTTCAGCTACCTTTCATATACATGCTTTTTGGAAGGATAAATAATGTGTTAAAGATTGTGAAGTATGAGATACTGTGGTAAGCGTGGCCCTGTAAGAACAGAAGATAGATAAATGCTGAAATCTAAAATGATACCATGTTTGTGATGAGAATTTAATATCCATATGCAGTGCCCTGGAACAGAAGTACTTTATGGCCCTTGAAAAAAGAGCCAAAGCAGGACAGCTTCTCCAAAGCTTCTCCAAACTGATAAGGCAGTGATTAATTTCAGTGCTTCTCCCTGGCAAACCTTCTGGTCTGCAGAGTTTCTACCCCTTTGCCCTGCTGGGCCTTGGAAAGATAGGCTGCTGCAGCAGCAGTGTGAGACCCAGCTGGATCTTCTGATTTTTGTTAAATGCATGATTTGCACTGCAGGAACAGTAATGCAGGAATCTGGGGGACAATGAGGGAAAACCCAACTTTTAGTAAAAATCCATTTCTCATAAGAAAAAAACTGTTGACCAAAACAACAAAAAAAGTGCTTGCTCCTGTAATAGACCTGAGACTTCAACTGCTGTAAAGTTTCCCTGCTGTGAAAGCACATGAATTCTTTTGTTATTACAGCAGTAAATATTCTTGTAACACCACTTATACTTAGTTCCATGTATTAAAAGACTCTGAATGACTGCTCTGCATTGTGTTATTTTTATTTTTTTTACAATCTACTCCAGTTATGGGCTTCAGCTTTTCCTGTCATCTGGGCCCTCCAATATGGCTGTTAGAGAAGAGCTGTGATTTCATCAAAATACTCAATTTTGCTCTTATTTCTACCACTGCAAACTATAAGTAAATATCAAAAGATTTAAGTTGCACTGGTTTAATATAATTACCACAAGATTTATATCATATTGTTGCAATTCTTGTGATGGTCAAGCATCAAGAGTTTCAGTGCATTGAAATATGCTACAAAATAGGTGAAGTGGGAAAAATAGGAATAGTCAGGTTTGCAAAGAGTGGGTATTGTACAATTCAGAATCTAAAAAATACTGGGGATTAGACAGAATTAGATCAGATCAGGCTGGAGATCAGAGAGCAAGCCCAACATCACTGAGTTTGTCAGAGGCTCACTTTCAGCTAAGAAGCCAGCAATGGTTTTCTCCATTTCTTAGGAAGCAGAACACTGGGTGCAAAGTGGTATTTCACAGTCATCCTGGCAATCAGAGTGAAGGGAATAAAGGAGCTTTCCACATTTTGCCACCCTCTCCTACAGTTCTTAGGAATTATGTCAGGGGTCCATTTCTGCCTACTTTGAGCCCCTAGTGTTGCCCAGGCAGCCAGAGGAGACATCTCCGTTCCTGCACGTCGAGCCTGTTATTTAGATATCATCACCAAGCATGACTGACTTGCCATTAATAACTGAGGAGAATTCCAGGAAGGCATCTGCTCAAATAACAGCAATAAATTACAGGATATGGTAAGATTTCCACATTAGAAAGGCAAACAAACAAAACATTAAGAGTGTTTTACTTTAGAGAGGAGAAAAATAAGATGTAATACAAAGGAGGTACATAAGGGATTGAATAATATTTAGAAATAAATTCTTCTGTTTGCCCATACCTGTTTATCCTTTCAAAGGACACATGGAGTGAAATTAAAAGACAACAAAACCAAAACTGATAGAAGACAGTATTTTAGATAGTGGAACTTGTTATCACAAGATAAATTCAACAGTGTTCCAAACAGAATTAGTGTGCTCTGGGGACCCCACTGGACAATACGCCCATGCATTAATTTTGATCTTCTGACTCACTGTGAGGTTAAATCTGCAATCCACAAAAGTCAGTCCCTGTGCAAAGAATTGTAGTCGAGGAAAACAGGCAGCAAAAGTTAAGACTAAATAATCCCAGAACACTATAGAGCAGAGATGGAAGAATTTTTTGAGAGATTCTAATAGGATCTAAGGGGACCAAAGTGAATTGGATTACTGCAGACAGTAATGTAACAGGGAAAGGTAGAGTACTAGATTATTGATGAGGACAGAGGATGGTGATTACCTGAGGGTGTCAGCATACTCCTCACAAAATACATTTTCATCTCATTTTTCTACTTAAAAGCAGGAAAAAAAGTTGCCCAGAAGTTCCCATTCGTTAATATCTATTGCTTTCAAAAAAGGCCACAATGATTTTGTTGATCCTGTCTTATTGAGTGTCTTGCTCTTTCCCGACGTGCAAAGACACAACGGGGCAGAGCTCTTGGCTTTCTTGATGAAGCTACCAGTTGCTACAGGCAAAAGGCCACCTGCTCCTGTTTTAATGTAGGTGAAGCAGCGACCTTTCTTCACCATGCCCTCCACGTCTCAGCAGTGCCTTTTGCAGAGCATTTTCAATGCACATCTGGAGAAACTCCGTGGCTCTTTAACACTTCACCGTGGCTCAGCCATGGCAGAGCAATTCTTCCATATTGCTGCTAAGTCAATACTCACTCTGGTACATGTGAACACTACCTTCACTCATTCTTGATGTGTATCCTGCCTGAAACAAAATGACAGGCAAGCTGTCTAAGGACACTGAAGTTTTCTTAACATGTAAGCTGTTTCCCAGGTCTTCTAAATTCTTTCTCAACTGGCTGCAACTAAAGAAATCAAACCTGATTTGATTACAGCCACTAGAGGAATATTCCTGATCTTGGATTCAGTTGTAGTAATTGGAAACTTGTGTTGTAAAGGAATCATCTAAATTCATCTAAGAGATAACTTCTTTGAATACAGTCTTAGGAATTCACAGATGGCACAAATTCAATCAGCCAAGACAGCATTAGCTTTGTACCCCAGAAAGTTCCTAGTCTCTCCCTTACTTGATTCAAAAGAGGTAACATTTTTCTTTGTGCTTTGTGTTTAAAAAAATTGTCTCAGATGGAGACATTGCCCCAGCAAAGTTTTTGCCAGAAACAAAATTCTTCTAACCAAGTTATAAACCCCTGAAAATAGGGCTTTATAATGGGACTTCTGATAGACCCTTAACAATAGCGTTGTGAATGGCGGTGCTATAATTAATGATACTTCAGAAAGATTTATGGTCCTTAGAAAGAGATAAAACAGAAATATCATTGCTTCTTTGCCTCCCATCATTTTATCCTCTATGAAATTTTATGTGAAATAAGTCAAATGAAAAATGTAAGCTCTTAATCTTTTCCCAGAGTCCTGTCTCTCACTTGATGAACACTTTCACAGAATAAATTAGAGCTTTTTATTCCTTATGTATGTACAGCTTTGTATTTAAGAAGCAAAGAAAAGAACAATGTTGGCTTGGCAAAGCAACTCAAGACAATGGTCATGGAGGAAGCAAAAATGGCTCACTATTCTTCTCTGTTCTTCTGCCATCCCAGAGACAATGATTCTTGTCCTGCAATAATTCTAAGCAGTTCAGTAGTGTCTAAAAGTGCTCTGTAGGAAAGATTCTCTGCTGGTGGAAAGTCAGCCACAATGACTCTGGCTGCAGCAGCAAGAGCCCAGTGGCCTGAGAAGAAAGCCAAAAGCTGTGGCTTGATTACAGCAGATAGTACCTTTGTGTTGGAAAACACAGAATACTGTATGGATATTTAATTTAACTGGGAAGGGTATAGCAAGAAGCAGTTGCTGGAGGCTGAAGCTAGAAAAAAATTGAATTAGATATTTGGCATTATATTGCAACAGAGAAAGGGAGTAACCACTGGAACAGGCTATCAAAGGGAGAGTGAATTCTCCATTTCCTGACAATACCGAAGGAAAATGAGAAGGTGAGAAAAGAAATGCTTTTGTTGAAACAAAACACATTTTAGCCAAATAAAAAGAAGATTGAAAACAGTATTTAATGGTCTGTGATGTACAGGAGGCTGCCCTGATGGTCTAACAGTATGTTCTGTGTATGAATGTTGTGACTTTGTACAGAATTTAACAAATAATGGAAAAGCACTTCTTACTGAGCCGAGATCAGGGAGAGGGCTCTGAATGATTTTCTTGGAGCCCATGCCCTGCAGCACCTGGCAGTGCCCACGGAGCTGCTGGGAGGTGGCAGCTTCTGAAGCTTCTGAGTCTGCAGGGGGAAAAGCTTCACCTCTGGGCAGCCAGGCTGAGGCAGCAGCTGAAGAGGGGCTGAGAAGTCCCAGATTTGGCACAGGCCACCTGGAACAGCAGCTAAAGCTGAAAATCCATCACATCCAGATAAAGGCTGTGGCTTGTGCCAGCCTCACCCAACTCAGATGGCATCAGGCTGTTGTTTTCCAAAAGCCT
The DNA here is from genome assembly GCA_013399455.1 of Anthoscopus minutus. Classification (NCBI taxonomy): domain Eukaryota; kingdom Metazoa; phylum Chordata; class Aves; order Passeriformes; family Paridae; genus Anthoscopus; species Anthoscopus minutus. The sequence goes on from VWYI01041005.1 coordinate 54,223, forward strand.
CTGCAGTGTGTCAGGAGCTTTGTCCCTCTGCCTATTAAAGTGCCAGTGTTTGAGCATCTTTCCTGTTATCTTGATTGACAACAGCAAAGTCACTACAGAACCTCAAGGACTTTCTTGCTGGCTTGTTTTTCTGTTATAAATCATAGCTTTTTATATTAGAGGAAAAAAACCCTGAAATGCTGTTTTGAAATAACAACTGAAGTTCCAGTTTCTATTAGGATGCTCTGAGATCTATGCTCAAATTCCCCCTAAATTATAACATTGCTCCCTTATAATGTCTCAAATCCATCAGGAACAGAGAGGGATATTTTATATATATGTGTGTATATATATATTTGTATTATTATTTTTTTATGACAAAAACTTTTGGTTTTCAATGGAATTCACTTTGGAGGGCAGAACATTTTCATTTTCATTGTAAGAAGATTTGTAAAGGGGCAGGATTGTGGCTATTATTAGAGCTCTTCCTAAAGAAAATCATCAAATCCTTTACAGCACTAGGCAGATCTGGGCTAAAAAGTATAACAAGGTGGTATAAAGCAGCCCAAATAGCGACAGAGAGAAAATGGAGCAGGAAGAAAGAAAAAAAATGGGAACCCACAAAGAAGAGCAGATGCCAATTAGAATTCTTGCAGGCTGCAGCAAGGAGTGAGCATAAGAAGCTGTAGGAAAAGGAAGGGTACAGTGGATTAGTGTTAATCGGAGACATGGGAAAGTAGGGAAGGTTTTAAATGAGCTTTTGGGTTAGAAGCTCAAAAGAGAATTCCAGATCCATCAGGTGTAGGGGCAAAAATAAAATGCAGAATAGCAGAAGATACATCTGAATCCTGAGTAATTAACTTTTGAAGGTAATAAGACATTTTTTGGAAGTGGAAGCCTCTTTCTCTCCCTCTCTCTTTCTCTCTCTAGCACTGTTATCCTAGTGAAAGAATGCACTTAGTATTATAAGAATGTGACTCTTACCTGTTTTCTTTTTCACTGTCTTAATGGTGTATATACACACAGAACCTTGTAACAGGAATTTTAAGTACCAAGGAACTAGAACTTGCCCAGTCTCTGGCAATACATTTGCCTGAACAGAGTGCAGATGAATTGCCTCCAGAGCTGGGTCAGTTACACCAGGTAAGAAGCTGGCTCAGTAGGGCATGAGTGGGCTGAAGATCTTGGGGTTCAAGATGAGTTCCAAAATCCACTAAAGGCATTGTTGACTTCAGTAAACATTAGAGCAGGATGGCTGGAGTGTAAGGGTAGGGCATCTCCTTACAGCACTGAGATATAAAACATCCCTTAACATTTTCTGTGCTGCCAGTTTAACTTCCTGTAAAATGAGGACATTAAGACCTAGTCACTAAAAAACAGGAAAAAAAATGGAAAAATTAAAAAAGAGGAAAAAGGAGAACCCCACTGATTATTCTTAGAGGCTGTGCAATGCTATAATTAACAATCTTATTTCTAGCTCTGTTTGTGTTTTAGAAATGAATCATCATTAAAGGTTAATGGGAAAACTAACACTATATGAAAAGGTTGTTTTCTCATTATTTAGACATTTTCATTTTAAAAGCTCTATATACTCCTAGAATATTGTTAATTCATTATTTTCTATACAATATCTTAACTAGTCCCTTTTTATTTCCTCACATGGCATAATTTTAAGCAACTGCAATCAGTGCCCTTAGTTCCACTTATCAGTTCTGAATCTCTGCACCACTGAATCACCAGGAGAACAAACTTAATCCAGACAAAGCACAGACATGTCCATCAAATCAGCCAGAGCTTCTGACATGTTTGTGCCAGCTTGGTGCTTTAGTGTTGGCTTTACTCTGGCTGCCAGAGGAACAGAGGATTCTGGATCCAGTGTATTGTTAGCTTAGCACAGAGAGGCAATGCCTAACGTAGCATAAACCCCACCAGCACTACACCAAACCTTCCATGGGTTTTTTTTAACAAATTTGAACCATCAGAGTGAGCATATACGAGATCAGTGCTTTACATCAGTAGATCCAAGACTGAGAGCCTTAAAATCGCAGTTTGGTCACTCGCAAGCCTGCAGTAAATTTTACACTGTGATAAAACACTATTAAATTCAAATGAAATCTATAAATCATTTGCCCATTTTCTATGCATTGGAATATATTGTGGTGATCAAAGCAACTCTTCTTGCATGGTGGAAAATGAAACCTGTGTTATGGCCTCAAAGCAAGCTACCCATGCTCATGGGGAGAAGATGAGCTCTCAGGGAACAGAAACCCAGAAGTTTACTCAGGTTCTCGCTCCACATCAGAGGTGCATGTGCCAAGTTTTCCAGTTGGATGTGAATCTCTCTTAATGACCAAAATTACACAAAAAAAGCCCCTCTAAACACAGAACTTTGTGACTGAAACGCCTACACAGCTGCAGGAGCCACTTCTCAAATGTTTCACTGCTTCTGAACCACAAGACTAATATGGCAAAATTTGCCGACTTTTCAGTTTTCCTCTCTTTTGTTGAAACTAATGAGTCACGATTAGAGTAATGCCTTTCTGTGACTCTGAAACCATTTTGCCTAATGAGGTACTAAGTCTTTATAATTAGGCCCAGAAGGGAGCTAGGACATGGCCCCTTAAGAGCAATAATTATTTAGGTTATTTATGGTAATAAAAAATTGAAAATAGGAATTCTTCCTCAGAATGCAACTATTTATTCTTTTACATATTGCCTAATAGGCAATTACCCTATTAAGGCAACGTTTTGTTGCTAAAGACATTAATTGAAATGTAAATGAAATGTAAATCAGCTAATTAAATTGATATGTAATGAACTTGTCATACAGGCCTTTGAGATCAGATGCATTCTGCTAATAAACAAGTGTTTTACTGGTGCCATTGCTCACTGGAGTTAAGGTTGTTCAATGTGTTGTGTCGGTAACACCCTCCCATCTCAAATGGAAAGGTTTGGATTGTGTTGTTAGAGCCCAGAATGAAGCTGGCACAGGGACCTTCTGGATTTACTCCATCCTATTATTTCCTGATCAACTTCATTGCAAGGCAAGGTGGTCCCCTAATGGGAAGTGCTGAACATCCCACTGGGTTGTGATCCTAGCTCTGTCTGTTCCTTCTGCTCCTCAGAAATGTCAAAATACTTTGTAAAAGCCCTTCTCCAAGATCAATGCTGCTGTTTTAGGTGGCTTCTGGAGGGGTAAATGTTATTTCTTTATCCACGAGTTATGGCCAGTTCAGCAGAGGTAATGAGCCCTCACAGCAGTGGGAGGATAACTCTACACGTTCCTGAAACAGAAATAAAATGAGAAATGAAGCAATCAGAATTTGCTTGGTGATTATGTTGACAACATACGAGGTAAACATCAAAGTCAATACAGCAACAGAAGAACAAGCTGGAATAACCTTCTGTGCTGGCCTTAACACACACGTAACCTTCAGCATCAAAGCATGGGCTTGTGTCAAACTGTAAATTAAAGGGAAAGAACAGGAAACTATCAGTTCTCCCATGAAACAATCCATTTTCCTGCAGCTGTGATTTAAGCCAGACCTACTAAAATTTCTGGCAAAAATTCAGGCCGTGTATTGAAGGTATCTTGGAGGACAAAAATCCCTCCCCTGCCAGATACATGGACAAAACTCACTGCCTCCAATTAAGTGACAGTACTAGGCAAATGCCAGACATTTTGCTTTCGAAAAAGGTCAGGTCAGCACCTTACAGAGCCCATTGCTCACTTCTGTTCATATCATGCAGACATTTTATGTGCTCAGTCACAAAGCTTAGGCAAATGTAGCAAGAAGGGCTGTGGAAGCAAGAGAATGGAAAACCAGTTTGGCGTTGTGGAAATCCAGAAAGTTTTCCTGGATCCATGCTGTAGCTGCACCTGAGCATTAATGCTTAATTATTCTGTCTGGAATAAATTGGATGCTGTGTTTATAACTTCTTCTACCCAGAGAACCTTCCACCCTGCAGTCCTTCGGGGCCTGGAGGTATTTAATAAACATGTCAACTACCACTCTTCTTTAGCTCAAATGCATCATCTTGTTTTGTCCTACTGAAGAACACTCCAGTTTGAAGTTTACAGAGCAATTAAAGACCCTCATGGGGCCCCTGATATTGTCAGCATATGTAGATTACTAATTGTCAAGTTTCTCCCTAAGGCTGAAGAGCTCTTAGTCAAATTCCAGAGATCATCAAATATTCAGATTTCAGTGGGCTTTGTGTCATACACAACATAGTGGCATAATTAAACTGTTTCTTTTCTAATAAACTTTTGTATCTGTATATGTTTCTATTATTTTTTTAATTAGCTATGATCATAAAATTAAAATGAACATCAATCTAAAGCTGCAACTTTGCTGCTTCCAAAAAGTCGCCCTGGTAGTAGCTTTCTCTTCCAAAAATTTGGAGTTTGGGGACCATACTTACACTGCCATGACTTGCAAAGGCCTGATGGAGCACAAACCCCAGCAGACTGAAAGCACAGTTCCTTCTCTGACTTCTTTCCAGTCAACACATGAGCACAGGCCTTAATGCTGCCATCTTGAACTGTGTCCTCACTGACCTAGTGGCTTGGACTAGCTCAGATTTTAGTCTATTCTTAACTAGTTTTGATGTCTGTGATAGCAACAATATAAAAAAAAAATACTTTAGAGGTCAGAGAAGGGAATTGGCATAGGCTAATACTATAGTGACTGACTCCAACCTTCCCTGTGGTTTGAGCCCTCTTCCTGCCACACTGAGCAATCAAATACTCATCTGAATTTAATACTCATTTGTCTGAGTGTAGGACAGGAACTTTGCTCGCTTGCTTTGAATGAATCTTGCGTGGTCCAGCTCTTGGAGATCAAATAACTGCTCCAATACAGTAAAATGGAGTAAGGAGAGCAACTGGATGAAGCTTTCCTGCATTAAGACTGGCTTGTGCATGTTCTGCTAGCTGGATCCCCCTGCTGTGGGTTCTCACATCCATTGGTTTGTGGTCCTAGGGCTTGGAATGGTCAAAGTGTTGGTCACTGGTCTGCATCCATCACTGGAGTCCTATTTCATTGAGCTGTGTCTGTGGACAAAGCCTGTGGCAAGGAGGAAATTGTTGTTACAAATCTGATGTTTTTGATCTACAAACTGAGATTTTAAAGCTGCATTTGGGATCTGAATGTTTAATTCTTGGCAAAATGAAAAAGAATTGGACTTGGAAATTGTGAAGGCAGCTTTAATAATCTTCACTACAGCATGTTACATAAAAGGGCTAGGTTACTGCTCATGAGTAGTAGATCTCAATTTCCCTGCTGTTCACATTTCTTAGGTGTAACAGAGGACAAACTGGGTGTGCTTGGAAGTTGACAGAAATCTTTTGTTAACCACAGACTGCCCGTGCTCACACAGGTGTGTTCGTACTTAGACTCAGACAAATGTGTCCACATGAGCAACATTTCTCTTCTCAAGCTGCTCAAGTGAGTAACAGAAATCCTGTTTCTGTGTCCAGGAGGAAAGTGTTACTGTGCTTCAACAGCACTTCTTCCTCTGTAAATCCCGTTTTATTTGTCACAATTTGCCTGCAGTGCTGAATACAGGCAGCTCTGAAGGCTGAGATCTCTCACTAGCCCCAGAACAGACAGCTGAACTATCTCCTTCCCAACACAAGGATAACCTGCAGCCAGCAGGTAATTTCAGAGTAGTTTTCTGCAATCTCAAGCTGACTTTAAAGCAAAGCTCTATTATTTTCCCTCCAAATCTTTCAGTCCTCCCATGTCCCCAAGCTCCTTTTTGGACTAAATCATCATTTCTTGAAAATCACTTAAATTCTTCCCACTGGTGGCTCTTCTCCACTTGGTGCACTGCATATGGCAGAATACAGTGCTGCTTTCTTTTCTGAGGCCTGCTTCTGTGCTAGGCTATGGAAACTATATCCAAGCAGCACAAAGAAAGTTGGGCCTTAAATAGTAGCCCAGGAGGAGATCTCAAGAGTCCCAATAAAAAGATCAAAAACTTTCCTCACATTCTTCCTATGATGATACATCTCAAAATTACTAATTTTTCTTGTTCTGTATCATATCTTAGGCCAAGCTGTTTCTCCCAAGTGAATTGCAACGTGGCCTTTGGTTCAGTGAGTTTAACTGAAGTGTGGCTATCTGGAAAAAGGAGTGTTATCTGTAATAAAGTAACTCCTTCAAATTTATTTTCTTGATCTTGTACTTTGGTTAGGCTGTCAGAGTCTTAATGCCTGGAAAAGTATCTCTCACCTAGGGCCCTAATTTTAAAGGACTTTAGATTTTTTAGGGGCTGGATGGCGTCATCTGCTTGCATGGATTTTGTCAGTGTATTCCTGTGAGCCAGCCTGAGCTGTGTGCTAATTTCCCATCTCCTCTTTGGTTGATGACAGTCCCTGGCTCAGTGAGATTTCGCTTTTGCTCAATGAACTCTTCTTTCCGTGCCCATCCCTGAGATATATTTTCTAAGCACCAATTTCATTCCAAAATTAAAGATGAAATTTAAAGATTAGGGACTGCAGGGTTTGTTTGTTTGGTTTGTTTTGTTTTTTTCCAAAGGCATTTCAATGTCTCATACTCATTGACTGAATTAGGTATCTAAATCATCCAGAGCAATCTGGCCCCTATCCCGAATTAGGTGATGGAAAAGGCCAATTTGCCTTTTAAAAGCTCTCCAATTTAATCTCCTGCTGTGCGATTAGTGCCACGCGTAATAAACACATTGTGAGCGGCACCAGGGCAGGTGTGGGTGAGGTAATGGATCCCACTGACTGCCTGCACTGTAAATGCCAGAAATATCAAATACTGTGTGCACCAGGCTTAGTCCCAGTCAATTCTAATTACTTGAGTGGACTGACTCCAAATTCAGATGTTCTGTGGTGTAACTGAGGTCAGGGTACAGTACATGATTCTTATCTTAATAGCACTGTAGTACTGGAAAGGTCAAACTGAGCATCATGCAAGGAGAAGAGGTACTGGCTCTGTTAATTATTCTTCACCCCTTAAACAAAGGGGTGAAGACTGTGTCTCTGCTGAAGAGTGTTTTGACATCCTGCCTATTTAAAATAAAAAACAAGGAATCATGCAGGAATTGCAGGAATCATTCCTGCAACAATCCTTAACTGAGCTTTACCTGAAAACTTGGACTTCTTGGTCTGCCAGTCCTTTGAACTACAGCTACACCAGAGTCAGAGGCCAGGGACGGCAGCATTGCCCCTCCAGGCAGGGGTAGTTTCCAGTTCTGACCATTATGAAAAGCCAGCTTTTCCTACCAAATAAAATGTTCAGAAAACATTAAAACCCTGTATTTATTTGTAGGCATTCCTGCTGTTGGAGGAATTGCTGATGAGCAGGAAACAAGGCTGAACTTCCCTTTTCCACTTCTTACCACTATCCCACTTGAACAGCTGTAAAGCACCTCCTAACAGGAATATTCCCTGCATGCCAGTTGTAGCATTTTCTTCTGTTTTGCATTAGTTTTCATAACTGTATTATGTAGAGAGAGTGAATATCTGGGTTCAGAACTGGTTTAAGTTGGGCACTGTTAGGAGGTGTTACTGTCTATAGCTGTTGCCAGTGTAGCTTCCCAGGAGCCCACACACGAGACAAGTTTTGTTCTTTCTCCAAAAGTAATAGGCAAAGTCATTGCTAGGACCAGAGTGTGATCCCAATCCATAGCCATTCTACTCATTTAATTTCAGCTATCTCTAAAGTTCTAAGTGCTGAAAGAAGAAACATGAAACCTTCCAATAGAGAGAGCTGATTAGAATTCAGCCCACTGTATCACCCACAAATAAGAAATGAATATATGGCTATGATTAATTGTCCATAAATAGCCATTGCCTGCTTCCTCTACTCTGTACAAACACAGTCCACGTATTTATTCAGCTCACCAAAGGAGTGACAAGATCATTCCTATTTGTTAGGACCTAGGATTTAAGCAAGTGCTTAAAGGGAAGCTCAGTTCTTGTGTGTCTGTAGACATGCACACACATCTGCTCTTCTGTCTGGTGTTCACTATCCATGAGAAAGAACAGAATATTTTTTTTAACAGTTGCTTATAGATCAAAATACATTGAGTTGCAAAATCACAACAATGTCAGTTTTACCAGGACACTGAGAAAATAAAAAATACAATGTGATGCACAGAAACCTGGCCCTGTAGCTTGAAGCACTGGTGAGTAAAGCCTGTTTTACCAGTTGTGGATACAGTTCCATTAGAACACCAGCTTGCTTGCTTGTGGTTCAGCTGAGCTCAGCAGAGCAGGGCTGCCTGCACCACTGCTCCCTGGCAAAACACAGAAATATCTTTCCTTTGCTGGGATTTGCAATCCAAGGGCTGCATCTGTGAACAGAGTGCTGCCTCCAGTGCCTTCATCCTCTGCTCTCACTGGGTGCTTGGTACAGCAGGCATTTCCCTGGAAATACCATTTGCACAGGCATTGCAGTGGAAGTGCTGGTCTGGGAAGGTGAGGTGATGCTTGGGAGATTTGGTGCCTCTGCCCCCACTTTCCTGAATGTCTTTAAGCAAATCCCTTGGTTTCTGAGTGCCCCAGTTCCCAGATGATCAACAGGGATTGTGAACTACAGCCCTCATTGAAGGCACTGCAGATCAAGGGGGGGGGGGAATTCTGCACAAGACCTAAATACTTGTGTTGTTACCCTGAAAAATGGTATAATTACTGCAAAATGGCCAGTTGTCAAAATTATGAATAAGAAACAGGAAATGTAGGATGTTGAAAAGGGTCTTGAGATCACCTTGTCCATCCCCTCCTCTCAGGATGAGTTACTCATGTGGGGCTGCCCAGGGATGTATGTGGGTGGGTTTTGAATATCTGCAGGGAGAGACTCCATAGCCTGCTCCAGTGTTTGACCACTCTCATCGTTAAAAAGAATTTTGTTGTGTTCAGATGGAATTTCATATATTTGTTTTAATTTCTGCCCTTTGCTTCTTGTGCAGCCTGTGGTCCCCACATCCCCCCTGAGGAACCAGTGAGGCTCTACATGTGAGCAGATGTGATTTGATTTTGTCCTGTCACCTTTGAAATTCCAGTGTTCATTCTTTTTTTTCCCCCTCTTTGATTTTTTCCCTTTTGATTTTCCTCAACAAGCTACTTTTGCTTGGAAACCGGTACCAGCTTGTTGAACCAGTGGGTTTAACAACCTCCCATCACCTGGAGATGCTCTGGTACCATCCAAGGGCTCCACACCCCTAGGAGGTTAGCAGAGATTTCCCAGCAATAGGAAGCCTTTCCCATGTGAGCCTGTTGTAAAACAGTGATTACCACCACCACGAGGTTTCTCCTCCTGGAGAAAAAAACCCTCTCTTGCCTAAAGATGTTATCATGCATAATTCAGGGAAGAAATCCATACTGCATTTAAAAGATTACATCTTATCATCCAGGGTACTTATTAGCTTGATGATTTAAAAGTAGATGGGGATGGAGCCTTTGCTGCTATTCTGCAGCAGCATCAGTGCTGGGTGCTGATGAGTGATGGCCTCGTGGCTTGGTTTGTGACTGAACTGCTTTTCTGATGCCAGAACTGGTCCAGATGGGGTGGGGAAATTCCCAGCTCATGGTGGGCAGCCCTGGCTCTGTCCATGTGTGGGTTTCACCAGACCACCATCCCTCTTCTTCCCATTGGGTTTGGTTAAGTTTGTGGCAGGCAGTAACAAGGGGTTAGTGGTTTTTAGCTGTGGTTATTGCCCTGTCCAGGAGCACAGAGCACTCCCATCTTCCCAAGGGCAGGAGAAGATGCTTTGGGACAGCCAAGGGAGGCATCTGGATACTGAAATGGTGAGGAAGTTGGAGCAAAGTTCAGGCAGATTTACCCTGGACAGCACTAGTTGTTCTGATGGCCCTTGGTGATTTCTAAATACACGTTCCCCTTCCCAGAACATGCCCTCCTTTTGACCTGGCATGTCCCATCTGCATGCAGCCTCGCTCAGAACAGGGCTGGGTTTCCACCTCTGCCCTCATACTATGCAGATTGTCACCATTTTTCTAAATTAAGAAAAACCTTTTTTTTTTTCTTTTTTTAATCCAGCCCACACATGCGCTGTCTTAAATTCAAATAAAAATTTGAAAAGTATAGTGTAAGTTGTTTAAAAATGGCATTGCACCAGCAAATAAGTTCATTGAAATACCAGATGCTCAATGTTGAACATGGAGAGGGAGAACTTCGTTATGACCATTATTTTTGCACCATCATTCTGTCCCTGTTATGCCTTGTGCCTTGCATCGTGAGGTAGGATATAGCAAAACTGAAAACTGGCCATTAACTGCAAAATTACTCCAGGGCTCCATCTCGGGACCTATCAGCAATACCTAAATGAAGTAGGTTTTTTTTGTTTTGTGGGGGTTTTTTGTGTGTTGTTTTGTTTGGGTTTTTTTGTTTTGTTTTTGTTTGTCTGGGTGTTTTTGTTTTTGTTGGGTTTTTTTTTGTTTTGTGGGGGTTTTTTGTGTGTTGTTTTGTTTGGGTTTTTTTGTTTTGTTTTTGTTTGTCTGGGTGTTTTTGTTTTTGTTGGGTTTTTTTTTGTTTTGTTGTTTTTGTTGATGTGGTTTTTTTTAGTTTTTGGGGCTTATTTTGGGCTACATGCATGTAATAAGAGTGAAATTATGATGACGGTGAGTGAAGATGCTTAGGAAATCTTGATTTTTTTATCAAATATATCCTGGGCAAACAAAATTAACCCAAAAGGTGGCACCTGCACTGGCATGGGAGTTTATAGGGTATTTCTCTGTGTGGCTTTCCACACAAGCTCCCATCTCAGAGATTTCCTGATTATTCATGGACTTAGAACTAAATGATAACCTGAGGATGCTGATGTTTACAGCCGTTTCAGCCAGAAATCCTCAGATGAATGGCTTGGGAAGTTTCAGGATGGCTGAATGACAGCTCGGTTCAGGAACGGGGTGTACTGAACATGGAGTGTGAGAGTGAGTAAAAAGGAAGCATTTTGCAAAAATCCTTCTCCTGGTTCAAGGTTGAGAGGTATAAAATGACTGCATTTAACAGTCATAATTAATTACTGTTTACTCTCTGCCAACACTGCCTTGGGAGCATCTGTGGTGATTTAGCCAAGCACCCATGGCCATCACTCAGCTGGCTGCTGTGACTCAGCCATGGAGCCTCATTCACTTCCCTCACTGGCTCTGTGACCCACTTCTGGCCTGCTTCAGCTAACTTCATCTGCCTGAGTCTTGGGCCACCATGTGAGAAATGGGTGTTTCCTCACATGGGAAAAAGATGATATATAAAGCATATTAGTATGAGGTAAAAATCATGGGGGTTTGGATGGCAGACATGAATCACCGAGATAAATATTCCCCAACTTATCCTAAATCTTGCAATATCTCATCCACAGAAGAGCTAAAAGTTGCTGTCAAGATTTCCAGGGTAAAGGCCTGACTTTATTAAAAATAGCAAAATGCTTCTTCACCTGAAAAGATCAGGGGTTCAGCCCCTCGAGGCTGAATCACAAGCTCTCTGAGACCCATGTTCCCAAGCCAAAAATGGAAGAGGGGGTACTCAAGACACTCATGCTGAAGAGCACCTCTGTGCTCTAACCAGTTTCCTCAGCTAAAGTTAAACTGTGCTTCTCCACCTTTTTTCTACCCTCTTCTTCCTACTTCTTAGTCAAGCCTCCTCAGACATACTGCGTGTTTTCCACTTGGTGACTCAGCATCAGCTGCTCCAACTCTTTTGGGAGCGTGACAGGGCTGTGACCGACTGAGAGGGAAAAGAAATCTGCCTTAGGGGACACAGAAATGATTAAGTGCTAAGTACAACATGAATTTGCCAGAAAACAACATCCCCACTAAGAGCCTGCTGTCTCCCTGCACGACTCTGCTCAGCCTTCAGACTTGAGAACACCAGCGAGAAGATTTAGCGCTCATGGCAGCTCTGGATGGGGCATCACACAAGTATAATGCTCAGGGCCTAAAATAATCACACCTCTAGAAATTTATTAATCCAGCTTTAAAATGGGCCCTAAATGTTATGGAATCATCCTCATCAGTCTTAGGAGTACATGCATGGAGTAACCCCAAAAAATCCCCACCTTCACCTGGCACCAAAGTGAAAAGAGTACAAATCCTCAGCATTCGTTCAGGCTGCTTTGGCTGAAAGTATCAGGGGTAACAACCCTAAGAGTGCAAAATGAACAGGGGACTCTTTATACCCAGGATAATTTTGTGTACATAACAGGGAATCACAGTAGGATATTGACTCCCTTATGGCTGTGAGAAAGACTTCATCCCCAATGGCATGACTTGCTCTAGTACTCTTTTCTTCCAAACACTAGCTTGTAATAAAACCTTCCTTCAGATATGCAGGCTACTGGTAGTGCAATTTGAATTGGCTGGTTTCTGTTGCCACTGCTTCCAGACAGTACATTTCAAGCCTTACTGGAAATTCCAAGTGGCATTTTTATACTTCACAAATTTGGATTCTTTAAAACATTTTCAATGATAAAGAACTTTTTTGATGAAAGACTTAATGAAAAATAAAAATACCTTTTATATTCATGCCCATCAGACTGATGCTCCCAGTCTCCCCTGTTTTCTTTCCACAGGAGGATTCAAACCCCTCCAGATGCACTCAAAAGCATTTCATCCTTCCCTGTGTGCTGGTCTGCCATGGCGAGGTGCATGGGATGTGAAATAAATCACACCTCCCCATACTGAGCACCTGTGACAGCCCCTGACAGCCATGCTGCTGCAGTGCATCCATGTCAGCTGCCCTTGGATCTCTGCTCAGAGTGAGCAGGTGGGGTCACTGAGTGATTAAAGGAGCTCCTCCATGCCCAGGCAGACCCACAGGAGACCTGGCCTGAAATCCCCGGCCGTGCCTCAAGTGCCCACTCCACAGCACACTCACCTCCAGAGAAGGGACGAGGCCATGGTGGGTCACTGCTGGCCTGGCTGGGCTGTCCATGCTGGAGGTGACGTGGCTGCACTCACAGGGCAGTGGAGGCAGAGGCCAGGCTGTGCCCATCTGCCCTTGAGGGGGTGTGTGCTGCCCTGGCCACAGCAGCTCCATCCATACACAGCTCCTCGGAGCCCTGGCTTTGCAAAGCCAGGGTACTTGCTCTTCAAACTGTGGTTAGAGATCACTGGATACTGATACTAAAGCAGAGGGAAAACCTCCATCAGCTCTTGCAAAGTGCTTTGAAATCTTATTTCTGCACAAGGACAGAGACTTTGCACATAAAAATAAGTTAAACAAGGTTCCTCAGAAGCCAGAGGAATGGTGTTGGATGGGAATGATACACAAGCAGAGCTCACTCTGTTTCTTTTTCCACTAGAGGTTGCTGAAACCAACTCCTTTGCCAGCCATGCCAATTGTTTTCAGCAACCTCTAGTGGAAAAAGAAACAGAGTGAGCTCTGCTTGTGTATCATTCCCATCCAACACCATTCCTCTGGCTTCTGAGGAAACCTGGTTTAACTTATTTTTATGTGCAAAGAAAGAGGTAGGTAGACACAAACACACACACATAAATCTATAGAGCACACACAAATAAACACACGTAATCTGGGAGGCAAAGAGAGAATCTGTACCTGCATTTGCGATATCTTTCTGCACCAGGTAAGAAAAGCATCTTTTTCCTTTTAACTGGGTGCTGTACCTACATTGTTTCCTCCCAGTCTATCTTTAGGTTATAGCAGTTCACAGGGTTTTTTCAGCAGATGTGTTATTCAATTACTTCAGGGCTCTTCCATTTATAATATTGCGAGGCAATGATAGCCAGCAGACTTCACCTGTCTTTTAGAGATAGCCAGCCTGGTAATTTTAACTCTTCCCATTTTATCCACACCAGTAAATCTCATAACATGGTTATAGAGAGATTCCAATTTTTGTAGAACCTTCTCCTGGGAATTCCTGTATACAATATTGCCATAGTCTGTAATGGACATAACCTGTGATTGGATTAATGTTTCCCTAGTGAAGAAGTCAAAGCATTTCATGTTCCTATAACTGGTTTGCAGCTCTGCAGTAAAGGTCTTTGGTGTGGCAGAGAGAATAATTGCAAACTCAGCCCCAATCAGAATATATAATCCCCTCACAGCGAGGGTCTAAGTCGGTGCAGTTACACTGCCTGTGCAGAGGTTTGTAGTGGGATTTTCTTGTCAGGAGAGTAGAATGCATAGAAAACAAGTTAATTCCAGCATTTTAATATTCATCACCCAGTCCTGTACAAAAGGAGGCAAATACATTGCTGCTGCTCGAAGGGAGCAACTCCTTAGAGTTTCAGTGTGCTGCAACTCCACAGGCAGAGAATGTGAAGAGGCAGGGAGGGCTTTGCAATGGGCCACTGGTCTCCTCACAAGAAAAGCCCTCTGCTCATGTTCAGATAAACATGTGCCTTTATTCTTAGGAGTAAATACCATTCTGTCCAAATAAAAGCCTGTTTTTGGACCCATAATTGGCTTCTGAATCTGTCAGAATCCTTGGTCCTGACACAAGTGACTTGGAAGTTCAACATGCATTACTTACAGCAGAGACATGGATCATCTCCAGGAAGAGGAGGCTCATGGAAAGCCAGGACTGGGTTCTGAAGCAGGATCTGCCTGCATAGGTGGAGGAGGAGAACTTCAGCACTCACATGGGAAGAAAGGGAACTAGAGGCTGGGAATGAAAGGTGCCGTGCTAGTCTCCCCAAAAAATGGGATGTGTAAACCCTCAGAGACCCCTCAGTCTGTGGGAAATGCTCAAGCTCCCATCCCGAGCTGGTCAGGGAGAGCTTTCAAGAAACACAGTTTATTGGAGTTTATTATTTTTTTGTGGGTCTCAGAGGAAAGCACCATAGAGTCAGCTCTGCCTATTGGGTTCAGGGGAGATGTGTTTGGGATCTCAGCATGGAAAAACTGGGTAGTAGCAACTGTGGCTCAGCCAGAAGGTGCCAGAGACAAACTGAAAGAGGAATGAAACAGGAGTCAAGAGCAAAGAGTTTGAACATGACATTCTGGAACAAAGATGGGAAGGATGGGTTCCAGGACAGGCATACTGCCCAGCTGAAGAGCAAGGCAGATGCTCTTGGCAGATAACCTTATGTTTGGATGTTACAGCATTGCTAGGCAGGTGGAGAGGATGGGAAGAAGGTTAGCACCATGGGACTTGACAAATGGGATGTCATCATTCCCCATATGGGTAACTGTCTCCAATCTGTGCTTTCTGTGCCACTGAAAGGCTGGGATATCTCAGCAGAAGGGCAGCATCTCTGGCAGAGATGAGTGATCTGCTTTAGGTCTGTCCTAAGACCTACAGATTTCAGGCTGTGGGGCAGATACCTGTGCACAAGACAAGAAGTGGAGACAGTAATTTTCAGGAAAATCCAGTTATTAAATCTAGACTTAAAAGACTGACTTTTAGTCTGATGGAGTTAGCCTCTGACGGCCGATAGCTGGGCAGCACAAGGCCTTCCCAGAATCATGGTTTTGAAGCCATCTGGGAGCCTGTGAGGAGGAAGAAATGGAAATGAAACAACATACTCATTCCACAGCTGCTTTTATAACTTTATTCATATTTCTAGAGTAGGCTTTTTAACGTCTGAACAAATATTGAAACTCATTCTATATATATGTATGTATGCATATATAGAAACGTCCAAAAATAAATAACAAGGAATTCTGCAAGTGCTTTTGCAATGAACATGGGAGAGAACATTTTAACTCCAGTAAACCAACTTTGAACGTCTTCCACTAAAACCCTATAAAACCCAATGATAGTCATAAATTAGCACTAGATTAATTCAAAGGAGAATTTATCCCCCCTCTGCATACATTCTAATCCATATCTCCAAGAGGTCATTTTAATTATCACACTGTCACTGCTGTTCATTACTCTGCTTTTGGAGACAGAGCCAGAACTTTGCCTTTTGGATGCACTGGAATTCATCATATGAAGGCATTTTATTCTCCCCCAAAAAGTACACAGTTTAACCCTCTCACCTTGAAATAATAACAGTAACAGGTTTGCTTGGTGTTTTAAACCATTTTCCTTCCGATAGGATACCTCCTAGCTTTCAAGCAAGTTCCTTTTGTCAGAGATCAACTAAAGGAAACCCAGCTAATGGGTGGCTAATGCACAGATGCATTCAGCTCAAGTTTTGGCAGATCCCAAGTAGCTTGTCCTTCTTCAGAGTGATGCAGAGCCAAGCTTTTGTCCTTACTTGTACCTGCTCACTCTTTCTGGCTGCAGTAATACAAACTGGACGGAACCATGTGCCAGTGGCTCCCAGGAGGCCCACTGGGATGTGGGACTCAGCTCAGCCTGACTGTTCCTAGATCATGGCTTTTCTGTCCTGGGAAAGAAGAGAGGGGCTACCAACACATTCCTTCTACTAGAGAACAGTGTCTGGGGTTAGTACTTCTTCTGGGCCACCCCACACCAAGAGGAGCTCATTCAGTCGTGTTTCACTCATCTTTTTTCACCCTCAGTCTCATTCATCCTTTCTCTCTCTTTCCTACTCTGTCTTGGCACCTTCTCTCCCACAAGCTGCCATTCCAGCCCAGCTCCTGGCAGAAGACTGAAGAGAAGCTGCTCCCCAAGGCTTCTAATGGGTTGAGAAGTGCATTCTCCCTTTCCATCCCTGGGAGACATTCATACTTCACTAAGGACCACCCTCTTTTTGTCTCCAGTTTGAGAATCAAGGTCAGATGTTTCAGAGAGTCACACATTGCAGGACACAAGACTGCCCAGAGGCAGTGCCTTGGAGCAGA
This sequence comes from Anthoscopus minutus, assembly GCA_013399455.1. NCBI lineage: Eukaryota > Metazoa > Chordata > Aves > Passeriformes > Paridae > Anthoscopus > Anthoscopus minutus. The sequence goes on from VWYI01041005.1 coordinate 70,914, forward strand.
GATTTCTCATGCTGTCCGTGTCATGGGGAGGTGCTGAGGTTTTACTTGGGGTTTCTTACACCACACTATTTGTTCACTCCTTCCAGCTCTACTCCTCACTGCCTCAGTCATACATCTGTTGGCAAGTCTGATCTTTCTAGACCCCAGTTTTTGACAGAGGACCACTGTCCCTGCCTGTTGCAGCAAGTTTCATGCTTGCAGCCCAACAGTCCCATTCCTTATATGAGCCCTCTCCTCAAATGGTCTGATAGAAGAGCAAAAAACCCAGCCATGCAGTGGATGATAAACTGCACACTGAGGAGCACCTGCCTGGCTCCCAGAAGCTATTTATCAGGCTCTCTTAATGCAAGATAACAGGACTGGCACATGCAGTAGGCATAAGGGCTTCTGAGCCTGACACTAAAAGGGGAGGGATCACATGGTGCAGTAGAGTAGCCAGGACTCCCTTGTTAGCTCATTGTATGGATTACCCCTTTAAAGAGAGAGAAGGAGACTGGTGGAGGAAGGAGAGACATTCTTATTTTAACAAACAGCTTTTCAGCCACCACAAATGATTTCTGCAAATCTATCAGTTCACCTTTTTTTTTAATCCCCTACAGATAGGAGGAAAAAAAAAAAGAGCCCTGAAATTGATTCACCATCTATAAATAAGAAAGAATCAATAGTAAAATTTCTAGCTAATTTCCCTCTCCCTCTTTGCTCCTTGGACTATTTGTTATCTTAGAAATATTTGTCTGGGAAAAAAAAAAAGAGAAACATCATCGATTCCTGACTGCGACGTGTTCCTCTGCCTTGCCCTACAGCTCTCCTCTCCTCTCGTCTCCTCTCCTCTCCTCAGCGTGTGGAGAGGGACGGGTCCTTCAGACGTGCCTGGCTCCTCTTCTCAGGTTTGCCTCCAGCGTGGCTGCTGCCGGGGTCCCTCTGGGCAGTGCATTTGTGGTGTGGCACTTTGTCCTTCCTGCCAAAGGAAGAGAGAGAGGACAGATGTGTCAGACACAGCAGGTAAGCGTGTGTGGGGTGCGCCTGGAGGAGAAGCCAGGTGTGAAGTCTGGCAGTGAAGTGCATCTGTAAGGAAGCCTTTGGCAGCTCCAGACAAGTTAGAGGTGGTTAAAGACCCCCTGGTCCCATTCCTGTCTGGCCAGAGCAGGGTTAGTCCTTCCAGGAGGCTTCAAGGGCTTTATGCTAGCTCTGAGCTCTCCAACAGAAGTCCCATTACTTCTCTTTGGGTGAAGCACTCCCCACTGTTTTCTTCTGCCAAGGTTCCTGTACACCTGAAATATTTCCCTTCATTTCTGCTCATGAACAGCCCTCCTCTCACTGTGACTATTTCCTTCTGGGGCATGCACCATTCATAGGATGGCTGTGTTCACACATCTGCTCACAGCTGGATTGACCCCACTGCCAGGGATGTTCACAGCTGGGTCAATCTTTGGGAACACTCTGATTGTGTGACCAGGGAACATCCAGCACCCAGCATGTGATGCCAGAGCTTCCAGCATCCAGATCAGTGCCTTCAAAGAACCCACAAAGACATGATACTGCTATTTCACTGTGCCCATAACTCCAATTATCTGGCTCCAGTTATCTAGCACTCATGCCAAATTCGAGTTGTCAGTATAGTTTGGAGTTTCCAGTGCCCCTTTCAGGCTGCAGCCCCAGCCGAGCTATGGGAGTTTTATAACTGGTCTCCAAAGGAGCAGGATTGTGATAAATACAAAGTACTTTTTGCAGTGATGCCCCAGGAGTTCACAGGGTAAGAACTGAGCTTTTCACAACCCAGCACCACAGAACCAGCTCCCCAGCTTCCCACAGCTTATCTGGTGGAAAGACTTGCTTTGTAACACTTCAGTTCCTGATAAGGGACTGAGTAAGTCACACTACTTGTTTCCCAGACAAAACACTCCTCTGTGTGTGTATTTACAGTGTGCATGATGAATTTTTGCTACTTTAAGGAAAAGTAAATCTCTATTATCAGTTAATTCTGTAACATTTCTGTTCTGTTTACTTACAGAACGGAATTTCTTTACTTTTTGCTTAGAGATTGTAATTAAAATCCTCCATCTCACAGCCCACCAGTCGCTGCCCCTCTCTCCGGGTCCTGACACACTGGTCACAGCAAGATGGGCACAGGTGACCAGACAGCCTCAGCCCTGGTCTGTCTGTCTGGGCAGAGCCAGGCCTGGGGAAACAGGGTCACAACTCACACCATTGTGTCCAGGGGCCTCCTTGATGAGAGGCTGAATTGCAGAGGGTGTGGGTCCTGCAGCACCATCCCTTGTTCAGGGGGCTATCCCAGAGCAGGGACCTTCACATCACAGCTCCTGCCAGCACTGGTGGCTCTCACTGGGACTGAAAAGCTGTCTCTGAGACAAGCAGTGGGGCAGGAGCCAGAGGAACCAGCTTTGGCTGCCTGTGGAATTCCAGTGGAGAGTGGGGTCCCTCCACACTTACCCCAGAGCAGCACCATCTCTGAGCAGCCATCACCGTGCCCTTCAGACAGCTTCTCCTTTGTGCAAGCAGCAAAACCCAGAGATCCATTCCCATGCCAAGGAAGGTAATCAAACTGTGCTGTCAGTGTTGCTCACAGCAGCCAAGGGGCTCCAGTGACCCTTCAGGGTGCTCCCTCAGCCATGGCCCCCTCAGCTCCCTCTTGGCCCCCTCAGCCATGCCTTGCCAACTTTGTTCCTTTTCCCTGCTGCAGCAGGACACAAATGAGAAGTCTTCTACTTGTGCCTGATATGCTCTTGAGCTTTGAGCTCTCAATCCAGCTCCCTCTAAGGTCAGTTATTTGTATTCCCCAGGGCAGCTGCTGACCCTGGGCAGGCTGGTGCTGTACCAAACCCTACTGAGACTCAAACACTGGGAGGGAAAGGAGCTGTCTGTCACACATCTGTCACGTGTCAGAAGTGAAGTGACCGACCAAAGGCCACCCAGCAGGCCTGGGAAGAACTGGAAGGAGCTTGATGAAATCCCAGTTTTCTTGATCCCTGCCCCCTGACTCACCCCAAGGAACTGGGCCCCTCTGTAGTGACACAGAGAAACCTGCCTTCCTCACCACACAAGTGTGTGTTTTTCAGTGCCTCTGCCTTTATTTGCAGAAAGATGTTTTAATAAACATCTAAAAAAATTGTAATAAGGTAGCTACTGATGGGGCCCAAGGCTTAGAGGGCTTCACCTCCACCAGCCCTCCCCTCCTCCCCGCTGTCACAGCTGTCACCAGTTAGTTCATCATTTACTGCATCTCTACAGTTCAATCACCAACCTAAGGCAGAGTGGTATTTTGAAGAGATAAACATTGAGACAAAAATAAATAAATTAGGACCCTGGGAGGGAGACCTGAAAGGCACAGCGAAGTGAGAACAAGCAGTTTCTCTGGTTCTGTGTGTAATTACGTTGACATGTTCCTAGACAACACTGGAGACCCAAACACAGCAGCAGCTGTGAACCAAATGGAGACTCATGGAAAATATCAGAAAGTCAGCCAGGCAGCCCATCCCTTGCCCTGGGGCTGCATCAGCACTGTCCATGTCACTGCTGACAGCCTTCCTGCCTGCTCCCAGGGCACAGCCAGCGCTGCATGGGCAGGCAGGGCTCACCTCCTGGCGGGACTTCCATGCAGACTTACATTTCTCTGCACCCACTCCAGTCACTGGAGCACCACTGCTGAGTGTCAGTGCCACGCTCCTCTATGCAAGTGAAGGAAGCAATATAATATAAAATATGCAAAGAGGATAAAAATGGGTCTTAAGCTTCCTTTTTCGTAGTTTGGTTGAACAGGAAAAGGAAATCTATATGTCATACCAACAGCACTTACAAGTGAGATTTTAGACACTGGCCTTTTTCAGCTGTCCACTGAACTGAAGTATGATGAGAATCAACCACTCAGTTCACATCAGGTACTTGTGACAAAGTGGTTTTTTTTGGCCATACAGCCAATTGACAGTCACAATCAAACCACAGCTCTGCTACATGTTCATCGCACAGACAACAGTTAATCTTGCAGCCATGCAAACTGTTTTGAAAATTGAAATCTCAGAGGCATAGCAATTACAATACCAAATTTATACCGCATCTCTCACTCAACTAATTGTACATCCAAAAAATCACCACTTGAATAATCTGAATACATTCACCTTTACAGCTAAAAAAGCCTCTGCTACATGCTTGATCTCAACACAATTTTGAGTTACAGAACCCCATGGGAAAAAAAATGCCAACCTCTGATTTCAACAGGAAAATTGCTTCTATCTAAATACAGCAGATGCATAATTCACACTGAGGTTTAACAGCCTGGTGTTCCCAGCAAAGCTTGGTTTTCCTCTGCAAAATTAGGGATGTTGCTATTGCTGCCTGTAGGTCTCCCAGCCCATGTACAGGGGGACAAGCCCTTTACACACCTGCTCTGCACGTAGTGTACAAGTTCACATCCAAAATAATTATACCTGGATTTCTAATTGTTAGCAAATCTTAAAGGCCTTAAAATGAATTAGCAGACTTAAAATCTGAGCTGATGTTGTGGACGAGTTGAGGTATTCAGAGCCACCAGTGGAGGCACATTTGTGGCATTTTAAATTCTTTCACACTCACATTTCTTGACTTTTGTCTCCATCTCGTGAAGCAAGGCAAAGTGGGGAGATTTGAACTAGTGACTTTGCAGCTGGTGTATTAAAGAAAGTCAAAATAGAAGAGAATTTAAATTGCAAAGGGAAGTAAAAATAAAGTTATCTAAGCTATGCGAGTGGGATCAAAAATGAGTCATCAAGGCTGGAAAATGGGTAACCTCTGATCCCTGAAACTAAGAAATCTGGCTGCTGTCGTGTTGCTGCTGATCTAATTTTTACACTTTCCCCTCCATACAGAGGAGATGCTTTTCCATTGCATCCATCACAGCTAAACAATCAAAGCCTGATCAGTCCCAATGCTTCACTCTCAGGGATGCACAATTAACCAGCACCATGTTTGACACTGCAAGGGGAGCGCAGTATTTTCTGGGAATGCCTGACAAGTTTCAGTCGTAAAGAACACAAACCAAATGACCCAGCAGATAATGACAGCCAGTGCCCTGACAGTTAGATTATGTGCATGCTCCAAAGCAAGGCCAATTAGAAGCAATAAAAACAAATTTGAAATGTTAGAGTAAAGGTCAGAAATCCTCAGCCATTACCACAGGCTTGATTTTATTTTTTTTCCAAGCAGTAAGCAGTGCCTATTTCCAGTTAGCGAGCATGTAGTCATGTTTCCCAGGTGCCCACCCATCCATTACAGCACACTGTGACTTCTGGGACATGCAAACCCCACTAAAGTGGTGTGTGGAGACTCCCAGCACTACCTGGATATCTTATCAGGTCCATATCCTACGGCTCTGCCCTTCTGAGTGCAGGGGCTGGCCCCCACTGCTTATAGAGAAGGCAGATGTTAGAGGGTGTGCATATGTTTCTCCCTCCACCACAGAAGGGTTCCTGCTGCTTGCCATCCATCCCTCAGTTCCTGGCCTCTCTCCCCAGCTCAATGCAGCACGACACGCCTGCTTTATCCAGGAGACCATGCCCAGAGGCAGGAATAATAAGTTTATAGCTGAAGCCACGCTATCACAGAAGAGAAGAAGGAGCCACAATTAGAAGCAACTCATGTGGCTCTCACACTGCCACCCTTGTGTACCTCTGACCCCGGAGCTGGAGGCTTCAGAGAGCATAGGAGTGGGTTTTGTCTTGGTTCCTGTCCTCCCATTTCCTAAGGAGCAGCGGGGCAATAATGGATTGCAGTCACCTGATGAGATGTAGCAGAAAAAGGCAGTCCCTTGAGCTCATTCAGGTTACCAGTATGATATTGGCATTAATGTGCTGTTTACATCAGACATTATGCATGTCAACCCACCCTTCACATAGGACCCTGTCTCTGCTTTCAGAGCAGGAAAATCCCAGGCCAGAGTGATGCATGAAATAACATAAATGCTGTAAATCTGCTTATTGAGACCTGGCTTCCTCAGAGCAAGAAGACCAGGGAAGGAGAAGGAAAGCAGGTGGGTACCTGCAGGCATACCTATGTGAGGATGTCTGTGAGAGCTAATCTAAATACATTTAGGGTTTAAATGCAAAGCTGATTAGTGAAACCACAGCAAGCTCTTATGTGATATTCTCCTTCAGAGTTAAAGTAGCCATAATTCAATTTATTCATTTAGCTCATTTCCAAAAAGTAAATTGAGGTGGAGTAAATTAAATTAAAACAGCTGACAGCACCTTCATTTTGAAAGGGATTGTTAACATGGACCCAGTCTACTTCATACAGTAATGCAGATTAGTTTTGCCTGCTAGGCCCCCTGTCAGGCACACTAGCTCCCCGTCCTGAAGTATTTTTACACTCCCTCTGTTCAGGGAGTCTCCAAGAGCAGGACGAAGCTAGAAACGTATTTGGGTGTTTGCATGTGCTTAGTGTGCACGTGCTTAAATCCAGGGTAAAATCCCTGCAGCTGGCAGCCACATTCCCAAGTGTTTGAGAAGCTAATTGTTGTAATGAGGAATTTTGGTGAAGCCTCTGCTGGGAACTGGCCAAGCACAGCACATCTCTAAACTCTGTAAATGAATCCTTTTCAACGAACCTATGCAAATGTCAATGTTCAAAACCTGGAAGTTGTTCTGTAGTGACAGCTACAAGCATCAAGAGTTGTATAAAACATGCAGACATGTGGGAACAAGCTGACATTATAATTACCAATAGAGAAGGGAGGAAACCCCCCTCAAAATTATTTTTTTGGGCAAAACATAATTTTCCTTTAAACCTTAGTTTGGCTCCCATTACTAATACAATCTACAGACCTGCAAATCAAATTGAAGCTGTTTGATTCTTTTCTATTTGGCTGTCCTTATTCCATTTCCTCCCTCCTCTACAAACTGCAAGAGGTTTTGCTGACCTTTCACGTTTGGTCTAGAATATTTTTTCTGTTTATTACACTCTGCTCTGCCCTTAGCCACTGAAAATGGTGGGAGAAAAGACAACAAGACAATAATTTAAGTTTGGGAGAAGTGAGCTGGGCATGGAAACAGCCTCTTGGGAATAAAGCAGGGAAGTGACTTCACTCCCAGCTCTCACCTGAGTGATGGCCAGGTCAAAGAAAGCACAACCAGATGTAGGTGAAACCTCAAAAATCCTGAGCTTGAAAGTGTAGAGAGGAATTTTTCTGAAACACAGGTAGAGGCAAACTAGGGAGAACATTCCAGACCCAGTGGGGCAGAAGGACCTGCACTCAGCACATGCCAGGGAGCAGCACAGCCCTGGGATGGTATCAGACCCTGTCTGCCCACACAACCTCTGGGCACAGCTGTTCAGTGTTGAGATGGGGCTCAAAATGAGTTGTCCAGGAAAAAGGACCCACCTTTGGTCAGACTGTGCCTATACACACACAAAGACTTTCCCTGTCCCCAACCAGTGTGGTGCAGATGACAGTGCCCATGGCCTCTGAGGATGGTGGGACCCGTGGGCAGATCCAGCCTGTTGGAGGCACAGCTGTGCTCTCATACATCATCATTAGAGCTGCAAAGTCAAGCAGCAAAAAGAGGAATTGCCAGAATAAAGGCTGTCAGAGCAATTTTAATTCAACCTCCTGGCAGATATGTCTTCTGATGGGGTCTTTAATTACCTCATCACAGTCTACTTTTTCTCCAACAAGGCTGGTGCTTTATTCAGGGCACGATGGACAGACAGCAATTAATGAAGGGCCAGTCAATATTTTGTTCTGTCCTTTTTTCATTCAGTGTGTGGCCCCAGGCACTATTTGCCACATGCCATCAAATCTTCGCTCTTAGAATTATTCATCTTCTCCTGGGCTTTTCTCTCACACGTATCAGTACAGCAACTCTGAGATTCCCACATAGGAAGGAATTTCTTTTCCAATACTTCTGTGAGCAGAGCACCTGGGTTTTGCCTACAGAAAAATACAGGGCAGACATAAGCTGCAGAATGCTCCACCAGGAAGGCCCAGGTGGGATTTTTCAGGATACCCACACTGTCTCTGTTCAAAGCTCATCTTCCCTAACCTCTGCCAGAGCTGTTTAAACACTTAGAATATCTAGAATTTGAAATTCAGTGTGTCCAGAATATGATTAACATGGACCTGGTGGCTCTCAGAGAAAAAATGTCAGTGGTCTAAAGAGAGAAGGTCTCCTCTGTTGATGCTGTGCTGGAGCAGGGCTTTGTTGCTGCCAGGGAGCCAGAGAAAAAGAACAGAGAAATGCTGATAAGGGCAAAGGAATGAGCTTCAGGCAGTGCAAGCTGACTGGCATTTGTGAATTTTTCACCAAAAGTTCTGGTTTTGCACCTTAATCATTCCCTGTAACAGCTGTACTCTGCAGTCTCTTAATCTCTTACAAATTTTTCACCTTTTACCAACCTCCTTTCAGAGGAGGACATTTCACACTTTCAACCCAAGATATCTTAACCTTTCCTCTGGCACAAGTAGAAAGAGGTGAGAGCAGGACAGAGATTCAGTAAGAGGAAGAGCTCCCTGTGCCACTGGCAGCATCAAAGGGAGCCCCACTCAAATGGATTCCAGTGAGTGCACTGGGAGTGGAGCTCTGGTCACTGAACAGCTTAGAAAAAGGACAAGAGGAGAGGAAGGGCATGAACCTTCATTGCTGCCCAACAGCCCCTTTTGCACTGCTCTCTCCTGCTCTGTGCCCACTTAACCTCCCCTTAGAGAGCTGCCTTAGTGTCCAGGACAGGCCCTCTGAGCCTCTCTCAAGCACAGCTAAGTGACAGTGCTCTCTCCTCCAGCAGCTTCTGCAGGCAGTACAGAGCTCTCACCCTGCTAGAAATTCATGGGGCCTGCTGGTTTGTCACTCCAAAGAACATTCAGCATTTTCAGCAAGGCTTTTAATTCATTAGCTCACAAAGGAAAATATTCTAACCTTCTTGCACTCCCCAGCTGAGTCACTGACGCTTTCTACCTTGCTGCAGGCACATCACCTTCAGGAAAATAATTGCTTAGCATGCTGATAACGGCAGACATTATCTTTGTGAGCTGGGTGTTTGTTTGGGATTCACAGGGTCTCCCTGCCATGAGGACTGCAGGACACACTGGGGTCACTGCTTGAAACCTGACCTGCCTTCACAGACTGTGGGAAACTCACTGGGCTCACTCCAAGGGCAACTGGGGGGATGCTGGAGGACTCTTAGTCAGAGGGAGGGGGCTGAAGGTTTATGGAAAGAGCTGGATGAGCTGTGCTGGGCTTCATCACTGGAAGAGGTTGCCCAGAAAAGCTGTAGATTCCTAATCCCTGGAAGTGCTCAAGGCCAAGCTGGATGGGGCTTGGAACAACCTGGTCTAGTGGAAGGTCCACCATCTAGGGGAAGTCCCTTCCAAGCCAGACCAATCTGTGATTCTGTGGTATGTTGATCTCCAGGTGGCATTTGGGCTCATGTAGGCAAGGACATGTGGAATTTAACCACAGGTCCAGCCAACCAGTTGGATTTACTTACAGGCACATAATCACATTTTACAGGTACAGTTACTTCTCTTGACCCTTTAAATAAGCTGGACTTTTGGTCGTAGAGGGTGCCCCACTTCCAGCCTCAATCTTGTTCTGTAACCAGAGCTGTTGCCTCAGTTGTTGCCTCTTACTCCAGATGATCCTGATTCCATTCCCACTGCACTGCTGGCATTGCCTATGCTGTAGGATGGCTGTTCTCTGACAGCCTGACTGCATGGACAAAGCTCTTGTAAAGGTGCCTGAATTTGGGTACCAGCCCTATTTTTGAACCTCAGGTCCACCTTTTTGTGCCTCAATTTCCTTCTCCAAAACATTGTTATTCCAACATAAACATTTCCTTCCTTATGGTCAGACATGCTCTGGAAGTGTTGCAGGTTGTTGCTATTTCCAGGCCTGTCATTCTAACACATTTTGGCTGCACTAATTCCCTCAAACAGAAATTGTTCTGCCTGTCCTAGTCTGGGACAAAGCAGGCAATTAGTTGTCTCTTACACGTTTATTAACTCTGCAGCTTTCTTTCAATGACTATGTGAAATCCAGTAATGTTTTAATATATTTTCATAAACTGTAGGCACAACATGTCCTGTTTCCACTAATAACCATGCCATATAATTAGTCCTGATTACACAGATATTTAGTATCATTTTACATATTCCAGTCCTTTCCTAGTGGCACTGCCTAGCCAAGGCATATTTAAAGCCACAGCCATCTCCCTTCTGTTTCCCAGTAGTTTGCAAGAATTCCTTTTGGAGAGGATTGCAGTTAACACAGCAGATTCATTTCACTGGTGTACATTTTAGGTATGNGACCAAGCCCAGGATACAAATAGAAGGCATTTATCTACTTACAGGGAAAAGCCACCATTTGAAATCCATCAGGAAATTAACAACATGAATCCTTAAAAATCTATTCCTTAAACATCTGTTGGCTTAAGGCTGAACATTGACCGTATTTAGGATTTTATTGTGAGGTAATAGCCCCCAAACAAAAGATCCCTCAAGGCATTAGGCTCTGGTGGGGGAACAAGAAAAATTTGCTCTGTGCAACCCGATTAGAGATGTGTATCTTTCCCTGCTGGCGTGGCTGTCTCTATAGAGATGGACATGGATATTTGATGAGATTAAAATGCTTCAGTTACCACTGTCAGTGGTTCTTTAATTTAAAATGAAGAAAGCAAACAAACATTCCTTTTGATGAGGTAACTGAATGATGCTATGGAAAAGCACTTTGCTGTCAGCTGGTAATTAGGTTCAGTAATAGTTGTGGGTTTTTAGCCTTGGAGGCTGTGGCCCCTGGGAGTCTGAGAGAAATGATACATTCAATTTCCGGAGGAGAGGAAGATGCTGGATGCTTTTCTCTGCTAACCCTGCAGGTCTCTGCAGATAAGAGCATTCAGAACTGCAGTGCTGACAATCCTCCTTGAGCCAGCCTAAACTGTGGCGTCAAGATCTCAGCCAGAAAAGGGAGATGGGCTCGAAGCAGGCCTAACACAGGCAGCCTGGCTCTGACCACATATATAAGGAGCTGCCAGAATGGCTGCAATGAGAGGATTTTTAAAGGCTGCAGAAGGAACTCCAGCAATTGCTCTCTGGTCTGGGCTGATTATTTGTAACATCCATCTTACACATCACTAGAAAATCTTCAGTAGGAAAGTGTTCCTTTGCAAACAAGGAACATTCTCACAGCTACTCTTTTAAGGGAAGAAAAAAATGAGTAGAAGGAAGGAATGAATCTCAAGGCTCAGCTGCCTCCCTTGCCTATTTGGAATTACATTTTCCTCTGTAAAATATAAACAATATTTGGTTGTGCTGTTAAGAGCTGAAACCCAAACGAAACATTTCAATTGGAATAAATGCATTAAATTTAAGTTTTTCAGTTTGGAGGCATTCTTTCTCAGAACAGAGGCAAATACTGAATATGATGCTTCCAATGAAACAGGTGCCTCTGTTTGCTGCTCTGCTCCTCTCTTCATGTTGTAACACATCTTTTCCAGCTCAAGGAATGCTGATTCTCCATAAACAGTTCAGTGGTATCTCCCCTGCTCCTCACACAAGCTAAGGGACACGGAAAGGATGCAGTTGGCCAACACCAAGAAGGACCAGCATTGCTGCAGGGAGCCAAGCTTGGGTGTTTCATGCCTTTGTGCCTCACTCACCAGTGCCTGACTTCACATCCCACTTCTTTTTGGACCAACACCCACTGAGCTGGTTGTGAAACTGGAGCAAGGGCTCGGAGCAAGAGGGGATCCCTGGGTAAAGCGTCCAGCTGGGCTGGCAGAAGGAGCCTGCCAGCACTGTGGCAGCTCCAAGGGGAGGTGGAGAACTCTGCCTCAGCACAGGTTTGCCAGTAACTTCCTGAAGCACTGAAAAAGTTTTCACTTCCAGAATTAAAACTTTGCAAAATAAAAGTGGGTCTGATTTGCTCTCAGGAGATAAATGAAGGGTAAGTCCATTAAAGATACTGGTGTGAGATTGGTGTACAGCAGAGAGAATTCAGGAAAGATATCGATATCTCCAAAATCCTCTGAATATTTTTTCAGACATAAACCAGGTATCTTTTCTGATCATAAATGCTTTATTTCCAAATGGAATTTCAATAAAATAAGTATAGTGAGACTAGCACTTATTATAGAGCTGTAATGCAGCAGCACTGAAATTTAGTCATGAAAGGTATTAAAAAAGCAGCCCGGCTAAAGCAGGAGAAATTGCTTTCTGACCTACCGAGTTTTAGGAGTAGGTGCTAGTTGTCCTTCCACCAAGGAGTTCAGCTTGTAGTAATCCAAGAATGTTCTGGCCACATTTCTTCCAAGCTTCATATCTGTGAGTTTTTAATTAAGGAGCATTTCTTTAAATAATAAAAATAATAATAACAATAATAATAGTAATGATATAGTCTAAAGGTAAGTTATTGCTCTTTAATGCAAGAGCAAGTTTTACATCAACCATCCCACAGAGCTCAGGCTCCAGGCAAAATTTACTTACGCAGGTGGATAAGGTGGGGGTCATCTTGTTTGCTTCTTGTTTTCGTAGGCAGATGCTGCATAAAAATATGGACAGGAGGAAACATCTCCTTTTCCCCCCACACCTGGCTGCAGATCCCTGTGGTTCTCATGAAATAATGCACTAGACAAAAGGGGCCTTCCAATTTCCACATTCAGGGAGAATAATTACCTTAAAATGCTTGGATACAGGCAGTATTTCTGTATCCAGGATACAAGGTCAGCTATACCACGGTATGAGCCTGCCATGGACCAGTGTGCTGAAGGCTGGGATTAATGCTGTAGCCCTCCACACCTTTGGCTCTGACCCCCAGAGTGTCATGGGAGAATTCACTGTTCTTTCCCTGTGTTGTATTCAGGACCTGAAATGGTGATTTTAGCACTGACCTGGAAGGACAGTAGGTTACCTTAACGAGTTCAGCAGTAACTCTGGTTTGTCTTCTCACTAGCCATGATTTCTCCTTCAGCTAAACCCAGCGTAAGGCAGGTGCTGTGCATCAAAGCTGCCATGAAGACTTCAGGGACACAGGAACCAGACCTACCTGAAGACTCAGCTGCTTACAAAGAAGTTGAATAACTTGTGGATTGCATTAAAAAAAATATCCCAGAAATGTTCATGGGGTGAATCCACTACTCTTGTGAGAAGTCAGCATTAAGTCTGCCTGTTACAGAGCAGCACCTCCTTATCATCTACAGGGTGATGTCCAGCTGGAAGATATCCAGTGGACTCCATTATCCTCAGCTGTAGCTCAAGGCTCCATATATTTGCCTGTTTTGAACTGATGCCTACCCAGGCTGCAATAATCCCGTAGTGCTCCAGGGCACTGCCCCAGATGCTCGTGGTGAGGAGCATTTCGGCAGGGCTGCTGCAGCAGCTGAAGTGGCTACAGAACCTGGCCAGTCTGGAGAGACCCAGCAGCCCAGGAAGAGAAACCATTGCTGGGTTGTTCTGTGTGCATGTATGCATGTTCTGCTTTATCCATAGTTACCTGCTGACGATTCCATTAGAGGAAAATTCCAGAAGTGCAGCATCCCAGGGGCTTCCAGTAGCGCTGTTGGAGACACTGGCCTCTAAATGAAGCTTTTTGTTACCCGCCCACTTACATTAGACACATCAAAACAAGTGAGCATGAGACATCAGGTTCACGCATCGCTGTGAGATCTCTTTATTGTTTATTTATGTATTTCTAGGGAAGGTCAAACCGATGTGGCAGTCTTCTGCAAAAATCCAGCCACCAGCTCTGCTAGCGCTGCAGTCAGATCTTGTGGCTGAGGATGACTCCTGACACTGCTTTCCTCTTGTACAATCTTGTCCTGCTTTTCCAGCTCCCACCTCTGTGCCTGGGGATGGTTCCATGGATCTGTCCCTCCTGAGGGTCTATCCTGACACGCTCATTTTGATCCTAACACCACATGTGCTGCAGACACCTCTGTTCTCCTGGCCAGCAGCAGGGCAGAGCTGGAGCAGCTGGTGCTCCCAGCTGTTGTCTGCATGGACAGGGAGAGGCAGCTCTGTGGATCAACACAGACCCTGTAGATCAGCACAGACTCTGTGGATCAGCACACGCCCTGTGGATCAGCACTGGCTGTTCTCTGCTGTGGCACTGCCCAGCGAGCTCCCTACCAGTACAGCTGGGTGAGACCAGCCCTGCATGCAGGGAGGCTCAGAAAGTTGGAGACAGCCTGAAGTTTAGTGATTCAGGGGAGGGCAGTGTTTCTCTGAAAGTGTTTTGTGGTTGTTTCTGGAATTTGGGGACGGCTGGGGGTTGTTTGGTTGCTGCGGATGTGGACTCAAAGCAGTGGTGAAGGTTAAGAGTTCAGAGTAGTCTGAGGAAGCGAGGAAGAAGGGGAGAGGGCTGTCAGACACTTAAGGGATTGAGAAGACTAACATGGCTTGATCTTGTAGCTTCTTTCATTTAGTCGTCACTTTAAAGACATGAAGTGGTAATTGGACTCAGTAAAGTCTCTAGGACATTTTGTCAGTGGCAATCTCAGAAAGCTCCTCTGCCAGAAGTGGCCCTGCTGCCCTTTGCTTTGTCTTTCTGCATTGCTGTTGTTTTCACGGAGAGAATCACCTGCCCTGCTGTCCTGGGGGAGGAAGCCCTTGGATGGCAGTGGGTGCAGCCGAGGAAGGGGCTCCACGAGCTCCTGCCTTGCAACCCTGCCTTAACCCCAACATGCAGGAATCCAGTTCCACTGCTGAGCTCAGGTCTTAGGAACAACTTTCTGAAGCTAAGGACAGCTAACAACTGGAATAACCTGCCTTATCATGTTGGGAAATCTCCAGAACATGGGTCTTAAGGAACAGGTTAAACCCACAGCAGACATGAATGGTTTAGGTGCTGCATGAAGTTTGGGTAGGGAAACATAAAACGGCACCTCAGGCCACTTCACCAAATTTTCCTACAGTTCTGAACATGTTTTTTAACCCACAGAGAGACCTGTTTATTAAGATTGACAGGAAAGGTAAGGGCATTTTACAGAGTATGGACACACAGAAGGAAAGCGTGAAGAAACTGGAAATGCAGTGTCACATGCATCCACCGAAAAGTCACAAAATGGGAATAACTTGCAGTAAGCAATGATGAAAAGAGACTCAAACAAGCAGGGGATAAAAAATGTGCATGTTCTAATACAAGTCTCTCTAACCATCCTGCCCCCTCTGCTCTGTCTGTCACTTCTGCAAGGGATGAGTGGTTTCTGTCATGGAAATCAGGTGCCTGATACATAAAACCATGAGCAGCAGCATTGGTCTCTCCCTGTGACTGTCCAGCCTGGGCATGAGCTGGTCTGACTCCCTCAGCAAGCGCCAGCAGCACGTGTGTGCAGAACCAGTAGAGGAAAACGAACATAAGCAATAACATTTACATTTATCTCTTGTGCATGGAAGGCTCAGACTCCACTTTGGCTTACAGTGTATCCTGAGCACGTAAATAACAGCTACTGCAACCCAAACCCACTTTTGCTGGGTGGTTTGGTTGGTTGGTTGGGTTTAACCACCTTCCTTTCTGCAATCACACGTGCTGTGTGCACACAGGAACTCCCTTCCTAGGCTGAAATGCACTTGACAGAAGGTCATTTCTCAGCTACTCCCATCATGGGAGCCCAGCTCATACAAGACAGACAAAATGTATTTGGGAGAGTCATGATGGAAACAGCTGGATATATCTTCATCTTCACTAGCATCTGCAGCTCCCTCTCATCTCTCTTCCTCCTCCACAGACTCATTCCTCCATGCTCTGTATTTCTGCCTGGAAGTGGAAACCAGTGTCCCTCCTGAAAATGCCCTTCTCACAGCAGTTACTCTGTGAATGGCATCAGCAGATTTGGGGAGATTTCAGGACAGTCTGTTTATGCACAGCTCTGCCAAATTTCACAGATGTTAGGAGGTTCAAGAATTGTGCTGGGCTCTCTGCAGAATCCTGCACATTTATGATCCCTACCATGTCCCACAGCCCAAAGCTCCCAGCCCTGGTAAGAAAGGAGGGCAGAGGAGTGGGGACTCTCACAAGCCATTACTAGTTTTCAGCTGACACGATTCACTGAGCCTATTGTGAACAGTCTGCTTAAGCTCGAGCCTCTGGAAGTGCAGACAGAGCCTTGTTCTGTCTGTGCATGGAGGCAATAAAAATCTCAATTTGGAAACCAGTTAGCAGTACAAGTCATTAGGGGAGGTACTAAATGTTGCTGCTTTAATAGCTCACTGATCCTTTAATAATGCCACTGCAGCAGAGCATGGTGGCACCATTCGCTCGCTTTTGTTTTGCTTTTTGAAATTCAGGGTCATTCCACTTTCAAGTGAGTGGATTATCTCTCTTTCTTCATTCTGCCAGACACTGCAAACTGCTTTAAATAATTAGAAAAAAGGATGGCTCCTTCAAATTCACCATCTCATTTTCATAAGGTCCAGTGTCATTGCTTTGGAATAGGAAGAGAAACCGTGGTGGTGGTAAGGATTTGACAAGGGCAAAACAGTTAGCAGCCCCCACTCATCTTTGATAAGTCCTGTGGGGTCTCTGCCAAGCAGATTGGATCTCTGGTTTTATGTCTCATCTAGAGGACAGCACCTCCATCAATTTGAAACACTGCACTGGGTTATTAGCTTATGGAATTCATCCAAGTTTATTCCTAAGTAGGATTTGAAATGTGACCATTCAGTCCAGAGGCACCAATGACCAGACCCACGCGAGTCTTTTGTTTCAGACAAACAGCTTTACGTTAGCCTAAAGACAGACAGAGAGGAAGAAAAAAAAATGGAAAGGAAGAAAGAGGGTAAGGAAAATGAGAACAAAGAGAAAGATTAATCTTTTTAATAGCTCAAATTAAAAACTAGAAATTCTTTGTTTGACACAACTGAATTTTACAGCAAATCTCTGTCCACCACAACAATGATCCTGTTATTTATGAAAAGAGGGTTATTTTGTTTGGGAGAGTCCCAGATGACTGTGGTCAGTGAGCATACTGTCAGCTTCATACAGTCTCAAGAGAAATATGGATGAGGTTTTCTCGTCTGTGTGTAACAGCTTCCATCAATGGATAAAACCCTTTCCTGACTCGAACAAGAGCTCTAATGGAAAATGGCATTACAGGGCTTTAAACCACCATGTTATATCATGCCAAGCCTGATCAGAGCTAGTCCTCTATTTTAGCAGAGCTGTTTTTACCAGTTACTTACTTATTTTGTTTCACAGTGCTGACACTGCTCCCTAATAAACAGATGCTGCCTCAATCTCATCTCACTCCAAACAAAGTGTGACTGGGGCAAAATAGATATTTGGTGGTGAAGGAGGGTGGGGAGAGGGGCTATCCCAAGGCTTTTCACCAGCATTTAACATGGTGCAAGTCTGGGTGCTGATGATGCATCTTTCCCTGGGACTCACTCCAGGTAAAAAATGTTCCAAATGCCTAGCACAGCTGGTTACATATTTCAAAATCTTTATCAAAGGAGGAAGCTTCTAAAATGGGAGTGTGGGGAGGAGACTGGGCCTTCCATAGCTCCAGTGTAAGAACCAGGCTCAGTGTGGGAATTATGGGGGCACCCTCTCATGCAGGTCAAACTCGAGAAATGCAGCCAGATCATCCAGCCTTAAAATCTATAAATACCCTGAACTGCCAGCCTGGAAAGAGCAAAGGGACTTTCCCCAAGGAGAGCATTTTCATTCCCAATGCCCCCAGCTCCTGATCCCAAATGGGACAGACGCTTTTGGAAGCAAAAGGTAACAGCAATGACGAGCCTTCATTTTTATTCCTCTTGTGTGTTATCAGGGAAGGAACCAGGCAGAAAGATCCCTGACCCACTATTGCAGGCTTTCAGGCCCTTTTCCTGAAATGCTTGATTGTGGTGGAAGAAATTACAAAGATGGGAGTTGCGCACTCTTCTCCCTGAGTAATCAGAGGCCCGTAATTTTCTCTCCTGCTCTGAAAGAGGAGATTGGAGAACAGGTATCTTGGAGAGCACTGCTTCATCTCTGCCAGAGGCACAGTGCTCAAGGACCACGCTGTGTTTCCCATGAGCTCATTTCAATATCAGGAATCGCTTTTGTCCTCAGGAACTGAACTGAAGCAGGCAGATCCTGCCTAACACCTGGACATAAAGAGCAGGCAAGAAGGTGGAGGTGCTGCACAGGAGCCAGTGGCTGGACAGAGCCACGGGCTGCTGGCCCTGCTGGGGTGCTGCATCGAGGGGCAGCGGAGGGTGGGGAGTACCCGTGTGCCCCAGCTCTGCAGCTTGTGAGAATGGGCACCTGGTTCAGTGCCTGACTGAACACATTCTGCTGCTGATGGAAACCTGCCCTGACTCTGAGCTGCCACACGTGGCCATGAGCAATTAGCACCTGACTCAACGCAAGATTCAAGACATACAGACAGGTGCAGGAAATTCAGGGTGCCCTGAGCAAACAGTGACAGCTGAGATGTCTCAGACACCAGGAAAGTAATGCCACAGGGTCACAGCCCATTTCAGTCTGGATCCATGTGCCTTTCCCAGAGCTATGAGCATGATTTTACAGGGTCACCTCTGACTGCTGCTCCATTATCCTCATGCCATTGTTCCATGCAAGTGATGTTTTGTCCATCTTATGGTCCCTCTACACCGGTGGGAGATGGAAATGGGCCCTCTTGTAAATGGTAATCTGGCCTAAGCTATAAAATGACCAAAGAAAATGGTTTATTAAATATCTTGGAGTTGCTGACTCCTGATGAGGTTTTCTGAGGGATATAGGTCAGAACCAAGCTCACAGATGAAACAGAAAAAAACCCTTAAAGAATGAATTTCAGCATCAGTGCATTTAATTTGTTAAAATATTGCATCAGCTTTGCTTTGTAAATTGGTATACTATTACAATAATGCATTTAAAACCTGTTTGTAACAGCTTCTATCAAGCTGTCCCAAAATTAATTTGTGCCTGAATTTACTGGTCTTACGATAATGTCTGATGGATGTTTAATAAGAGTAGCAGCAAAACATAGGATGAGTCTCTTTTGTGATTTTAACGTTTCTGATCTTTGCTGTTGTTTAATTCTGGTTACTTGCCAGCTCTGGGAAGGAGCCCTTGTGGATTAGCTGACCTCAGCTCTTTACACAGTCAATGAGAATTACAGAGCTGATTCTCTCTGATGTACTGAGAAGGGATGAGGACAGGGGAAGAAATTTCCAAGTGAAAATCCAGCATTCACAACCTTCTTCTATTGCTGATGAATGTTCTCAAATGCACGGGGGGAAAACAGCATAAAAAACAAAGCCTTAAGAGTTGTTTTCAGCTTGGTTGGAAATGCAAGAACAGTACAATACTTTCCAACTGTAATTAAACCCCCCAAAATACACTGGAAAATCATAAGCTGTGGTCTTTGGGGATCCTCTTAGTCCCTCACATCTCAGCTCAGAAATGGGATGATCTCTGTTGTTCCAGGTCTGGAAGTTCCCTTTAGACATTCCACCCACAGCTTTGGGCATAGCATTTACTACCACCCAAACAAAATCAGTTTTAAGATAAATGGTAGAAAGAGTGTTTTGACACACCAAAGTGTGGATAAACCATTTCTCATCACTAAATTGCTGGAAGCTCATGAGTTGTATAAATCACAACCAGGCATCAGTAATCTGTTGTGTGCTGCATTTTCCCTCTTCAGCTGCAGCTTCCATTGTCAGACAGGACACAGTCAATAGCTTTGACAAGAGCAATCCTAAAAAGAAGAAATTAAGAATTGAGATTGACTGAGAAATATGAGGAACTAAGAAACATGAGGAGCTGAGAAACACGAGTGTTCCCTTGTGACAGAAGCCTGCGTGTAGCTGGGTTTAAAGTTGTTAAGTAAAGATAAAGAGAATTGAAGAATGGTGGCAGTAATTGCAGGGTTCACTGGGATTTTAGGGGACCTTCCTTCCCTGGCTGGGTTACCACATGTTCTGCTGTGTCCAAGTGGAACTATTTGCACTTGGGAGCACGGGAGTCTGCTCTCCAGTCTAAGCAGATGTAGATGACCTCCTGAAAACTACCTGAGGTCACCCAGCTGATAAAGGACTCAGTCCAGTGGCTAATAGATGGTTTAAGTCAAAATGCCTCTTAAGAACTTGTTTAGAGACACATTGGATTTATCCTGCTTTCAGTCAGTCTTTGTTAAGTCCAGACAAGGCACCATCTGCATTTGTAGTGGGCCAAATGCAGGGAAGGGACCACTTATCCTCAGGAATTGGCTTAGCTCCTCTCTCAGTGCATCCTGTGAGGAAAAAGGACCGTGGCCTCAGAGGCTGTGCCTTTAAAAACACTTGCAATCTCCAAGTAATAGTCATGCTTCAGTGTGTTCAGCATTTCAGCTGAGCTCAGTACAAAGTGCAGTGATTTAAAGCTGGGAGATCAGGCGGGATTCAGCAAATTCAGAATTATTTATTTCTTTAGAGCAGAAAGTCTGGCTACAGATTATTTACTGCAAATGGGTCTGTTTGGGGGAGGGGAGGAAGGCAAGAGGGTAGAGAAGGGTGAATTGATTGATTGGAATTTTTTCAATTAAAGCAAGCAGTTTTTAAAAAAGATTTAATGCTTTATTGAAAACCGTGAAATAATTCAAGAGTCTAGAGCTCTGCTAAGTGCAGATCATAGAGATGAAGATGGCGGGAGAAGAAACGAAAATTTTACTCTGTGAGAGAAGGGAAGGAGGAAGAAAAGAAAAAAGGGGAGGTGAAAAGAAAAAAATATCATTATCTTTGTTTCTTTGTCTACGTTAATGTATTTCTCTGCCTGAGTTATCTCCAGTATCTGCAAGTATTGATCCAGAATAAGGCACTGTTGGGCAGGCTGCAGGCAGCCCCCAGCTCTGCTGGGACTGGAGTGTTTCCAGGGATGCCAGAGCACAAAAAGATCCAGAGATTGGCTTTGCAATGGAACTGTGCCTGGCCAAACCAGGGACAGGGCTCCTGCCCCCTCTGCAAGGACCAGGCTGGGCTGGGGTGGCCAAGAGGCTCCAGAGCAAGGCATGGTCAGTGCTGAAGGGCTCTTTGGGTGTTTAGCTTTGGAGTGAGAGGCACTAAAGGGTGAGAGGACAACCAGAGCTAAAGGAAGGAATGCTGGAAGGAAGGGGCATCAGGCCATGAATGCCAAGCCCTCACTTCTGCCTTCACTGCTCCCTCAGACTGAAAGGCCCATCTCACACTTGGGTTATCTGCACTGCCCAAAGCAGGGACACACATGAGCTGGGCCAGAGCTCTCTCCACATCAGATGGACACACCTCACCATAGCTGGTCACTCCAGAGAGGAAGGTAAGAAGAGGATTAGAGCTATTACTGGTGGGTAGAGAAACTAATGATATTGTCTTTGTAGGGAAGAAGTAAAATATTACTATAAACTCCACCACTCCTAAATTAATTGCCTCTTTGCTAATATAATTCCCATTCCCAGATAAATTTAGCTTTTTCTAAACCCTTTGATTTTTCCTTTGTGTTTTACATTCAAGCTGGAATGCAGTGATAAGGCACTCTGCATACAGATATATATATATATATATTTATATTTAATCTACACACAGAGATAGTTATATATAGTCCCTGCCACAAATAACACTCCTCTGACTGCTGTCACAAAGCCCTTTCTAAAACAGCTTCTCATTCAAGCTGGGTTGTTTTCCTACATCATGTCCCCTGAGGAAGGGCTGCTGGCAGCAGCAGGGCTGTGTCCACAGAAAGTTGCTGGAAAGGTCTGCAGCTCTCCCCTTCTCCACTGCCTGTCTCCTCCCTGTGTTTCTCTGATGGGAATAAGCCATTGCCAAATTTCAGATCCACCATCTCCTGTCATTGTCACAACAACCTGCTTTCCTGGAACAGCTGGCAGTGTCTTGCTCTACAGTCAGCGTAGGAGTGGCCCTTGAATTTTAAAAGGAGCATCTCAGAGGAAGTTCTTGTGGGGAAATTGAGCATTGATTGGTGGGCCAGCCTTATAGCCAGTGCCATCCTTGGTGAAAAGGGGCTTCATAGCAACATGCTTGTGACTGTAATTTAATCAGCAGCCTCTGGTTAAATTATTTTATGTGACTGTTCTCCGAGTAAACCTATCCTATTTTCCTATTGGCACAGTCTCTCTCTCTGCTTGTGTTGCCTGTCTCTATTGGCATATTACTAACAAGAAGTAATTCCATGAACACTGTTTGCCTCTACTCACAAGTTCCAGTACCATCCTGGAGGAGCCTCACTGATCCCTGGCTCAGGTAACACAGCAAGACCTGGAGAGAGCTCCTTCCTCTCAGAGCTACTCCTGCCTCTGGTGTTCACTTGAATCACTGGGGAATAGTCACCCATGGATGCCAAAGGAAGTTTGCTACAGCTGTGGCCCTGCTGCAGGGGGCTGAGACTGTCTCTTCAGTGAGCAGCACCTCTGGTCACTGCAAAGCTGCATGGATGAGCTCCCAGCTGCATCCCAGGCTCTTGTGGGAAGCAGAATTTTCCTGCTGTAGTACCACAAAGCTCCCAAAGCTCCTGAAGGTTTAATTTCAGCTTCTGTGTCTGGATACTTCAAGGGCTTAAAAAAAGGCTGATCAGGAATAGAGAAAGTCCAAGGAAGAAATGCTGAAAAGATTTTTGTACTTTGGGCCATGGAATGGTGATAGAGAATGTGCAAATAAGTAAAAGTTGCTGTAGAACTGGATAAATTCTTCAGCATCTGCTGGTGATGGGAGAAGCAGCAATGGCCTCAATTTACAATAAAACAGATTAAGATTAGATTTAGGGGGAAGCTTTCCAGTGATAAGACTAGTAAAGCACTAGAAAAAATACCTCCTGGAGTGGCAGTGGCATCTCCATCTTTAGACAAAATTAGGGAAAACAGCTATGAGGCCAGGGGAGACTTGAACCTTTTTGAGGATGGAAGGGTCAGCAAAGGGTTGCCCTATAACTCAGTTCCTTAGGCTCTGATCTTGCTGTACAGGAGCACTCTCCACCAGCCTTTTTCTCAGTACTTAGCAAGGCAATTACGAGAAGCCTCTGCTCCTTTTGTATTTCCAAGAAAAAGAGTAAGGGGCACAAAATCATTGCTTTGTAACCCACAATCCCCAAAAGACCACTCAAACCAGCTCACCATTCACCACTCTGCCCTGAGATTGAAAATTCAGCTCCTTTTTAAGGGCACCACTGTCTTCAGCTGGACAGAATCCCAAGTCCCCTGTCCCACATTCATCTGCTCTTAACTTCTGAATTCAAATGCTGTTCTTCTTTAAAAGCTTCTCTGCCTTTTGCTGCTAATTAAAACATTGGTTGCACTCTGGGCTTGCTTTTCCAAGAGGTCTGGACAGCATTACAGGCAGTTCAGACAAACAAACAACCAGGCAAACAGAATCCATTAGGAGCTGCCACTGCTGACTGTGGCCCTTTTGCATACATCACAGTGAAAAGGTTAATGCTTCCCAAAAGGGGTGGAAGAGATGGGCGGAGGGGAAGGGCAGGAGGGATCCAATCCTGCCAAGACCAGATGTCAGAGATGCTCAATACCTCACAGAATGGGCTCCCCTGCGAGCAAGGCAATTGCCCATCTCTTGGCAAAGCTTCCCTTTGAGGGATCTATAATTTATTAGGGAAGGTGGAGTGCTGAATAAATTGTGCATAGAGATGAAGCAGTGATGATCACTAACTCAAATCCCTGGGAGCTTGGCATTTCCAATCCTTAGCTCCCATTTGCGTCCCCCTGGTCCCTCCGAAGTGAGAGAGAGCCAAAGAGTTGAATATCGACAAAACATAATGAGCTCATTGAGATCTAAGCGCTGCAATTAGCAGGGTGGAATGGAGCAGAGGGGCTGGGAGGCAGACTGTAATTATTTATAATGTTGATAATCACTTACATGTAGTTAAAAATATAAATACATCCCAATGCTTGATGGCATTAACTACCCTTCAATTAGCTCCTTGCCCACTAAGTAAGCGATACCCAGGTACTCGCAGGAGAAAGGCTGAAGGTCTCTGTCTGGTGGCTGTGCTCACAAACTGTTGGTGGGTGGGTGGGAGAAAAGCATTTGAAGAAGGTACTTTTGTGACAGCTCCCACCACTACCTGTTGCTAATGGAGTTGTGAAGGACACAGTTCAGACAAGTGGCTCCTGCTCTCATGGTGGTTGATCACCCTCTGCCATCTTCTAAATTTCACGGTATCTCCACAAGCTCTCATCCAGATGACCACAATTTGATTAAATCAAGGGATGCCAAGGGATGCTCCTCACCCACTGGAGGTGAGGAGCCCTCTGCTATGTGGCAGTCTGGTATCTACTACTCACAGACGTACCTGAGGTGCATTACAGGGCCACTTGAACTATCATGAGAAGCACTCAAACCCCAGCCCCACGTGTCCCTGCACAGCTCACCTCATGCTGTTTCTCCTGTGCCTAAACTAGCTTCTTCAAAAATACCTTGAGTCCCTCTGTGCTGCAGATACTTCCCTGCTCCTGAAGATTTTGACTAAGAGTAATTTTTTCAACAGTCATCCAGTCTGGATGATGCCAGAGATGGACAATCAAAACCTTTCCTTTCTAGCAATATTCCATCTCTTTGTTCATAGCAAATGTGTCTGTTAGAAAAATATAAGGGATTTTATAAAAGAATTGGTCCAAATCCAGTCATGTTTTACCAGCAAGGGGGAAGGGAGAACAACCAGTGGAAAGCAGCAAGCCTGAGAGATCTTCTCAGAGAAAATCCCTTACCTGAGAACACCTTCACCTGACAGTAAGCAGAAATGACCCTTATCATCCCCATAGTGCACTCCATTGGCATGAAAGTTTTAATGGAAAACCAGGTAAAAGTGAAACCACAAGAAAGGGGGAGATTGCTGTACATCAAAAATAAATACATGTTGCTGTGGGAGAGTAGGTAAAACCCCAATCTGCCTGTACCATTGATTTCCTTCCAGGTGAAGGGAGCATTTAACATGCTGAGGTTAAATTTGGACCCTTTTCAGTGCAAATGTACAGAAAGGATAGCAGTGGAGGAATGGTCACCAGAGTTTAGTGAGGAGGCTTAATGAAAACATGGGAAATGTGGAAAGAATAAAAAAAAGAAAGAAAGAAAGAAAAAAAGCAGGGAGAACACAAACAGCCTGTGTTGCAGTTGAAAAAGCTCTGAGAAAATACAGGCAATGTTCAGTGAAACTGAAAGGGAAAAGAGCAAAACCAGAGTAAATGGAAATTGTTCAAAGATAATTGAATGTATGTCCAAGCATGTGCCAGCCAGCAATAAATACACTGGCTGTGAAAACAAGCTGGTAGGGCACAGGGAGGAACCTCTTAAAGCAAACAAGGGGAACAAGGAGCATCTGCAAGTGGGGTACAGGGCTGTAGGGACCAGGAATAGGGGACAAAGGATGGGAAGGAGGGAAGGAGCTGGTGAGGCTGGAAATGAGACAGAACTATGTGTCTTGAACTGCATTAAAATAGGACCCCCAGGTCTACCTTGAGCATGCTGGAAACCTGAAGGGAAGGCAGCTGGATCATGCTGCAAGGGGCTGGCAGTGGCTGGGGGAGTCGGTATTTTTGGGACTGTGTTCTGGTTGAATAACCAGTCATTCATTTGGTAAGATGATGCAGGAAATCTGTCCTTGCTCTGTATATGGCTTTTCAGGGATTGAAGCAGCTAAAAGAGAAATATACCTCAGCTATTCTAGCAGACAAAGAGCAGAGAAAGCACAAAAAGGACAGGGAGTTTCTGGCCCGTCTAGAAAAAAATCAACAGAGAGCGGGAATAAAAGATTCTTTCATAGGAAATGCCAAGCCATTTCAGACCAAGCCTGACCTATTCCAACAGCCTCTCTTTGTCACCAGCCAGTGTCCACAGGAAGAATTACAAGATTTACACCAAGGGATGAGCCCCTTCTCCCAGTATGAGGAGCAGTGTTGCTCCTGCAGCAAGGAGCTGTTCCTGAGCTGAACAGATAAGTTAAACTTCCTCAGATTCCTTGGGCGCAGAACAGGACAAATATGGCTCAGCCCTTTTCAGAACCAATTTCCCTTCCCCATTGCCTGGAAAGCTTACCAGGACCTTGGGGATCACCACACAGGCACAACTTCAAGTCCTGAGCCAGCAATCAATGTTTGGTGCAGCACATCCTTTAAAGTGGTGTTCCCAAAGCAAAAATTAATCTAGAACTTGTGAGGTGTAAACTGCTGGGCATCACAAAAATAATACCTGCCAATAGCAGAAACCATTCAAAGGCTGCTGGGCTCCTCCATCTGACATAATTAAAACCAAAGTGCAAAAGGGGGATGTGATGTTTGCAACCCCATCGAGGAAATGCAGCAGCACGAGCAGGAAAAGGAGCCATGTCCTCACTGGGTCCATAAGAACATGCCTGTCTTGATCAAGCTGGTGCTTGCACAAGAGGAGACAGTGTAGACTCATTGTCTGGTGAGAAGACCAGGGACTAGCATCAAAAATATTTCCACAAAGATTTTCCAGGAGAAAATCCCTTTTGCCCCAGCTATACTTGAACTTGCTGAACACTGCCTTCCTCACAGTTCCCAGGAAATCTGGCTCAGCTCTCACAGCCCTGGAGTGATGCCTGACTCAGGTTCAGCAAATGCAGGCACAAGGAAACAAACCAAGGGAGAGGAGAGCCCACTGGAAGCAGATCCCCTGTCAAGCATGGCTCCCATGAAGAACAGCCAGCAATTGAGCAGCCGCCCAGGAGCTGCTTGGCAAAGTAATTTTGAGCTGATGTAGCTGAGAAAATGCGGGTCTGTTTGCAGAGCATTTGTCAGAATATACCAGACTGCTCAGAAGAAACACTTGTGCTGACTGTAATTCTACTTATTTTTAAAATTTATTTTATTTTTAATATCAAAATGACTATAAGTGGTTTTTTGTTTTCTAAACCATGTGTTTCCAAAAAAGAGCATACGTTGGGATCAACTACTATTTAAAATATGGAGAAAAAATAAAAAGTAGGACCTTCTCTGTGGAAACAACCTCAACATTTCAATGATTTCAATTTTACAATATTGTCTCTTTTATGCAACCAGATAAACTCTAATCAGTTCTGACTAAAGCATCTGCTTTAGCAACACCTGATCAACAAGCCAGGGAATCCAGCAGAGAGACTTCTACTTATTTCAGTGTGCTTTGTAGAAGTTTCATGTTGGATTAACTGGTAGATGCAGTCAAAACCCCAGAAAACAAGGGTAAAATTAATTCAGGTTCCCCAAAAAGGATTGAAGAGATTCTGGCAAGAAAATTCTGAAAGTGCAGAGATGTCTATGTCCACCCGACCATTTCCCTGTGTCTCTTGCAGTAATCTGATGAACATTAGACGAATTTATGATGGAAGAAACCAACTCAGCCAAGCCTACAGTGGCTCCAGAGCCCTGCTATTCCTGTCCCAAGAGCCTGATTCCTTTACTGCAGTGTTTTCCGTGGATACTAAAATCCCCTTTATTCTCCTCTGAGCTGCTGTTGCCTTTGATTGTACAGAAGTGATTTCTAAATGCTTATTTACTACCATCCTTTTATAATTCCTGCATCTTAGAAGAAAGGGAGACCAGTTCATTTTGAAACAAGATGTTCATCTGTTCAACGGCTAGCATAGAGTGGGACATCAATAAATTAAGGGTTCTAGGGATTAATTGATTGGAACAAGGTTGGTTAACTTTATGACTAAATGGGAACTAATCTGCTAGCAGGCAAACTGGAGCTGGGCTGCATTTGTCCTCTGTGAGTTTGGGCTGTGAAAATGAAAATTTGGTGATGATAGCAGTAATACAAACAGAGATGCTGAGCAGAAAAGGAAAAAGGTTTTCCTCCCTGAAGGAAATGTACAGAGGCTCTGCTAGATCTGAAATGATATCTCGCTCAACCTCTTTTCTTTGTGAAAATCACTACTTCTGAAACAGAAATTCTAGTGAAGGAAAGATCCTATTATCAGCAGCAGTCACATTTCACAGCAATGTGATTAACTGCCGGTCACATGCTCCCCTCGCTCACCACTTGTAGACAGCTCAATAATTTTAACAAGGAAAGAAGACCGTCTTTCCCTTTCTTCCTTCCTTCCTTTCTTCCTTCCTCCCTTCCCCTCCCCCCCTTCCCTCTTTTCTTTCTTCCTTCCCCTCCCTTCTCCCCCTTTAGACTTCCCTTACAAGGCAGGCAGTTGAAGCTGACCCTTAAGGAAAACCCCATGGGGACCTGGATATCACTTATCAAGTCTAAATATGCTGTCCTGGTCCAGGTTGATGTGAAGTGCGGCAGCCACGTCTCAGAAATCTCCCCCTTTCAGAACAAAACCAGTCACCTTGGCTAGGAAATATACTACTTCCATCACAGTCACACTTCAATCACCAGCCTTTCCCTTGTCTCAGCTCCTGTCCTTGGTTCGGAGTATTTACAGCCCATCTGTCTGTCTCAAACACACTTCTCACTCAAGAGGGAAATTAATCTCTCCTTCGCTCCCCTCTCTGCTTTCTCTCTCCTTCTCCCTCCCCCCTTCTCCCAACACTTGCAATTTGCCATGAACAGCTTCCCTTTTCTCATCTAAAATTCTCGATGACTTTGAAAATTGACTGCACCCACACACCTGGGCACCGTGAGAGATAATTGATTGCATTTTCATTTAGTCTCTTCCCTAAACTGTTTTCCTTGCTAATGGCCAGTTCTCTGCAATTTTTTTTTTTAAACTGACACTCAGTGTGAGGGACTGAGGGAAAGGAAGAAATAACCAGCTGCTGAATATTGTCTCTCCTGCCTCTCCAAGGAATTAAAAGCTCGATGAGTGATGAGGATCTTGCCTGGAGACAGATCAGCTCTCACAGGGTCCAGGTGATAGAAAGCTTTGCAGGAGACCCTCTGGGGCTTTGCAAAGGGACATGTCCTGTAGCACTGCTAAAAGCAAAGGTCATACAGGCTGCCCAACCAGTAACTAGGGGCACCCCCACATTCTTCTGTTTTGCTTTTAACCTTAAGTTACTCACTACTCATGCACCTTTTATCTAAACAGAGCAGGCTGCTTCTTTTGCAAATAGGGAAGCTGAGGCATGGTGTTGAAGGGTGATTTCCATGGAATCTTGTGAGATGGGAGGCATTACAATTGCCAAAGCACAGAACTGGAAGAGAGAGTTCCCTGCTTTTATGACTAGGCTATCCAGCTTGATATCAAGTGAGGACAGAGGAACCAGATTATTTAGATATGGGTGTTGACCTTGGCTTCTAAAGCCAAAGGGAGGCTCTTAAAAAGTCAGACATGTTTTTCAGGTAAAATGTTGGCTGTGATGTCTCTGACTCAGTTTCCCCATGGTAATAGTGATAGGTCAGTTTGACTGTGGATCTGGAATTGGAATCATCTGGAACTGGCAGCTCTGTTATGTCTCTCAGGCTGAAAGGATATTACCAGAACATTTGCTCCCAGGAAAAAGCCTCCTCCCATCCTCTAATTCATCTAGAAATCATGTTCCTGAGGGTATAGGGGAGATTATGGAGACTGAAATTAGGATGGAGGGATAAAGGATGGATTTCATAGCTGGAGTGAAATGGAATTGGTCAAACCAAGTCAGTCAGCTGAACCTAGGCTGGTTAGGTGAATTCTTCTTGCTTATGATGACCTCCTTAAAGTCTGTTCCTTGGCAAGTAAAAACTGCTCTTTGTGCTGAGTGGTGGCTCTCAGCACAGGAATGTGCTGAGGGAAAAGCACAAGTTTCTGAGGTGTGTTGGGTCAATCCATCTGCAGCTGGAGGCCCAGCAAGATCAATCTGGAGACAGATGGCAACTCAGGAGAAGCCACCTCTGAAATGACACACAGCATTTGACCCTCAAATCCTGACAGACAGATTCTGTGTATCCAAGTTTCCTGGAGAAACTGAACACACCCCTGGGCAAAATCATGTTTATATCTTACAAAACAAGTAATAAATGGGAAAAGAAAAGGCCACAGTCCACGGTGTGAGGAAGATTATGAGCATTTCTTTTTGACAGTCTGGTTCAGCTGTGCCAGGAAAAGAAATGGGGCTTCTGAGGAGAAGGAAGGAAAAGGTCTGGATTCAATCTGCAGTAGGCACAAGCCTCTGATTGTATGTGTGGCCAACAAGATCCTAGCACTAAAATCAGCCTTCAGCTTAATTCTGATTAAGGATTAAGAAAAAAACGGAGAGAATTTGCAGTCAGAAAAGATTTCTGCAGTGTAAGATGACAGAAATCCTGTAAAGTACCTTGATTTTGCCAGATGACTTGCCAAAACCTAAAGATATTTTGGCACTATGCAGTTTAAAATGTACCCTGTGCTTTAGTTCAAGTCTATACAGCAAAACTTGATCCAAAAGAAACTTCTTCATCCATATATATATAACCTCTCCAACAAACTGTGAGTTTGCACTTAGCTGGGCTAAGCCAATTTACCTCAAGTCTCATAAAGCCAAAGCTACTCTAACATTTTGCTAATCTGTAAGAGACAGGAACATCCTTCACTTCTAACCTTTCCAGCAAGATCAGCTGATTAGATACATCAAATACGACTGTCAGAGATGAGCCAGAGCAGCAGCAGTGGGAAATAAGATTTAGACCCCACTTTCATTTAATTTTTATGATCAAAATGTTTCAAAACCCAGTTATGTCCAAGGGTATCCTCAGGTTGGATGAAGGTGTCAAGCAGATACTGGACCCTTCTTTTCTCTTAGTCCATTGCAAAAGACAGAAAGAACAGCCTGGTGCTTCCAGGAATGCAGGGCAGGTTTCCAGGGAGAGATTCCTGGGGTTACATTTCTGAAGGATTTCGAGGCAAAGCTTATCCAACAATAGCACTTAGAAGAGAGTGGATGATATTGTTAGGAAGAATATAGGTTTGTTTGAAATATTCATCCTCTCCACACAAAGCTGTTTCCCCTTTTGCCTATTTCAGTGAGCACATAGCTCCTCTCTACCTTTATACTCTGAGATGTTTATATAACCTTCACTCAAGGACCACAGATTTAAGCATAAACATGTTTTATCCTTTCTTTTCACCTCATCCATGGATTTCTGTAAATGCAGGAATGGAGAAGTGCTCCCCAAGGCAGGCCCCCCTCTCATCAGTGTGCAGTGACCTCAGGGCTCAACCTTTGGCTTTGCCAAATGTGTGCAAACACAAAATTTGTACA
Source organism: Anthoscopus minutus (assembly GCA_013399455.1). NCBI lineage: Eukaryota > Metazoa > Chordata > Aves > Passeriformes > Paridae > Anthoscopus > Anthoscopus minutus. Next base: position 101,964 of record VWYI01041005.1, read on the forward strand.
GGGCTGCCATCCAATTCTGTTTTAACATTCCCTTTAGAAGTCAAACCTTTTTGTTATTTATTATCAGTCTTCACAACAAAGCGACAATGCCCATTCCTGATGTGCTGACCTGTCATGACCTGCTCAGCTTTCTTGGCTATCCCCAGCATTACCAAAAACCATTTCCAGGGCTGCTGGCTGTCAACCAGAGTTAACTTTTGCTGCCCCCACACAGCTCTATCCTCACAGGTGCCTGAAGGCCAGCAATTGGCAGTTTCTCTATTTGCCAACTGGAAATCAACCTCCTTTTTTCCTGAGTGCTCCATTAACAGAAACTCACAAGGAAAAGGATGAAGGAATCCAAGTCCCAGCCCAGTGGGAAGCTTTCCCCTGTGTCCAGCAAGGCCTGGATCAGGCTTCTACCCAGGCAATAATTACTTGTAAAGAAAGAGCTGTTGTAATCTTTGGAGCTAGCACAGGGCAGAGGATCATCCACAAGTGTTAACCCTGCTCTGGGGTCTGCCAGTACCTCAGCTCCTTTGCTTGCAGCATCATTTTTGGAGTCAGCCATCTCTAACTCAAGTATTGGGTATGACTGGGGATGCGCTCCTAAGTGAAGGAAAAATCTTAAATTTGAAACCCAGCAGATGAAATCTCCAATGGGTCACATGGCTTTGACTGTCTAGGCAAGGATTTGTGTCTTTGTGGCCAGGCTGGGCTTTCTGGTTTTTTATTTCACAAATATATTTCAAACAAAAGGGGAAATGTAACAAACCAACCATTTAATTAGCAGGTACTACAGAAAGCAGGAAAAGAGCAATGCTGTACAGAGTGACTGTGTTTCCTCTCGATTTACTTCACACAGACAGAAGAGTTAGTGACAGCTAAAGAAGTAATACTAATTCCCGAAAGAATAATTAAACAAACCAAAACAAAACAAAAAACCCAAAGCCAATGAGAAGTTAACAGCATTGTTTATAGGCAGTCTGTAAAATGAGCAAGGCCCTGCTTGGTCCAGACAGAATTTGATCTCTACTAGAACTGTCCTTTTTGGGACATCCTATAAATGCAATTGATATTCCACTGAAGCGTGGGAGATTCACTGATCCTGCCCAGTCTCATTAATAAATGTCCCCATACACCAGCAGGACAACCAGAATTTTGAAGAGTTGGTTTATACCTTATGTACATCGATAATTTTTTTGTTTAATATATTTCGCTAACTCGAGTCCAAACAAGCAAACATTTTAATCTCTACACATATTCCAAAGCTTCAGTTCCCTCAAGTGATCTGACCTGGGTCAGAGCTGTGATGGAGTCACTGCCATAGCTCTGATAAATACAGGGTTAAAAATATTTCTAATCAAGGGAGAGGGCTTGGTAGGCCTTGGGAAGATGTTGCTCATGTAGAACCACCTGTATACCATGATAGATGGGTGATTGTTAGCTGCAGCTGTGTAACCCTTTAATGACTATAATAAATTATTTAATTGTGATACTATTATTAACAATAACAAGAATCATAAGAAATGAAGTTCAGATGGTTTTAACCATAATCACGAGAATCCATGCTTGAGTAGAATCAATGTATACAATAAAACAATGTAAGTTTAATAAGTAACATACAGTTATATAATATTAAGATACAAAAAGCGATCATCCCAAATCCTTGTTGGAGTCAGATTTGGGTTTGTACCCCTGACCCCAGAGCTCTTCAATAAGAAAAGCACTGACATATAATCATTCTGTGATTATGTGTTTCTGAATGCTACCAACTCCACTGCCACACACACATAACACCTGGCACCTGAGAACCACCAGACTCAAACCTGCAGCCCACCCCGTGGTGCTCCTGAGCTGACAGAAACCACAGCTTGCCTGAGCTCTGTGTGACCTGAATATGGTTTGATGCCATGAGACCACTATGGAATCCAGAACAATTTTACTGGGTTCCTGTTCAGAAAGATTTACCTCTCTCATAGTTGTCATGGATACTTTTAAAACATGTGATTTCTTCAACCCAGAAAAGGATGCAAGAGGTCCTGATACCTGACAAAGCCATAGAGGACAGAAACTCAGAGTGAACAAGAGAGTACCCGGTGTAGGTTAAATTTTGTGCTGCTTCTGCAGGCTTTGTCTTGCGGAACAGGTAAGATGGGAGTGAGCTGCTCTGCATGGAGCACAGCCCCTGTGCCAGTAGCCAGCTCTGAACCTGACATAGGTAACAGGAAAACAATATGGAATTACTGTGTTTGCAAATGCAGGGATTTGAGGACTCTTGGGTAAATAAGAGGTGTCCTCAGCCACAGAGAAGTGAATTTAATGATATTTAGTAGGAAGAGCTACAAGAACAGCGTGATGGAAATGTCAAGTAACCTCTAAATGAGAAGAATCAGACCCTAAATTTTCAAAGAGGAGGAGCCCACTGAGAAAGCATGTGACAGAGACAAGAGCACAGTTATTTAAAGTAAAGATACTGCCATCATCACTTGGGTGTGTATGCATCACAGGCTTTGTGTGCAGGGGAATCAGAGATGCTAAAGGCTTCTTACAGGGCTGTGCAATATTGCCTGCCAAGTGACCGACATCAAGAAATGGAGAGGAGGTCCTAGAGCTGCAGAATGAACCTGCACACAGAGAGACAAACTCAAACCTTACTTTCTGTAGAACACCCAGGGCTGCAGGTGAAGGTACTGTGTCCTCAAATGGAGATAAGCAAGAAGCTGATAAATGTGTCTGGACTGGGCCTGGGCTTTAGAGGGGGCAAGAATATCAGGTGGGCACTACAAAATTCTGGAAAAGGTCAGCTTGGAGCTGATATCACTGGAAAAAACAAATCCACCATGTGCAGCATGCAGCTGAAGGGAATGTGGTGGTCTTAGATCCATTTGCCAGCAGAAATGTGTCCACAAGACAACACCTGCTGAAGGGGTTGGCAGCCTTGTTGCATATTTTCAGAGAGTAAAAAGGCACTCAGTAGGCTATTGAGAGGTCTTTACTTTTCACCTCTAATTCTGGTTCTACCAGATGAGGGCTGAGGCGCAGTGGCATGGGTAAGCTCTCCCGTGGATACATGTTTTTGGGGCTGTTAATTCAGCACTAAATTCACACACATGGGAAACATTCTCATCAGAAGATATAAAAGCAATTCCTTGTATATGTCACACCATTCACAGTATCTCACAGCCACTCTCTGGAGCTTTCAAATACAGCACAGTCAGACCTGCTGAGACTTAGAGGCACTGGGTCACCTCTGAATGCACAGTTACAGCCTTTCCCTACACCCTGGTGACCTGGCTGGTAATGGATGTTTCAGTGAAGAGCCCAGAAACGCAGAAACTGTCTCACACTGACTACATTTGAGAGTACTGTGCTCTCAAAAACACAGCCTGCACTCAGCAGCTCTCCAGAGCAAAACAAGCTGGAGGCAGCTGAAAGCACCTGCTCCTTCAGGGAAACTTAAACCTGCCTCCTGGTGTCCAGGGGGAATCCTCCTGAAGCACCCATCTGCAGGAGGGTAGATAGCAGTCCCTCTCTCTCTTCTGTGCTATATTCTCATTCAGCTTGGGCAAACACTTCTGCCACGGCTGGAGGACGCTGTTGATGATGCAAGTTTCCTGAGCTCAGAATTGAGTCACTTGTAGCTGCATTGATCTACTCCTGCGTCTTAAACTCAGTCAAAATCCACTCATGGACCTCACTGAAACAAGTTGTTGTTCTCTTTAAAGAATATAAGCGCCTCCAAGTGACAACAGGGAAATTCTCTCTGTCAGCGTTTGTGCCAATCTCGTGACCCAGTGGACACTGACAGTGTCAGTGGACACTGGGGCAAACAAAACCATGAAGTGAGGTCTGAACTCAAGACATCTGGCACAAAGAGCATCAGCAGGAGGGAATTTGAGAAGTGCATGTTCACATAAATGTGTTTCAGTGAGCAGCAGGGCTGTTCTGCACCTCCACAAGCCCTTCTATTCATGTGCCCCACGTGGCTGTGCCCTCCACTGGCTTGGCTGAGTTGCTCACCAAGGTGAGAAAAATGGGATTTGCCCACCTGGGCCTGTGCTTGCTTATCTTGCTTCACGGCCACTTGTGGAACAAAGAACCCGTCAGTCTAGAAACAGTGAGTGCTTAACCTTTACAAAGCCACAAGAGCAATGGGAAAAGGTGAGAAAGAAAAATGAAATTAAAATGAAATTAATGACACGATTTTGTTAACAGTTAATTTTGAAAGCTAATACCTTCTTTTCCATTCAGAATAGCGTGGCAATGTCAGGCTGGATGTGGCTCTGGTCTAGGCTAAACCTGGTCCAGGCTAAAGGTGTCCATGCCCATGGCAGGGGGTTGGCACAAGGTGTTCTTTAGGGTGTCTTCCAACCCAAATAATTCTGATTCTATGCAAAAATTGTAGTTGTCTGTCTCATTTGCTAAAGCACCTCTTCCAAGCACGGTGATGACTATACTCTTTGGTAATTCAGTTTAATTGAAATTCTATGCCTGTTAAATTCTGAGTCCTATATCGATCAACATATGTCAACTGTGGAAAATTGTACTAAATTGTGTTGTTTTACTGTGCAGCAGTCAACTATCTGTTGGTGTCTGAAGTCAGTTCATTTCACCTACTCAAAATTGGGCCTGGACTGATATTACATCTGGAATTGGATTTTCTGTTCTTGACTTTTAATAACTAGGATTTGCGCCACACTCAGATAAACAGAGCCAGCAATTGGGGCTGTGGATCTATCAGCTCTTAGGCATGAAGCAGAGCCTTGCCCAGTTAGGAGCTGCATGGGACCAGTCAGCTCTTGTGCAAGATGGTGCTGGCATTTCAACAAGCAGTTTTCTCCCCTCCCTGCTGGTCCTGAGCTGATCCCATGGCACAGGATACTTGGCACTTAATCATGCTCTCCCTCTGTCTGATTTGTTCCCATGCTAAATGACCCTAAGTTCTACTGACCTTTCTCCTTGAATCCTGTTTTCCAGATCTCCAATTGTTTCTGCAGTTATTCTCCTCCTAACCCACATTTTTGGGTGTGGGGTTAAAAAAAAAATAAAATTCCACACTCAGAACTAACCTCTGTACCCTGGCTGTGACCTCACAAATGCTGAGGAAAGCGGAGGGCTCATTCCAGCACCTATTTCTGTGAGAAAATGCTGGTTTCCTCCACAGCAGAATTTATTTCATGCTGGTGATAGCTCCCAAACCCTTTTCATCACTAGTTTGCCTCCTGTCTCAATCCATACAGCCAGTTCCTCATGCTTGTGTATAAATTTCTGCTTTGCTTTCACTGAATTGCATCCTCCCTCTCTTTCATTTTTTTTCAGAACATTTCTCCAATTTGTTTGATCTGCTCAAATGGAAGCGCTTGCACTGAGCAGCCTCTACAAATACATGGTGCAGTTTAAATTCCCCAGTGTTAAAAATATCTGCTTGACTGTAAAACACTCTACTTTTTATATGGAAATAGCAGCTCACTGGGACACAAGTGGCACTGTGCTGTATGGCATGCTGAATCAATCTGGGAAAAAGGAAAACTAATACATACCAAAAGTAAAAATACAAAGTAAATACAGAAATAAATAAATAAAGTAAGCAAATGGGATTGAATTTACAAATATATCAAAAACGTCCTATGTGGAGACATTTACTTTCCATGCAAAAGTAGTTTCTTATCTGCTTTTATCTCCATGCTGTGTGCACACTGTGCAGCTCAGGGGACTGACTGCTTGATGTGTTATTGATTTCAGGGGGAGGGGGATGTACAGAACTGACAGAAACTTCTTTAGCAAGTAGCACAAGTATTCACTCAACATCCATTGGTCTCTGAAACCAATTCTGTCCTTTTTTCCATGCTTTCTCATTTTGTTTTCAATCACCACTGACAGATACCTTCAGCTTTCCTCTCTTTCACACTGCAGAGCGGAAGCAGCAATAATTAATTCTAATCACAGAGAAGAAAAGCACAACTGCAGAGAATGTCCACTGGAAAATATATGGTCAGAAACTCCCCACTCATGCTCCTGTCTGCAGCTATAATGCACAAACAACAGTGAATCCAAGAGGGAGAGGAAATGTACCTCTTGCTCAGTATTTTGTGCTTGTAGAAGATCAGGAATGAATGAGAGACAAAGTAAAGCTCTGTTTAAATTTCTGTGCAATGCATGAATAAATGTCTCAGAGTGAATGCATGAATCGGATGGTCAGCAGAACCCACAGGACACATCTTTGCCAGACCAGAACAGACTGGTAGAACCCTTAAAGACAATTTCCACTTTCTGATACTGCATCCAGAATTTTACTGGCTAAATAAAACTGATTCTAAGTGGGAGGCCAGCAGTGGACAGACCTGGGCTGCTCCTCTTGATGTCCAGATCTTGGTGTTTAACCCCTTATGCTGAAGGTCAAAACATTATCTCTTGTGCAGAAGAGAGACAGATGTGCCACTAAACAAGAAAAGTTTGGAGGGAAAGAGACTAATTTATTTTAAGAAATGCCAAAGGTAGAACATTACCTAAATAGCAATTTTAGAAAAACAGCTGTACAAAACCAAAAATAAGCAAGGGAAGAAAACCCCAATTTTTTTTCTGATATAATTAAATTGATAGGTTTCTTTAATTTTTTAGTTTCTTCATTTAGATGCCTCAATATTTGGGCTGTAACAAGTCTCTCAATAGCCTGACAACAGAGTGTTATGGGATTTGGTACAGGGATTTAGACATGTTTTCCTTTGAGTCAGGTGATGCCTCTCAATTTCACAGCATTCTCTGAAATTCCACACCTTACATTTTATACCCTATCTCCTCCAAGAAAAACATATTAACTGAAATAATCTTACAAAAAGCACTAATATTTATTTTCTCAAGCGATCCAAAATGTTCTAGACTTTTACTTATAACTAATTAGGGGCTACCTCTGCACTAAAAGTTCAGAGAGATAAAAGATCATCACATCTGTATCACAATTTGGCTAGGAGAGGTATCTGCTAGAGCACCAAACACTAATGTCAGCTTTTGGTATCACACATGATATAATCCAAGGGCATATGAATTAAAAACAAACCAACCAAAACAAAACCAAAAAGAAGACACAGTGAATTATTTCAATATCCTCTGAGTCCATGAAAGAGAGATGGTCACTCCAGCAAGCCTAAACTTATTTCTGTGTAGTCACAACCTTTTAGAGGCGGGTCTGGGGAAGAGGAAGGATGGGCTTCTCTCAACGTTTTGGATTCATGGGAACTCCTAAAAAAGCAACCTAGTTCTCTAGGGGCACAGGTGGGATTTTCATACATATTTAGGGTCATTCTTCTGGTTTCTACCAGAACATGAAGTAAAGAGAGCAAAAAGAAGATGTTTTGCAGATATTTTGAACCAAAGGAATCATTTGGTTTACCCTGGGGATATACCAAGTCAATGGCCCTTGGAGCAATTTTGACTGGTATTTATTTCTCCTGCTTGGTGTAGGCACTCAGGGAAACATTTCTTGTGCTATTTCAGTAGCTTTATACTGCATAGAAGCTAAAAATCTCTGTGTCCTCATGTCTCTCACATATCACTGTACTGACAGAGATGGGAAAAGCACCCAGCAAATACAGTGTGTTGACTCGCTCCTGACATGCATAAAAGGAAGCAAGGAAGATGTAATTTCAGTATTTTATTATACTCCAATTTTCACTCAATCTGATTGTAACCAGCCATTTTCAGAGCCAATACTTTCATTCAGAGATGCCTCAGAAGCGGGGACATTTTTTTTATCAGTGTGAGAGTAGCTTATTGCAGTGTTGATTTATACCAAGGAGCAGGTGGGATAACTTGAGGCCAGCTTGAAGCTTTACCATTTAATAAGCAATGGGCAAATGCAACTTATCACTGTGTGGTCTACTGTGGAAATTCTACTTGGTATTTTGATTTCCACAAAAGAGCTGATGCCTTTGTAAAGAATGTGTTGTGCTCCTGAAGGTGACAGAAACTCGGGTGATATGAAAAACATTGATTAATCCAGTAGGAATCCCCCCAAAATAGGTGTTTAATCTAAACATGCATAATTATACATGGATACTGTTTGAGAGACTTAGAGATGCATTTGTTCTCATGTCAAGCCTTTTACCTCCTTCTGAAAACCTCAAAAAAGAAAATGCAACAGCAGGGCCAGAGGTCAAGAAATCTTCTAAAAGTACAGAAGGGTTCAGGTTCTCCATGAGTAATGGGCAGTACCCGGTTTTAGAACTACCAAAAGAGTTCCTGTGTTTTAGTTTTTCCATCACTTATTGAGTTACCAGGTAGAGTTAATTGAAATGAACAAACAAATATGAGTGGTCATTATGTTCTCAAATGAAAGTTTCAGGTTATTTTTGCTAGCTTACTAAGAGGTTGTCTTTATTTATTTGTTTGTCATTATTATAATGTATAGGGCCATTGCAGTCTCCAGTGATGCAGCTGAGATTTCAAATTCCAGACAGTGGCTGGTAGGAAATGGCACTGACTTGGCAGGCATGAAACATAGTTCTGTTTTAGCTGGGCAATTTATTTCCTATCTCACTTTGCACCTGCCTTTTTCTTCTCCCATAATACATTTGTCCATCTAAATTGAACAGCCTTCCCAGCAAGGATGGTCTTTCTCTTACTGTTTGTATCTGGCATCACTCAATAAGGCTCCTGTTTCCTCTTGAGTCCTGAGCAGTATTGTAACTCAGGCAATTAAGATGAGCAAAAAGCCTGATTATTCTGCCTAAAATAAGTCTGTAATGGAACAAACACTGTGCAGATGGGAGAACAGATACCTCATATGACTATTTTGCTCCATTACACAACAAAGAGTCAACTGTGTACAGCTCTCTAACAAGCTGGATGTTGGTAATTTTTTGTCCAGAGCACTCAGGAAATGCTGATAAATAACAAGTGAGCCTGCATTTAGGAGGGATTTACTAACAAAACCTGGGAGCCAACGCTGGAGCACAAACTCTACTAAAAAGAAATGGGCATACTTATTTTGCTGTCACCAGCAGAGGCATCTTCACTGGTGCTAATGGAGGCTTGGGCTGCGGGCTCTGCAGGGCACAGATTTTGCTCAGCGTTCATACAACACTTAGCACAGTGGGGTCCTGGTCTGTTATGAGATGTCATGAATGCTAAATTAACACAAATACATATTTAGCAAGGAGCAAATGATAGATGTTTTGTGGACAGCCAGGCTGCCGTATTATTTGGATTGCAGAGTACTACTACAGCCCAGGCAGTTCTAAGAAAATGCTATAAAGATGCCCAGGAGCTGCCTCATGCAATATTCAATCAGCTGAAGTGATCCGAAGCACTGCTGGTATTAGCACACTTTGCTGTATTCATTTGTGAGCTGTTCCATACAGAAATCTGAGCACACAAGAGATCCAGAATCACAGGAAACATCTGACAGAGTCTCTTTCTGTCTTAGAAATTCAGCCATCAACATCTGCTGGGACGGGTTCTGTTTCAGATGAGATTTATGGAAAAGCTATTGATTGAACCGCAGCTTTAGTTCCATTTACCACTTACACACACATACACAAACAATTAAATACATTACTGAGCTGAATAGCATTTCAAATTATAGAAGTTTCTGCCTTCAAAAGCACTAAAAAACATTATCCACAGACATACACATATATATGTTTGCACTGTTTAATTGACATTGTTTTCCCAACTCCTTCAAGTCACCTGTAATATCAAGTCAATTAAGTATTATTTTCTCAACCTATTTACTGAGCTACCTAGCAATCAATCCACCTACACACAGAGAGAACAAATGCTCATGGGGGATGGGAAATCTTAAAAAAAAACACTGAAAAACTGTCAGCCTTCTCCAATGGCAGCCAGGCTCATAGCTTTGCAGGATTACACAGCCTGACATCTTGCAGAAAATAAGTCCATGGGATAAAAGCTCCATATTCTGACAGTACCATTCCTTCCCTGCAAATCAATACAGTCCTATGTGGAATAGCATCACTTTTTCAAGTTATACACATGCTAAATATGTTTTGGATTAAGTTGGTATAAATAAATAGATGAGAACACATTTCTTTTCCATCTCTGGTCAGGAGATCACCCTTAGAGCGGAAAGCAGTGCTGGGGCAGGTCAGTAACCTAGGACATTTGAGTAAATGAGGTTTTCCTGACACTGCCGCCCACTTCCCAGCTGACCTTGGGCTTGTCACACGGGGCCTGACTTCCAAAGGGGGCTGTGCACAGGGTGGAGATGCAGAAAACCCCAGGTGCTGGCTATCACCCCACCTCAGCTCACAGCACACTCAGCTAACCAGAGTAATCCCTACAATATATTAAATTTTGCTGTATCTGTGTGTGTGACAGTGCAGAGAGAAACAGAGATAATGTACAGTCAACCACTTTTCTGTAAAAGGGGTCTAAAAGAGGGTCAGTTCAGTTCACAGGTAGTTTATTTGCCAAGTCCCACTGTGGTCTCACTCATCAGGAAGTGTGTGGGGTCATGGAACAGGAGAGCTTGTCCTGTCCTCTGCCACATCAGGCTTTGCCATGTCTGAAAAGAGCTCCCGCTGCAGCTTGATGCACGAGACTCCTCTTGTGAAAGGGCACACCATCCCACAGACAAACACTTTTTTTTGTCTGTGTTGTATTCCCTAGCCTTGTAAATCAAAGAATTAAACCCTTTTTTTGCCCCACTTTGTGCTGCATCTCAGACCCTCAGCACCAGCACCATCCTTAGTACAAGTGGGGCTGCAATTCACACAGGAAAATCTGAGCCTTTCAACATGAACCAAAGAGTAATAAATCCTGGCCTCACACTGCACAGAGCAGCATGAGGCTGGAATCAGAGATGGCTATAAAGCTCTTTCAGAGTGAAAACTATTATTGTTATTATTTGTAGTGCTTCATTTAGAAGAAGGGCAAGTCATACCCCTGTACAAACACGTACATTTTTGGGCACCAAGCCAGCTACTGAAACAATAGCAACTGTGACTTGTCAGGTGAGACAAGATCAATCGGGCTAGGATTTGGAGTTCAAATCACTATTGGAAATAGAGCTTCCTGGGAGCTAGAGCAAACGAAATTAAAGTACAGATATTCACACTACCAGAGGATTTCAAAATGAAATTTAAAGGGCTTCTTCACAGAGATCAGAGGGTAATACAAACAAATGCCCATGAATATTTGTTCACATTTTACAAGCTTCTGCTTTGGCCGTTTTCAGCCACCTTCAGTACTTCGGTGCGTGTTCAAGTGATCCACATTTCATGGTTCAAAAGTCACAGCATTTCAGTGTTCACTGCAAATAGGTTGTCTAACATTTTCAGTTGGGGAATAGCACCAGATGATTCCCCCTGCTCAGCTGTATCTGTTAGGACAGCCAACTCTGGAATTCAATACCAAATGAAAACTAGAAACTTCTCTTCTCAGACCACACCAGTTTTAGCATGACCTGCTTAGTGTTTTCAGAGCACAGTTGTTTATTTTTAGCCTTCTGTGATCTTCTTGGTCTGAAGAAAGGTGCAAAACTCCAGCCTCCCATCATGAGAGTTCTCTGCTACTTTAAGCCTAATATCCATTCCTCTCTTTACAGCCTGTGGGTTAATTTTCCCTCCTTAACCAGTTGATGTGCCTGCACACATGGTAAAATGGGATCCACTGGCAGCTGTCACAGCATCGCCAGACCTGTTGTGTGAGAGGGTGCACACAAACTCTTCCTACAGCACTTTCAGCCTGCCTTTCATCATACTCAATGTGAAAAGACCACAAAGAAAGGATAAAATTTCAGTGTAAATCAGCCACTGTTATATACTGAGGACAGTTCTGGAACAGCCATTTAATCCCTTATTGTTCTTTTTCATAAGAAAAACACATTGCCTTCCATAAATCTTTGCTGTGAGTCCACAGGGTCATCTATTTGCCAAAAGAGCAATTATTGATTATTCCCAGCCTACAGCTTCTGTGTCTGTTCCTGAAGTGTGTGTTCTTTTCTAGTCAGAGCTAAGGTTATGACACAGCTTTTGTCATCTGTTTTCCCAGAAAACAACATTATCCCTATGATATCCACAACCAGTGCAGTGGTGTAAAACACCAGAAAGAATGGCTTCTTAGTGAAGGATCTTCTCCTATTAGAATCCCATATTTTAGCAGTCTTGATGCTCTTCTTATCAGTCAAATCAACTGCAGTTGCAGTCCAGCCCCTGGATCTGTTTGAGCCGGAATCTCTGCCAACCCCTTCTAGAACATTAAGGCTTAGAGGAAGAATTAAGCAGCATTTCAAAACACCAGTTAGGTGTAAGACTTAGCCAGGCACTTAAGGATCATTCACTCGAAATTTTAAAGCTGGGTATTTTGATCCTTCTTTCTCACCAAATGATCCCAGCCTCTCCAAGGAACAGTAAAAGACATGGATGTGCTAACTGATGTTCAGAGGTTTCACATGAAAACCTCAGCCACTGCTGGGCCTGGCTGACCTCAGGAAATGCCATGCTAAGATCCTTCTTAGATCATTAGTTTGAATCTATGGTGATGGTTTGAAGGGGCTACTGTGAAATGAGTTGCTAATAATCATCATGTGTACAGACAGCATTGCAGGGTGGGCTGGGATGCCCCATGTCAGCCTCTACTTTATGTTCATGTGTATAATCCCCATATCAGATAATTCACACCCATTTAAGAGTACCAGCCTGGGAAAAGAAATCCTCAGATAACCCACACAGTCAAATAATCCTCCAAATCAGATGTGGCAGAATGACCAGGGATAGGGAAACTATTAGGAGAAAAGGTGCAGACTGTGGGAGTCAGAAGCAGCAGAGCTTGACAAAGAGAAGGGATGCTGAGGTAAATGTCCCCTCATCTCATCCATGAATGTGGGCAGAGACCACACTGTTCCCAGAGCATTTTGGCTTGTTTTGTTTTGTTTTGTTTTTTGGGTTGTTTTTTTTTTTCAGAGAATGAGCAGCCTGTTCATGAGAGAATCTAATACTATATGGAATAAATGAGATTTCAAAACTGCATATTTTCCACCCACACTACAACGGGCATTATTGCTGGTAGCCAGCAGTGGGAATAGCTGGGTAGACTAGCCTTAATTAGGAGGAAGTCATATTCTTCTCAGGAGAAAGCTAGGCTTGCAAATGTTTGCATCGAGCACATTCCATTGAATTCAGATGTAGCACCATTTGCAAAGCAAGGTCTGATTGAAACTGAGAGCACTGTAGGGCATCATTTTAAAAGTCCTGAACAGGATATTTCTCTGGACAAGCAAAGGAGGACAGGATATCAGATGGGGTCACTTCTTTGTGAATTTTAGGTGATACATTCACCCAAAATACCAAATGTCAGAAGCAAGAGCCACAGGGGCTGCAGGGGCTGAGCCCTCTGAAACACAGCAGACCCTCAAGCTGCCATTTGGGGAACCCAAGCTGAGCTGTAAAATCATTCAGAGCTGGGTTCCTATGCAGCCTGAGCATATGTGGCCAAACCTGGTCTGCACTGATGCTGGGGAAAGAGCAAGTTGGACTTCTTTGTAAGGTGTTGATAATTACAGCCCCTTAAATCACATTGATGTTGTTAGGGGGACTTCCTTTGGGATCAAAAGGGGTCAGGAAGGCCAGACAGATCAAGAGTTCCTCAAGCAGATATGGCCCTTCACTGCTGAGCTACACCCCCGCTGTCCCTCAGAAGTGTTAGTCTGTCATGGGCTTGCCTTTGCTGCCAGGGCTGCCATGAGAGGCATGGAAGAAGTTGCCCTTAAAATGGATTTTGCAAAAGGATTTCAAATGTAAGCTCAACATTTGTAGAACAGTTTTGATGCCCTTCCTGCATTTGTGTTGTTTTTAGAAAACGGTTTGGAAACAAAATGCTGGTTACTCTTCATGGTGAAAAACAGAAATGTTGTATTGTTTATCCTGCTTTGGAAGTGTTTCGGCTGCAGACATCTGAACCTGGCTCCTTTTCACTTCTGCATGGCTTCCAGCCTCCCCTGGAGACATTTCACGTGCTTGCAGCCCTGTCCTCTGCCCTCCCACCAGCAGGCTGCCACCAAGCCAGGAGGTGCTGGATCCTCTAAAGCAGTTGTCAGTGTCAGCACATGAATCCACTGACAGATGGAGACTGAAAGCCACAAAAAAAGCCCAGTTCTGCCCTACAGATCAAATCCATCAGCTTCCTACCATGTCTCGCTCCTCTTGCTCACCCAGGAGCTGACTCCCTGAATTCCCCTGGAAGATGAATTTCCTTAGGGCCAAAGCATGGAGCTGCCAAGAAGCTGGCAGAGCCTGGGTTTTGTTGTTTCTCACTGTAATTACACATTAAGGTTTGGAATGTTTTCCAGGGTTTTTTCTAGAGGCAGCTGAGCCTCTCCATCCTGTCCCATCCAGATGGTACTCCAACTGGATGCAAATCTTCAGACAACACTTTTGAAACTAGAACTAAAAACCCAACAACAACAACAAATGTAACTAAGTGAATTCTGTGCCTTTGAAAGAAATATGGCTATGAGAGGGCAGGAGAAAAGAGACAAATGCCTTAAATGCCTCCAAAAGAGACATTCAGACCTGTCCCTAGATGGCTGGTGGCACCCAGGGGTCAGGATATGACCCCACACTCCACACCTGAACTGTAAGGCCCAGCCCACAAATGTCTATGTTTACAAAATACCAAGCCAGCATGGCCTGGGTTCCAAGAAAAGCATGACACAATTCCTCTAGTTCATACACATTGTTATTGGTTGGATCTGACTTTTTATTTCTTTTAAACTTAGAAACAAGAGAAGGCCATAGCCAAGTTCTTTCTGTGGGAACTGAATCAAGACCATAAAGTCATGTAGACAGGAGCAGTGGTTGAAAGCAAATGTCGAGTTTTGGTCCTATGAGGTGAAGGATTTCTAACCCTTCCTGAACACCCATGTGATTATTTACACAAATTCCTTTCTGGGTCCAGAGCTTGGGGAGCCAGAATGGTTCCTGGTGCAAGAACAGCAAGTGAGAACATAACAATCCAGGAGAAAGTAGATTTGAGATGCTTTTACATCACCTACTGGGCCAATATAAAGGAAGCTCCTCTATCTAAATGACTTCACATGAATTTTCTTCATCTGTTTCACACTTTTCCCCCTTTATTGCCCCACTTCTCCAACAATACAAGTGATGTTGGTTTGGACATATTTTCTCTCCAGCAGTTCAGTAATTTGGAGACAGCAATGCATCAGAGCTCTCGGTTGGAAAGCACATTCAAACATTTACTATTTACTCCTACGTTGATTACTCACCCAGAGTGCTTAAAAAAAAATAATAGCAACATTAAAAAACAACAAAAATACCAACCTAAAACAAAAAGGGGAATATGGAAGTGTACAGCATTAAAATAAACTCTGGCTCCCTTGCCAAAGTCATTAATAATTTTGGCTTTCAAAAAAAAAAAAGAAAAAATTTGGATTGCTCTGCACTTCAAGTATCAAAACATCCAATTAACACAGCTAATTAGCGTCACAAACAGCAGTCAAAAGAATGGTAATTTAGATTCAGGATTTCAAAGGTTTCTTAATCCCAGGCCAATGCAACTAATCTCTCAGAGGCTGAAAGTGTTTTGTTATTGCAATGCAATTGTATAGCATCCCATCAATTAGTGGCATTGCAGGGAACAGTCACTTGCATGATTCATTTGTATAATCAGAACCTAAAAAATACTTTGGGGGGGGAGGAGGCACAAGAAGGAACAGAATAAGCCCCTTGAAATGTGCAGTATCAATTTTTCCAAGTAATTTCTACAATAGCTGGAAATGATTGTGAGTAGCACCCCATCTTTCCCAAACTGAGCTGGCAGGTGGAAGGGCTTTTGCTAGTTTTTAAGAGATTAGTAGGAGAAGTAAAGCCAGCCCCACAAGTGACATCAGCTGGCCTGCAATTAGATGTGTTGGCTGATACAAATGTTTTCTTAGGGAAATGAAAAGATCCCTTTCTCACCACCCTTCCCTTTATACAGGAAACACAAAAATGGCAACACTCTCAACAGACACTCTTACATTACAGTTTCTTGCACATTATCCAGAGATTTGACCCCAAAACCTCCTGGCAATCCCAAAGTTTACCATTATATCATCATTCCCACTTCTGAAAAATTCCTTCTTCCAATGGGTGGCTTCCTGACTGCTGGCATCAGGATTCTTGTCTTGACTACAGAATTCAAGTTACCAAATTAAGCTTTGGAGGTATATCTGCAACACCCTCTGCTTGTTGAGATCATGCATCAGCTCTATTTTACAGGCCAAATCCACTGGGAAACGAGCAAGATCCAAGTTCAACACAAACTTCCTCTTCATTTGCCATGTTTCTCTCTAAGTTCTAGACCAACTCTAACTTAGTTTCTGATCAAAACAACACAAAGCAGTGCCTGAGCTCTGGACTCAAACCCTCACCTTCTGTGAGCATGACGAGAGGACAAAGATAACATTCTGTAATAACGGAGGCAAATCACTGATTTACTTTTACCAACCTCTATGCAGAACTGAGCTGTTCAGTACAGCTCACACCTGGAAGAACAGAGCGTTCCAAATCTAAAACCAAAGCTTTTTCTTCCCAGTATGTGCACAATCTGCCCCACACCTCCCTACCACAGGGCCTTTCAGCTCCATTTCCTCTTGGGCACAGAGCTGACTTTCAAACCATCAGCATTTCTACTGCAGAGGTACTTGAGGGCTTCATTGTTCGGGATGAAATGCAAAATGAAGTCTATGCTTAGAAGAGGCCAAGGGTAAAACACTCACTACAAAGCATTTGGTTTTACCCATAGTATCCTTTCTTCAGGTCAGAGGAAAAAAGAGAAGTCCTGAAAGCAAATGGACTTGAATCAAAACACAATCAAGCTGATGGAAAACGGATTGTTCATGACGTTTATGACATATTTTTGACTGCCCTCCCCAGTCCTAATTTCTAGCTCCTGTATCAAAGCTGCTATAAAACTGCAGTTAATAAGATTGCATTGAATGAGACAACCCATGAGCAGAACAGGCTCTGTAATGAGGTAAAAGCATGGCCAACTCTAACTGAAGTCAAGAACAGGGAACGTACAAAAGCTGGGACCACTGTCTACATGAGCCCAGTAAATGATCCCAGTATCAGTCCTGGTCAAGGCAAAGTAGGTACAAAAAAGGTGTTCAGAGGTGAAAAAAGTTAATGCACAAATACAGTGCTCTCTCTGGAAACCATTACCATGTTTTAAGGCATAAAGCACTAATGAAGATGTATAGACTCAATCTCATGGACTTATAGACTGAATCTTTGCCTCACTTATATTAAGCTCTGGCTGGTCTCGCCCACTCAATCATCCTTAACACACTCATTGGCATCAACAGCTCCTTTTTTTTCTGTACAGACAGAGCTCCTCATATGCTGCAGGTTTTGATATGAAGTCTAAAGAATGGGTAATTACTAAAGGGTGCTTTGTTGTGACTGGACACTGTACTGGATGGGTTGAGCTATCACCATTCACTCAAGAAAAATTAGGAGAAAGAAGACCTTTAGGAAACCCAGACAAAGCAAAAAATTTCTCTGAACAGTATAGTTGATTAATGCCTGTTATTAGAAATGGCCCAAATGGGAACCTTATCTATGAATTCCTTCACTGTTTTGGGACCAAGGAATTCTCAAATCAGAGTCTGCCTGCATTATTTTCACAACAGAACAGGTTTTACAAAAGAGAAAGAAAGAATCTATATTCATTTCTGGTTGGCAACAGTCAGGACACTTACCAGCCTTACAGGATTCAAACCTAAAGGGCAGGCTTCCTTTGGAAAGAGAGTGATTTCATAGAAATATTTATATTATTTCTTTCAAAATACTGAATTCTAGAGTCACCAAATCACTCAATAACACAAGGAATACCTACCCTTAACTCTCCCCCCCCAAAACAGATCCTAAATCTCTGTACCATTTAGCTTAGCTGATACTAAGGCAGGTCAATCTCTGCAGCACATATGCATACAGGTGACAAAATTAAATTATTCAGATTATGTTGGCACTTTAACTGTTGTTCTGCTGTTGTATAGAGAACAATTGCTATCCAATGATTAAAGGAATGTTCTGGTTCTGCTTCAAAGGAGAAAGTGGTATTTTGATCGAGATGGTTCAAGGTTTTTCACGTCCTTCTCCAGCTTGATAACAGAGCTCATGGACAAAAGAGAATGCGAAGGTAGGAGCAGGTATCTTGAAATAACACCACAAAAGGTAGCTGCTGAAGTCAGGTTTTAGCTGAAATCCTGCTTCTCAGCCTGAAGCTTGAGCAGTGAAGTTTGGCTAATTAAACCACAATAAAGCCTGTATTCATAAATAAACATATATAATCCATGTATCATATACTCCAGTGGATCGTTTTCCAAAACTCACGTTCCTAATGTATTAAATCTTCCTCTCTAGGTTATTGTTAAGGAGCTCTGAAGTACTACTCTTTATGTAGGGCACATATACGCCATTTTTTCACTTTGTTGTTTCTAGAAGTGTTTGGAAATGTGCAGTAGATTCTTTGTTTAACCAGGAAAAATATCTTGAGGTCTGGACTTCCTAGTGCTAGTGAGTCTAAGTCAGGTGCTGAAATATGATCTTAGTGTCATTTCTATGTATATTAGCTCAGAGTTAATAGATAGGTACATAGATCTACATTACAATTAATAAGTGTAGCCAGGGAAATGTAGGTCCCACAGCACACCTTTCAGAAGCAAGCTGTTATTAATCAGCATTTTAACGAAGCATAATTACAACAGCTCATGGCTCCCACCAGGTAAAGCAATAATTATAGGTGCAACCAAATAAACAAGGAAAATAATTACCTATTTCTCTGAGCTAATATTAATTTAACCAGGCTCGGAGTGATGGCTAGACAGACAGCTCAGTGCTTTCACACTGCCAGCCAGAAAGAAACTGCTCTGATTAGAGCAAAGTCACAGCTGCCATTGTCACAGAGCAGGGAAAGGCACACAGTGGTTTTCATTTCCAGGATACCTCCCAGATTTCAAATTCCCACATGCCTTGTGTGTGAGAAGCTCATCTTCTCCTGGGCAGATGGGGTGAGGCATCCTGGGCTGAGACACAGAGCCGCGTGGGATGGGCACTGTGGAAGCAGGCAGCTCTGAGCAGGGAGAAGGGCCCTCCGTGGGCAGGGTGGGCAGGACACCACGCTTCCAGGGAGCCTCTACTCTGCTTGGCAGGAAAGTTAGCCACTGGCAGAGGAGGTCTCTGAGTTAGTCCCACCACTGTGAGTGCCTCAGAGTAAACGGTGCTGTTCAGATGGATCAGCAGAAACTGTTTAATAATTACTTTCCTGAGCAATTTCTGCTCTGCTGTACCTTCTATCCATGGAGAGCAGCAGACGCAGACACATCAAGTGCTGCAGTAATATCTGGAACACTCCAGGCTTCCTCTGGATTATGGTGGCTTGTAAGCACACCCCCTCCTGGACTCAGTGAGGCTTTCTGATTGCATTGGGGATCTCCCACTGCATCGATGCAGGCAAGTCCCTAGCATATGAAATAAAAACTAATGAAAGTTTTGGAATTTGTTTTCATGATGCTCCCATCTCTCTATGGAAATACAAAAATAATAAAGAGGTTGATGGTGATTTATTGCCACTGCAGCCCAGTGGTGTTTTTTATTCCAGCTCTAATACTGTTAAATATTAATACCTTAATGATTCTAATGCATGGTGGTGTTACCTGGTGATCCCAAGGAAGGAGATGGGAGTCAGGGAATATGGTGGAATGCTGCCAAGCACAGGCTGTTCCTCCAAAGAGCTGGAGTCTGCAGTGTGGTAGCAGAAATAGGGAAGGAAAGTAGGTAGGTAATAGGACTAGCACTGCACAAAATCACAAGCTGCTGGGTCAAGGCTGAGACAAAATGATATTGGTAGTGATGTCGTTATGACACAATCACAGCGTGGCTCTGCTAAGACATATTTGTCCTCAGGCCCCTTCCCAGTCCTGTGAGTGTTTGGAGCACAGTTTCACTGGATTCTCCAGTGTTTCAGAACAAATTTCACTGGCAAACAGATTTGTGGCAACACTTCAGCTGAAAGTGAAACTCTTGTCTTTGAGCAGCATGGATTCCTCAGGCTGACCTAAGTCAGCACAGACATGTCTGACTCCAGCCAAACAGCTGGGAGGGGAGAACCAGCTGTTCTGAGAGTCCACTAAACCACTTCAAATCCACAAACCATTTTCCCTTCTCTCTGAGTGATGTGGTGCTGGGTTGCTCAGGTATGAGGACCAGGTTCTGCCAAAAAAGCAAGTTCAGGAGTGGAGCATCCTTTGCTAGGGTTGGTTTGGCTTCATAATCAGAATTGCTCCTTCATTCTCATTCTTTCCTTTGTAATTTTTTTATTTTTTTCCTCACAAGAATTACCAAGCCTGAAAACATGCAGTTGTGTTTCATATTTAGCAAATTTACTTTGCACATCCATGCTGATGTCAGAAAACAAAGATAAAAAGAAACCACAAAAATATATGGGGACTTAATGCATTTCTGATATTGTTCTGATATTCTGATATTTAGTGACATAAACACTCCTTAAGAAACCATGTTCTCCTCAGTAGCTCCAGAACGAATCATTTGGGAGAAGGTTTGATACGTTTCAGCTAAGCTAAAAACCAAATCTCAAAGCCTTTTTAGCTTCACCATCACTAAATGGAGGCTTATGCCACTGTAATTTGGGCTTGAATTGAAGACATGAATGTCAATAGAGTCAAGAGGTTTGGATACAAGTGGGGTGGAAAATTTACCCTGCAGGACAGATTTTACCCCTTGCAAAAGCTGTAAAGCAAGAATTATACAGAAAATGAAGCAGTATTGCCAGGAGCAGCACATTTAAACCTTTCAGGAAACTTTTATGTAATTTTATTATTCCTTTAATTTAATTTCTTAAAATCTCTTTCTCTCCCCACTCCAAACAGTAACCATGAAATGATGCACTGGGAGGAGACGTGGTGGTGCCAAATTCCCCTTAGCTGAGATCCTGTAAGTTCAATTTGGGCTGACAAGGTGCCTGCACGAGGTGCTGAATCAAGCACTTGCCTTGTGAAAAGCAACTTTTCCTTACAACAGAGAGCATTCCTTTCTCAGGATCATCATCCTCCTGCCCCCCTCCTTTGCATGGCACAAAATAAGGGAAAGTTTCCTAGCATCCAACAGTACATAAAAGCAATAGATATGTGACCCAGATATCATGGGTTTTTTGAACCTAAAATGTTGTCCTATGGATTCCTTTGGGCCAGATGCAAAAACAGAACTGAAACCTCTGCAAGCAGTTAAAAAGCAATCACAATTCCTAGGACACTGCTGGAATTAAAATACATTCAAACCCTAGGTGTTTTATAAAATCTTGGGAGAGACTTATCTGTATTTTAAATGCCTTCTAAAAACCTTCACCCGTCTTTTGCATCAGTTCATCTATTTTAAGTACAGTAATAAGCATCATCCCTTGCCTCAGAAGTGTGCTGTGACATTTCCTGAAATATATTAGTCAACTCTCAGGAGAGGTCCAAGGGGCAGAAAACTCTTTACATAACTATTGGTGACGAGGAGAGCTCATCCCATGCTAACCATGGTAGCATTTCACAGGAAAAAGGCTCAAAGTAAGGAAATGTTTTAATAAAACTGTTTCTATTCACCTGCTATCTAAAGAAAAATATGAAGCCTCCACTGAATTTTCCCCAAATTTTCCTCCTTGAAAGCTTGTATGATACTCCAAGTAGCTGTAGGAACCTTTCCAGGCAAATCAAACTCAAAGCTTTTGCTGCTGGCTGCCTGAGTCACTTGTACCAAGGTTTTCCATACCACTTTATTTAGAAGGATGTTACCTTAACTTCAAATTCCAAGTATAATTACAGGGAGGGTTTTGCTTAGCCTGGATGTAAATTTAATGCCTGGCTGATCAGAGCAGGCTCTGCACATATCTGACTTCACAGAGCTACACTGGCAAACTGGTGCAGTGCTCTCTTTCCATAGAGAAGGAGAATGCGGTGGAACGATGAGAGAACATGAGGGATCAGCAGGGATGCAAATCCATCCATCACTGAACCAGACACTGCAAAGGTGAGACAAGCCCAGGCACAGGCTGGAAAAAGTCCCCTGCAGAAGGAGAGCCTGAAGTCCAAGGCAGCTTCTCCCAGCTGGTTGCCATACCCTCACACTCCAAAAGAAACTGCACCATTCAGTGAAATGTCTCTTCTACAGTCACCAACAAGCACACGTTTAGAGGAGTTAACTTGAGAACCAAAGTCTTTTGCTTAAATGGTAAATGAAAAATATGTGTAAGGTACCTAAAGCCATCACTGTCCCTTCCCATCCCTCTGCCTCATCTCCTGAGTCCTGAAATACTCAGACCTGCCAAGAAGTCCTGTCCCCAGCCACCCCCCTCATGTGTCCTGACAGCCGGAGAAGTGGGAGCTGCATGGTGACAGAGACCATGAGAGGACTCGTGCAGCTGGGACCTCACCAGCTTGGGTCAGAAATTTGCCCACTCATGCAGAGCACACAATCTGAAGGAGATCTGCCACCTCATCCAACTCCTCTTCCTCCCAGGCTGTGAAGCCAGGCTTACAAAGAATTGCAGGTTTTTTCAGGTCTATGGTATCTCCTGTAGAAGTCGAGGCTCTGGGAGCTGTATGATGACTTGAGATTTCCCCAGCATTCATTTAAAAATGCAATTGTAGGCTTCACAGTTGGAGAGAAAAGCTTAATAGTGCAACTGTATGCAGACCTAAAAATAGACTCACAACAAATTAAAAGACTCCCAAATACACCTGGCAATGCTAGATTCCGGCTTCACTGGTGCATTCCCTTCACTTCAAGATTTTCTTGCAAGCACAGGGAAATTGGGGAGAGAATTAAAAAACTCAAAATAATGAAGAGGAACACATAACTGTAAAAGTCCAAAAACATGGAAGCAAGAATTAGGAGAAGATGCAGGGCCAGAAATTAACTAATTTACAAAGCCTGCCTGGGCTACGGGGGTCTCTTTAACTGAACACACTTAGCACAGAAATGAGTCCACATTTATGCAATGAAAATGCTGATGAACGTCACCACCGTGCAACGGCTTCAAAATTGATTTGTAGGGGGTAGGAAGATTTTGTTTCACCTTCCTTAGTGGGGAAGCCAGACAGAGCTTTAAGCTTTATTGACTCTGGTATTACAATCACAGTTGCTGGTCTTTCAACCTGTTTTAGAATTGGAGAGAGGTTTTCTTCTCTGTGTGACTGGATACTGTAGCATGGTCGATTCTGTGCTGAATTGAAATTCATCAGAGCCTGCTTTGTCTCAACAGAGCAATAAAAGCCTAAAATGTTATTATGCATGAAATGGTTATGGAGCTGGTGAAAGGGTTGTTTCTCCCCCTTGTTGCAAAAAGGGGGGGAGAGGGGAAATATCTGACCTGACAATAAAAAGTGACTGGAAGAAAGATAAGTATTTCATATAAAATTGGCTCTGCAAAATTGTGTAAGGGAGGCAAAAGGCATCAAATGGATCCCAGAGAAGGAGCCCAAATGATAAGAACCTCACCCAGCCTGGTGCTCAGTGCAGGAGACTCAGCTGAAATCTGTCTCTGCTCACAGTTAACCCAATGTTTAAATACAGATACAGTCTGTACATTCACCTCTTTTCTTGATCTTCTAACATGAAACATTAGCAGATACTGCAGGGCACAACACAGTTGTGCCAACACAACACAGAGCTCCCCTGGCTCCAGTCCTGCAGAGAATTATGCACCTACTATACCTGTGTGGCCTAAGTGAGCATTTTTAAAAATTCCTCATGGAATCAAAAGGCCTCAACGAGACTCAGCTTTCCTAATAGAAACTCAATTGGGAAAACATATACACACAGTCACTAGGTGACTGAAGGTGGAAGGGAACCTTTGTAACAGATCAAGACACCTTAATCTTTAAAGGTTCATCTCTGCCCATGGAATCCCTGTGGTTTAGGCTGCATTTTGTGCTGTTTGAGGCAGACTGGGGGTGATGCTGCTGTGTTAAACTCTGGCTGCATGTGCAGTGCAAAGGGGGCAGCTCGCAGAGGCACTTCTGGATGAAGGGCACACTCTGTGCAGCTTTTCTCTCCAAGTGCCTATTAGACTTAATTAAAAATTAAGTAATTGAATTATATACAATTGCACAAAACACATATGCATATACACAGATAAGTACTGTGCACTAGGGTGCATGTGTAAGTATATATAGAAATATCTATATATATATCAATATCTCTCTATATATCTATTCAGTAGTGCATACACATAAAATAAAGACCCAGGAGGAACCTTGCCCTTGCTGAACTGGGTGGAGGTTTGCTAATTTGCTTGGATGGCATCCAGGCTCTGCCTGTGGCCATTTCCCACTCATTCCAGAGGCAGTTCCATGACAAGGCAGCCTACACCTATGTATCATCACCTGCAGGTGATGACTGAGACTCCCTTGCTGAACAGGGTAGCAGATTGAAAGCTATGCTCAACACCCTTGAGCTGCTAGGTACTTCCAAGATTTTGAAGGAGGCAGGAAAAATTCCCAAACACATGCTAAACAAACGCACAATGTCTGTGTGCTTCTGTAAATCACTCGATATAAACCACACATTGTTTACCCCCGTGAAAAAAAGGCTCATGAAAGTGTCTGGTCTCCAACCCCCTTGGATCCTCTCAGAGGGGGGCTCTCAAAGCAATAACTATTAAAATGTTCCTGCCATTTGTCTAATGCAATTCCATGCTCCACATCCATCTTTGGCAAGCTGACTTTCATTAACACTTCAAAAATAATTTAAGGTTTTCGCGGTGAAGGTTAGAAACTTTTCACAGCCCAGAGCTAATAGCTCTGCTGTTTACATGCTATAATGTCTTGATAACCTTTTCAAACATGCTGTGGCCGGCAGCTGGGACCTGTCCCTGCTATTTTTGTTCCCAGAATGTAACAGCAGAAATGCAATGACTTTGTGCCCCTGAAATGGTCACATTTCTTCTCTTCAGGCTTCGCTTCCATTACGGCACTAACAGAAGGGGCCTCACCTTTTCAAGAGGCTCCCAGTGTACTGAAATATAGCCCTGGCTGTCTTTTCCCTGGAGGAATGAAATATACTGATTGTCTCACTGGAAACCCAGTTTTGGGGGATAGGAAGAGGGCATGCAGTCTTCTTTGCCAATCCACGGGTACCTTGGAGAAGGCAATGAACCTACATGAACCATTTTGCATGGAAGAATAAGGGTAAGATTCCTGTTTTCAGATGCTGGATGGACAAAAGCACAATTTTACAGTGTTTATTCCAACACTGCAGCAAAACAAATTCTGCAGCTCCCTTGCTTTGCTTGAGTTGTGCACAGATTACAAATCTGTACTGGTGACATGGCAGGCTGGCAAACAGTAGCTGGATGCTGTGGCATCCATAGGCTAGAAAATGCTGTCTCTGTCCAAAAGCAGGGATCTCACTTGCTTCAGTCTCCTGCCTGTTCAACAGCTGGAACAGGGAGGCAGGATGGAAAGATGCTGTCAATTCTAAAATCCTTTCTAAAAACATCATGCCAGTCTAATTTTAGCATACTGCCCTTAAAATTACTGGGCAAAAATATGCCCTCAGATACAATTTACATGGAAATATTCAATCCCATGGAGAGCTCCAAGAGGAGTTTTCTCTCCCTTAAACCCAGAAGTGTATAAATGCAGCTGCTCCAAAGTGATAGCGAGTTAAGGCGCTGAAGCTGAGAGAATAGGACTAGTCCATTCCTATTAAGTTAAAACATTAAAAGTCCTGGACAAGCTGTAAAAAACAGAGACATGATCTACTCAGTCAAATTTAGTGGACCTTGGGGCACATCTATGATTTTCTCTATCTCTTGGGAGCTCTGCTAGATACAGCTTGGAGCACTCAAAAGCACCACAGCACATGTTACAAACAATGGGCTAAATGAGCCTTAAAAGGAATCATTTTAATGATCATCTTTCTCATTTTGGGCAGGGAAATGAGAGGCAGAGGTCAATTTGTGCCAGGCTCCCTGTAGCCTTCTTGAACCCATTCAGAAACCAGATGAGGTGAAATGAAGGGTTATGGATTCTTCCCAGTCCAGAGAGAGTTCCAGAGGGTCCCGTGGTGCCCATGGGTGACATGGGCTGCTGCCACCACAGAGAGCTTGTCCTGGAGAGATGATCCTGAACATGGGATCCTACAGAGCATGGGGTAAAGTATTCCTGGCTACTACAGAGTCACTACCAAGTATCTTGAAGACAAGTACAGGCTTTTGATCTCCATCCAAATACTTTAGTTTTTTAAGGCTGAGAAGTGATGACAAAAAATTTTTAAAATATTCCTTGGCTGGGAAAGGAAAGGGAAGTAAATCAAAGAGTGAGATATACATCCTATAATTTATTGTGGCTTATTTAGGCAGCTTGGCTAAATACTCCACAGACAGCTGCAAATTCAGCAGAAATTTTGCAAGGAGGTAGCGTAGCAAATGAGAACAGATAGCGATCAGGCTACAGAACAGCAAAGAAGAGTCACTGCTAATTAAGAGACCTAAACTATGGGGCCTGCTGAATTAGGTCAGTGAGTATGCCCCTTCCTGCTCCAGTTTTAGGCTGTGTAAATGACTCCAAGCCAGGTCGTTTCCGGAGTTCCTGCAGTTGCCAGTGGGGCCATGTAATGGACGTGAGAAACACCGCCAAGAAATATCCAACAATTTAGATCTGCTCTAGAACTGGGTCAACATACAGCAAAAGAAAAGTCAACAAATGCAAAGTGATGTTCATCTCCACACGATCCTCGGAACCCCTGCTAAGCCTAATTTATATAAATGGCTCCAAGAAGCTGACTACAAACTGGTTAAGCTTGCTGACAACACAGAACTGGGGAAGTGGACATGGAGAGAGAAGGAAAAAAGCAAGCAAAGAAATTCTACAGAGTCCTTAGCTTTGCTGGGTAATTTGGACAAGGTGCAGCAAATAGCTCCTAATGTTGACAAATGCAAAAGCAATACAATTTATTTGCAAGATCTCAGGACAAAATGGGAATTGCCTTGAACTTTAGGAAGGGGAGGCTAAAATGGCTACAGCAGGAAGTCAGCAGCCTTTTCCACACAGAATCCAGGTGGCACAGCCATGTAATGTATTTTTAGGCTAGGAAAGAAATCAAGGTGAACAGAAAGACAAAAGAAGCCACATTCAGGTTGCTTAAAGATAACCCACCAAAATCAGCAAAATGGGCCTGCATCTATTATTATGTCTCTACAGCAAAGTCTTTAGCTGGCAAAAAAACCTGGATAGCTGATACTCTGCAAAGCCTAAGCACAAGGAAGACCTTGCTATAAGTGAACACAGTATCCTTTGTGTGAACCAGATGGACTGTAGCTACAGCTAATTCTGGGTGACTTTTGAGTTACTTCTGGCAAGGCCTGCTCAGAAATTTCACTCCTGCATTACATGAGCAGCCCTGGAGTACAGAAATGACAATGTCCAAACAAAAGCCAAGTCTTAGAGAGAAGCTTTTTTTGTCATTGACTCAAGATTGATTCCAGTCATACCCAAATGTGTTGAAAGGAAGTCTTTTCCAAATGATCAAGCATTGGATCTTGAGAGGAGATAAGGCAGTGAGAGGCCAGTTTTGAGGGAGAGCTATCACACAGGTTCTAACCCTGCCCACACCAGCATAGGCAAGGGATCACACACTGTACAGGCTACAGAGATTAAGCCTAAAACTGAAAAAGAGGCAGAGTCAACTTATTTAAAAAACAAAACTTCCCAGACTGTCCTCCATCTTCATAAAAGCAATAGAAAGTAACCTTTTGGAACACTGTAGTTCAGACATTAAGAGCAGACTGCAGACTGCTTTGGCAAAGATGCTACACAGCCATGGCTGACCTAGATACAGAGAAGTGATCCATGCTGTAATAGTGAAATGAGCAGCAGGAAAACCTGTATGACTACTGTAGGCTATAAAGGGGATGAGTTCAGAAAGGAACCTAAAAGGGAGGGAATAAAAAATACAACACAGATGACATCACAAGTGTGGTAGTCAAGGAAACATGTTTCATTTTTTCCCTCGGTTCAGAGCAAGCAATCATAAAATGGACAAAAATAGGAATTCTATACCATTCCTATCTTCCCTGAGATTATACAACTTCCAGAGACAATAAAAAGCAAGGTTTAGTCAGTGTAGACTTAGAATCTAATCTTCACAAAGGTTTGATCTTTCAATGTTCAGCTCATAGTAATTTTGTTCCTCACTTCAATGCACATTGCATCAGCCCAGGAACAACAGAACACTATGTACACAGTGAGAACTCCTTATCAGCCCCTTTTTGGGGTAGTCTATCAATCACCGACTATGTGTTACAGCATTTTATTAGCTACTCTAAGTTAAATGCTAGCAGCATTGTCAATGTGTTACAATTGTGCAGCTGAACTCCATTTTGAATCTTTTTATGAATGTCATCTCCTTGAGCCCAACAGCCAACGAGACATTATGTTTCTTATCCCAAACTAAATAACTCTGGCCCACAGGACCTGCAGAGTGGTACCAGTGTCCCCCTTCTGCTGTCAGAGCTATCTACTCCCCAAAGTGTAGAAATCAGGTAAGATGATTTGCACAGAAAAGCGTCCCACATCCAGGGAAATATCCAGAGAGGGTGGAAACATTTTCTCCTTAAAACCATTCAATCATGAAGTAGCAAGCAAGACCAGTCAGAAAAAAAGGGAAAATAATGGATGTCAGGTATTGTATTTTGCCATTAGCTATCCAATGTATCCTGACATTACCATTCCAAGGGTAACATAAACAAGTCTATCAGAGAGTCCCCACCTCTCCTCACTATCCTGATTAAAGCAGATCCCTGTCATTCCCAAATGTAAATTCAAAAAAGTATCTTCTCATTTTGCAAATGACCCAACCTTTTCTTCTCCAGGCGTTGCACATTTAGTCACAGGGGGATGCTCATTCCTCTACTGCAGGACATTCAGGACCTGCAAAATGCCCCCATAAAGATAAAGTCTGAGGCTGGGGGACACTGGCAATCCAGTGCCATTCTGAACTAGGGGAGGAGAAGCAGGGCTGTTGTACCAGTGCAGGACTGGAAGAGACACATTAGATCTGCCCTCCGAATCCTGGGTGTTCGTCTTACCAAGTAAGCCTTCCATATGAGGTCAAGAAAATAATGGTCAAAAATATTGTTCCTTTTATTGCTTATACATTTATTTTTTTCCCTCTCTTATGGAATTAGCTATTGAAAAAATATTGCTGCCTTTTATTTCCTTTTAAGCTATTGTATCATCTTGTTACATTTTTATGCTTGTTAGAGATTCCTAGCCTTTGAGTCAACACTGTAACTAATATATAGATAATAAATTAGGAATCACAAACAGATCAGTGGCTACCAAAGATAGCCTGGTGCATCCTCTGGATCAGAAAGTTCTTGATATCCTGACTGCAAAAACTGGGTGAATACTTCAGAATTTCCTCTGCCTTATGTCTCCCAGTTTGATTCATCTTTAGTAGTATTCAGTAAAACTTTATTGCCACTAAAAGCTTTATCAAAGTGCATAGTGTAGCCTGAGGTCAGACCAGCCAAGCCTTGAGCCTCATATGAACTGTTTTGATGCATAGAAAATCTGTCTTTAACAATTCCAGCCTCTCCTAATAAACTGGCCCATCCCTAAAGAGCACCGACTTTGAAATATAATTAACCTCCACGTATTCTGCCTTGTGCAGCAAATAGCACTAGGAAGAAAGAGGGTTTTTATGTGATTCACTCTTAACTGTTCAATCATGATTCCTTTTATTACGTTTTTGTGCATTTCATCCTAGTGGGACACGGAAACAAGTTTGGGTCATTTCATTGCCTGAATTTTCTGCTGCACACCAGCTGTCTGGTGTGGCTACATGCTCTGAACTGGAAAAGAACATTTATTTCCCATTTCTATACAGTCTCTACCACTTTCCTATGAGGGAAAGATCTTTTCCCTAACACGATTAAAATAAATATAACAAAATATTTCTTCATACTATATCTAGGCATTGCAAAGCTGTTTTGTGGTGATGAAGTTATACATCTCTCAGTTTAACTCAGCTTTATATCTGTTCAGTTAAGCTGAAGCTTTGGCAGAGTATATAGTGCTCTGTAGATCAGGCAGGACTAGACCTTTCATGGAGGGCTTGCTAAGGGATTGCTTCCCCACATACACTGGTGACCTGGGAGCTCCTTGCTGCCAAAAATCAAGGAAATTAGGAACTTGACAGCATTCAAAAGAGAGGACGTGGCAGAGTCAGAGCACAGAAACATTGTCTAGCCTGTGGACCAGGCATTGTTTAGCCTGTGAAAGTGGGATGAGCAGCAGGGAATGAGAAGAGGAGAGACTCGGCAGGTTTAAGAGAAGAAGGGTAAGAAGATGCTCAGCTCACTCTCAGCACGTGGGCCTCCATGCCTTTCTCAGGTTGCCCTAACAATTTGCTGCTGCAGGGGAAGGGAAGGGGAAGCCATCACAGCCAGCTTTGCAGGCTGGATACAGTTCTGCTCCTGCTGCTTGTTGGAGAACCAGGGAAAGGATGATCTTGTTTAGCAGGGAACTTTACACACATTGTGTGCCCCTGTCAGGTCCCCAGGCCAGCACAGCACCCACCAAACCAGCACCAGGCAGATACAAACACTCACACTCCTTCAGAGAAAGGCCCTGTTTAGCTCCAGGTAGGCAAGGACCAGCACAATGCGCTCCCTTCACTGTTTCTGTGCCTTCCAGGCAGTTTGTACTGTTCATTGCAGGGCTGTGACAAGCACTACATTCACTCTTTCCCCCACATGCACTTTGTGTAATATCTGGATTAAGGATGCCTCCTCTTGTCATTCAAACTGTCTGCTCCACTGCTCAGAGCTGAGCTGGCTGGAAAAGTGAGAAGCACAAGAGCTGATATTCTCAACTTGCAGAACTTCTTCCATAAAGAAGGGATTTAGAGTATTTGTTATCTCAGTTTAGATGGAAAGACAAGGAGACAGCAAACACGCACGAATTCGAAAGGAATGAAGCTGCATGAAGAAAGTTGGTGAAAGTTGTCCCCATAACCACCAGAAACATCTGATTTTCCTTCCTGCCTTGCTGAAAGAATCCTTTTGTTGTTTGCCCAAATGCAGCCATTGCCAACTCTCATACCCTAAATAATTAGACTTATGACATTTAAATGAAGGATTTTGGCAGGTGAGAAACAGCAGAAGAAAAGCACAGCAAAATGCCATTCTATGCCAGCCTTCCAGGGAACAGCAATATGGGGCAGCCACAATCTGGCTGGGAGAAAGTGAGATGGGAAAAAGGGGATGTGGGTTGTTGAAAAGGCCACAAAGGCTCAAGGTATCTGCCTCGCTCATCTAACCTGTGTCTCTCAAGCAGAGGAGCAGAGTGCTGTCCCTGCTGGCTCCTGGTGGGCAGCAATGAAAGGAGGCGCACAAAGTGATATTTCTCTCTCTCTTGCCTTGAGCAGGTGCCAGCAGAAAGCTTTGGCAGCTGCTGAGTGTTGTGCTCTGGGAATTTCTGCAGCACAGAGTGTTGGTCTCACTGCCGCAGTTGGATGACACCAGACCCGTTGGTGACAATGAGCCTTACAAGGAGAAGTGAAGGTGTAAAAACAAGATGAAATCCAAGCAGTGTTCTTTTGCAGGGCAGAAAGCATTTACTGACGTCAAGAGCTGCAGCCTGTTCCATTTGAGGCGCGTGTCGTGCCCAAAATGAATTCAAGAGGCCACAAATTCACCTGGAAGATCGATTTCATGGCCCAAGAGTCAGAATATTAACTGTGCATCACTCAGCTCCAAAACAGCCCCTCTTTTTTCCATCTGTGCTATTCCTCACAGCCACACCACCTTTCTCTGGCAAGGCTGGGAGAGCACTTTGTGTCACCCCCTCACAGCCACCACTGGCCTAAGGCACTAGAAAGGTAATTTGCAGTGAGAGGATTAGGGAGCTGGCAAGTGTGTGGGATGAGGTGTGAGGCCAGGGAGACAAGAGGGCTCACAGGGCTGGTGTCACCTGCAACCACATGCAGGACCGTTGTGACAGTCCCACAGCAGACGGGGGCAACACCTGATTTTTATTCCCAAAGAAAGTAACAAGTGGCAAGAAAGATTGCTTTCTGCAGAAAGGAATAAAAGCAATGCTAATTAAGCACCATGCCTGTCTCTCTGCTTTGTTGCCAGCATTGATCCAAAAGCTACAGAGGTGACTGTGGGACAGATTTCATCTTTGGTGTCACTTTGATGATTTCAGTAGAAACACAACAGGTGATGTGGGAGGAAATTAGCCAAGTAACTTCAACAAACTTGCACCCAAGATGCCAAAGCCCCCATGTGCAGTCACTTCTTCATCATCCTCACAATGAAGGATGCCCTGCTTTTCTCACTATCTCTCATCTTGACCCAGCTCTCTACACATCCCCTGGTGCAGGTAACAAAGGGAACAAACAAAATACATCCTGTGTGGCCTGTGCTTCATCCAGTTCACACAGTTAGCACCACACAAAGTCAAGCTTGATCTTACCACTCCCTGGAGCAAAGGAAGAAGCAATCAGCTTGCCCAAACACAAAGACCCAAACACCAAAGCAGAACAGGAGCAGTACGAGTCGCAGACAGGGAGCTTTGGGAGAGGGGAAAGTGTTTTCTGCCTCCTTCTTCCCTCCAGCCCCTTCAACATCCCCAAACATATTGCAAAGCCAACACAAATTACACAGCTGGAGGATGAGGATGAGCAAGAACAGTGGAGTTTGCAGAGACAGACATACAGCAGCCAGACAGTGAGGAGACAGAATCCCACCAGGAGCTGGGGCTCAGCATCTCTGCTTGCCCTGCAGTGGTTTCTGAAGCATGAAGGTGCCTGCAAACTGGCTCCCACTGGCTCCCACTTCCCCTGCACCACAGCTCAGCTCTCCCAGGGCTATGGGGAGGTGATTGGATCCCTGCACTGCCTTCCTCCAGCACCTCCCCTCTGCAGCTCCTTGTCTGTTGATGTGCCCACTGTGGGTTTCCAGCTCCTGACAGGGTTAATTGGCAGGCCCAGCGGGGGAAATAAAACGTTTCAGCTCTGCAGTTGCCTTTTTTTTGTCCTTGTTTGCTCATGAGGCTGAGGGAAAGTGCTGGCTCCTGAAGGGTTACAGAGCAAGCACAGCAGGTAGCCAGCTGCTCTAGATCTCTACCATTTATGTGTGTGCCCCTTCATGCTGCTCAGGTGCTTTTGGCAGACAGACATCCCTGCTCCTCAAACCTGGGGCTACTGGGAGCAGAGGGTACAGGTCAGGACTGGGGGATGTCTGGGGCTGAGGGGGACAAGCCAACAGGCACAGCCCTGGGCACTAAGGGCCATTCTGCACCCAGCAGCAGGGGCTTCTGTAGCCCTTTTTCTCTCCCTCCAAGGCTGAGCTACAGCAGAGACAAAAGCCCCCTCCCAGCTTCTTCTGTGAAAGCACTCTCATTCCTTTTCCATTTTCATCTAAGTTTCCAATGAAGATTTATTACTCTGAGTGATTATACTGTCAGCCAAATGAGCAGGGAATAGGAATATCCTTTCTTCTTGCATTCCAGCCACTAGTCTGTTTGGCTCTCAGCAAAAAGAGCAGATTTAGCATGATTTTAGTCCCTTTTTCTTGCAGGTATTATTTATTTTCAGGCTGACAGCATGTGGGAAAACCCATCAAGAATCAGTACCCTGGGGCATGAAGCTGGGTTGTTATTCACCTATTTAAAACCTCAAAGGAATGGGGTGGTCAGTTAAGTGTAAGTCATGTAAAACTCCAAGGCAAAAACTCCCTATCAACACTGAAAACCAGTCAGATGTGGCATGAGAAGCAGCTAACAAAAGGCAAAGAGGGCGGTGAGGAGTCAGAAATGTCAAAGCAAGAAGACAGCAATAGTTCCCATCCTACACTCAAAAAACAGGAATTGTACACAGGATGACAATTGCCAAGGAGATGAAGCATGCACGCATATGCAAAGAGATTTTACCCAAGATCTGTGAGATCAAGATTTAATTTTGAAGATTGGTTTGTTGGGCTTTTTGTTGATGCTGTGTTCAGTGTTTTTTTCACCTGGGATAGATGGGGAGTGGGGCATTTTTGTTTTAAATTTTCGTTTCTGTGTAACAAGAATATTCCTCTGTCATGTGAGAATGCAGCTGCAGCAGTAACACCACACTATACCTGAATGACAAGGACACAAACCTAAATGTAAATAAAAAGAGTACCCAACTAGTCTGATTTTGGTGCCCACCTGTGAGAAATGCAAGTAACAAACAGATTGCATCAAAAAAAAACCACCCCTCATGCTGGATTTCTGACATAACTGGTTAGATTATTAAAATGGTAATCAGTAAAAAGGGCAATTTCAATCAATCAACTTCATCTCCTGAGGAGAAGCCACAGGAGGGAGAGTGAAGGAGTCAGGAGATCTGGTTGTGCAGATTTAGGCAAATCACTTTGCTCTGTACGCCTGTTCTATTTTCCTTTTATCTCACTAGACTGTGTCCTAGCACTGTGTCATTGTCTAGACAACGCCATTTCGCCTGTCCTGCATTTTCATCCAAGAAAAGACTGGGAGAGGAAAGGACAGGCACTGAGGCTGCAAAGATCTTTACAGAGCCACAAACAGATTCACATCCCCATGTCTCAACATCCCTAGTCACCAGTAAATGGCCAGAAAACCCGCCGGAAAAATGTTCCCTCTTTTCCTTTCCTTACGTTGGTCCAACAGAGAAGGACAACTCGCTGTTCTGTGAGCCCAAGCCCAGCACCCTGCTCGGGGGAGCTGAGGGCTCAGCCCCTGATGCTCTGCGCGTGTCTGCACAACACCACTTCTGCTCTCAGCTTGCTCTCACAAAATCCGGGAAGCAGAAACGCTATGTTAATAGAAAAAAAATCCAAAACCAAAAACAAACCAAGCAAACCCTGTTATGATGGCAGAGCTGAAAGCTGCTAGCTGGGAAAGGCAGGGAGGGAAGGAGGGAGGGAGGGAGGTGGTGTGACCACCCCCAGGCCAGGCGAGGGGACACGGCGGGGTCACAGCCGGGCGCAGGTGTTGTGACATGGTGACATGCAGAGCGACCCCTTCGCCTCGGATCAAACACGAGGTCCCAAAAGGCTCTCAATCAAAACAGGGCTGAAGGATCCTATCAAGGTCAATGCAGACAAAGCTCACAGGAAAAACACAGCATTTTCAGGGAGTGCTCATGCCAGCGAGGTTTGCCTGGCTCCCCTCAGGCCCCTCGCCAGGCTGAGGATGGAGCTGTGGGATGGGGTTCCCAAACTGCCTGAGCTGCAGAGCACACTGGGGAAATAAATGACAGAAACAATGCCCCTCTGGGTTCTTCTCTTTCTCTCCATATTACCGTGTCACTGTGCATGTCACCTTGTGATACTGGGTTATTTATCATCACTGAGTGCCTAGATTGGCCCTGCTAGAGAAAAATCAAAGAAAGCAGCAGGGCCTGGGGTTCGATGAGGAGGAAACAAGTTCTTCCCTTCAAGAGCATGCAAACTTCTCTGCTACCCCCTGCACACCCAGGCTGCTCCTTTCCCCCACCAGCAGCTCCTTTCAGCCTCACACATCCCTGCTCTTCTGCCTTTTCTCTGCTCAGATTCAGTGCCTCGTTTCTATGGATTTCTGTGTCAACTGCCTCAAGGATATTCACTGGAATGGACACATTTACAGGATTACTAACGTTCTGAAAGCAGGTGGTGCTATTATAGTCATACAAAAGCCACCTATTTTTGGTGCCTCGTGCTGTCATCCTGTTAGGCTCTGCTTTGCTTTGCCTTGTTATTGTACCAACTTCTCAGCACCACTACTCTGGGCTGCTCCAGTTCCAGCTGTCTGCAGAGGCCTGATAGAGGGGTATCTTTGTTCACTGCAATGGTGGCTTGGAGCTTCCCCACACAAAGAGAGGCCTGCAAGTTTCTCTTGCTGTCATCATTCATCATCTTGAGAAATACTTAAGAAAAAAACTTCTGCTGTATGTGCATATGTAATGTAAGCATACACTCATGCATATAAATTTTTCTATGCAGAGCAGCAGCCTTAAAGTGAAATGTTAGAAGATGACTATATTCACTTTATCCTTATGTCATATCTTAGGTAATCACTTTGAAATTCATCAGGTAAATTTTGAGTACTGTCTATATTCTTCAGTTTTGTCCATTCACATGAACTGCTTTAATATCTCAGCTTGTGTTGGCTGGAAAGTCTTAGCTTGTCTCATGTCATTTCTTGGCACACACCCTGCAGTTCTGGGTTTGGTTGACAGCACTGCAAGGGTGCTGCACTTATCTGCAGCCACACACCATCTCTGCTTAAATTCCATCTAAGCACCCAGCACTGAGAAATAAAGCAAAATGAAACACAGGCACAAAGTTTAAATAAAATCACATTATTAGCAGTCACATTTCCTGAGCCTCAGCTCTGAGACCTTACTAAATGAATAGTGAAATGACCAAGAAAAAAACAATGTCAGCATATAACAGTTTAAAAGTGCATGTAACAGAGCAGGGATCACTGCAGGAAGATCCTCAGGCAGACCAAAACCACCAGGATCTCCAATGTCCTTTTCACCTTGAAGGGAGAAGCTGGATTTTCACTTTCAGCTTGGCACTTTGCAAAACCTGGCAGCCTTGACTCCAGCTCCTTTTACTCCTCGTAAAGGCAGTGGAGGGCAGTATAAATTGTGTGAGTGCTTCCAAAGTGTTTTATGCCAACCCAGCTCGGGTGCGAGGGATTTGCATTCAGAGGGCTTACAGTAGGTACAGAATTATTAATACAGCGTTGCACTCGATAGCTGAGACACTGCTTGTAACCGGGGGAAAAAACCACTACCCTTCTGCTGTAAAGCATCTAAATGGGGATCAGGCTCAGTCTTGTCTCATAGCATAAATGTCCTGACCTGCTGTTCCCTACTTTGTAACACAAATTCAGCTATAATCAATTGTGGCTTGAAATGTTCCTTAAACATAGAGAAAAATCCAAAGCACATGCAAAGGCCTCTGATGGTAACTGATGTGATAAAGCAGTGCAGGAAGCTCCTTTTTCTTAAAGCTGATTTTAAGTGCCTCTGCAGATGTAGTTGCTGTGCTGTGTACTGCTAACCTTGAACTGACATTAACGAGTGTATTCAAACTTTCCTTTTCCAACAAGGATGGGGACTCCTCTGGCAGCTTCTGCACATTCCCCTCTCCCCTCATTTCATAACCAACTATCTCTTGGTAGTCGAAAGTGGTCAAATCTAGCTCTCCAATGGGATTCACAGTGAAAACTATTGACATCAACAGGTCAGGAATAGCCAAGAGAGGATTTATACAACAGCGAGCAGAGAACATGAGCAGGAAAAGGCTACCCCAATCTCAGCTGGTGTAAATCAAGGTAGTTACAGATTTACAACAGATAAGGCAGGGAGGAAAAAAAGACAAAAGAGAATAAAAGTATCTTTATTTAACCAGCTCAGATGCAAAGACAATCAGCTCACAGCCCTGTGTCACAGGAAAGCTTGGACATGGCCAGGCTGCTACCACAGAGATGCTCCTTATCCTCCAACTGCTACTGATCCCAGGGCAGTCCGGAAACAGAGGAGAAGCAAAGGGAGAAAAAACCTGCTTTATTCCTGATTTTAGCAACCATCAGGAAAACATGCCCTGCTCTCAGGCGGCTGTCACGGAGGGACGGCGCGGTCGGTGCCAGAAGAGGGCACTTGCGCTCCAGCAAGCGGGAGATGCGGGGCTCCGCTCCGGCAGGACCGGCCCCGCCCGCGGCACCGCAACGGGGATGCGCGCACAGGCACCGGGCTGGGCTCCCGGGAGCCGCCACCGAGGGCTCTCCTCGCTAGATCTCCTGCCTCGGGGCTTCCTCGCGAGCAATGGCTGGAGTTCCTGCATCACACAGGTCCCTGAGCTGGGTTCCTCCAGCAATATGGATCGTGTGCCAGTGGAAATTCTCTCCTTTGCTGGAGCTTTTTGTGGTCGCTTCGCCAGACAGATCCTCTGGAGTGCAGTAACATTTACACTCCCCACCAGCCTTGCCCCCAGC
This sequence comes from Anthoscopus minutus, assembly GCA_013399455.1. Classification (NCBI taxonomy): domain Eukaryota; kingdom Metazoa; phylum Chordata; class Aves; order Passeriformes; family Paridae; genus Anthoscopus; species Anthoscopus minutus. Next base: position 139,975 of record VWYI01041005.1, read on the forward strand.
AGAAGCATTTGAGTCCCTTTCCTTTGCTCAGCTGCCTGTTCTCATCAAACTTGCCCAAGCTTAATACTGCTAAGAGCTCCTGTTGGTAGAAACAAATCAAAAAACAGTAAAGGTCAGAAGTTTTGGGGTGAACGTATTTGAAACACACAAATGCCTGCTGCCCAGCAAAGATCCTAAACACAGCAGCTGCCTCCTTTTCCCAGCTGTGTCATCTGGTTCAAAACCAGACTGGTCTCCCTATAAACCTTACTCACTGAAGCACAAAAGCTTCTCCCATCCCTCCAGGCACAACGTAATCAGCCATGCCTCATCTCCTTAGAAAACTCCTGACAACAAAATATCACAGATTATGCAAAACCCTGAATTAAAGGCAAGAAAGGCCAGAGGAGATGACGAGAAACAAACCAAATGATATAACAAGTATGGCAATTTAGGCCTTGTTTTGAAAGTTTTGTTCCTTTTCTATGGTGTTCCCTATGACAAATATGAAGCCATTTTCTTGTTTGAGATAGGCAAGCACAAAGTAATAGCTATTGTATCTGAACCAGCCCATAAACTCCCACTGCATCAATCTACACCATCTAATTTTACGTGGCTGCCTCAGAGTGGTTAGCTTTGCATCCCAAAAGTTTCCAGACACATGAATAAACCAAGCACGAATAAATTGGGTCTGAAGATCTGTTTCTCAGATGGATCTGGCAGCTGCCTCGGTTTATTGGCAGCTCATTTATCATCTCAAGAAAAATATTGATGGTTCTGGAGACATAGGCCCTTTCTGTGTCCTGGCTGAAGGAAAGCTGTCCTTCTGGGCAGGCTTTGGAAAGAAAGTCAATGCAGCAAAATATGCTTGGCAGAAACGTGAGGGATGTGGTGCAAAGAAGAATCATTAAGTAAGGAAGAAGGAACAGCAGGATGATAACCCTATTGGCCCAGAAATAGCCCAGTCTCAAATCTTCACAGTATTATAGCAAGAATATGAGATTGTGAGAGTGCTAACAGGCACAGTCATGGACATCTTCTCAATAGGAGGTATCACTGCTGCACAGGAAGAGACTAAGAGCCTGGAGCTGTGTTCTGCCAACAGAACCAGCCACTCAGCAGACCCTGAAGAAATTAACAGAAACACAATGATCAAAAGGCTTGAAAACAGGAATAATGGGACTGAAGTACTGGAAACTCCCCTTGGGCTGGCGACTTCATGCAGTCCTGACTCCACGTAGTGTTGGCAGTGCAGCTGCCTCTCTTCTAGAAAGATACAGAGAAGACAACTGGGGCCTCTGAGCCATTTCCATTCCTATCTTGGTTAAACCAGCTGCTTTCCACTTGAACAGCATATTTGAGGATTTACTGAAAATAATATTGAGATCTGTCATGTACTGATGGGGTGGGAAGAGATCTCACTTTTCTCATGTCCCCCCAATATTGCTCCAGCCAATGTCCGGTGTAAGATTTTGCTACACATGACTCTCCACTGCCCTGCAGATCCTCTTTGCTGCATGAGAGGTCTTGATAGTTAGCATTCATGCTGGATTTCTTGAGGGACTGGATGATGAAGAAAAGATGAATAGATTGTCACCCATCATTTGGTCTTTCATGGCATCAGATGACAATTGCTGGTTTAATAAGGATTGCTTAGTTCCAGAAAAAGAAATAACCAGCCTGACAGAATCACCAATGCAACCTGACTGTGGGAGCATTTTATCCAGAAGCTGGTTTGCTGCCCAACAATCATAATGACACAAAGCAAGGTATTTGGGATATTGCTGCTTTCAAAAATGTAATCCCTCCAATAGGCATTGGTTGCCAGTTTCTTTTAACCGCATGACCAAAATCTCCAGTCTATGCTGAACAGAAATTCAGTTAGTTTAAGAAGTTTTGAATCCCTCCTAAATACTGGGAAAAAACCAAGAGGACAGGAGAGCAAGCACAGTGTTAAGTGCATCAGGAACTGAACACATGATGTTTACAGTCTGCACTCTGAAACTGAAAGCTTTCTTTTTCATTTGGTTCTTATACCTGCTGCTCATGCATCCAGAGTGCAATTTATCCTGAATACAAATAAAAATCATACCACAAATACCACTGGAGTCACTGGAGTTGATTGTCTATTACTTAGCAACTCAAACAGTTGTGTATAACCAGAGAAAAAATGCATGATGACAAACCAACTCTAGACATGATTACCTGATCTGGTAATATTTTTCTGCTTGTGATGTACACGGTAAAAGTAAGTAAGCTGTGAAATTTCAAATGTGAAATACAGGTGGCTGATGGTCAATGCTGCTCCCAAACAATATTGATATCCCAAACAAATAATTTGTTATATTTAACAAAATTAAAATTGCTGGTGGTAGGCTTAAAATGAACATATTATTAGTAAGCTATAGAAATCCATAACAAGGAACCTCCAGGATTTCATGGGAGACACATCCATTGACTGTTATCTCAGACATAATCAATGTGTGGGCTTTGGTCTCTTGTCCCAAGTAACAAGTGATAGGACTGGAGAAAATGGCCTCAAGTTGTTGGCAGGGGGACATTAAGGTTGGACATTAGGAAATATTTCTTCACAGAAGGGGTTATAAGGCACTGGAACAGGCTGCCCAGGGAAATGAGGAAGTCACTGTTCCTTGAAGGATTTAAAGGACACGTGGATGTGGCACTTGGAGACATGTTTTAATGGTGGGCTTGGCAGGGCTGGGTTACTGGTTGGACTTGATCTTAGAAGTCTGTTCCGACCTAAATGAATTCATGATTCTACTAACTCTGACTCTGGGCTCCCCAGTCCACTAATTGCTGGGAGCTGAAGAATATTCAAGGAAAATAGTGACATGCTTACTCGGTCATTAAATTCTCAGGCATCTTATTTAGACATCTGTCAGAGACAAGATGCTGCAGAGGACTGGTTTTGATCTGAGCTGATTTGGCTGTTCTCTTAAGAGATGAGACATAAGAGAATCAGTCCCACCCATGCTCTTATCCAAACACAAAGGTTTCTGAACACTAGATCAAAGCTACAGGCTATCTTTAGTTTCTGCCTGAGACATGTTCAGGTTTTATTTTTCTGAACTGTGGACAAAGTTTTGCCTCTAGGAGACAAGAAACACAACTGGCTTGGGGTAGGCCACTACTGGCCTTGGCTTGGCTGGGTATTCTCATCACCTCTGAACTGAAACCTGACAGGTTTCTGGCCTCTTTCAGCAGAGGTTTGATGGGAATGGTGCGATCTGCTTTCCAGAATGCCACAAGATATCCTTTGTTAGGGTTTTCACAGATGTTAGGGGTTAAAGTGTGGAGAGAAAAGTGAAGTCGTGACTCCCCAGGGGCATTCTCAGAAAGAAAAGGAGATATTGGATCTGTTTCCTGTGACTTTCATGGCTACTGTCCTCCTCTGGTTTCTAACAATAGACATGCAGCTGTCCCTACTGGAGAGATTAATTGGGGTCTCTCTGCTCATTCAGCCAGCTATTTTTCATGAAACTCATAGGAATGTAATATCTCTGAGGCCTTTATCACTGTCAAATTTAGTTGCAATTGGTTAAGAAGTTGAGAAAGACACACAGACAGAAAGACACCCGGTTTTTGCAGGGTTTCCTAAAATTCATCCCTGATCCCCTTTCAGAATGTTGGTGTTTGAGACTAAAGAAGCAGTAGTTAAAAAAGAACTGCTGCTCCCACTCTAGAATTTCCTTTAATCAACAGTAATCAAGCTGATAGTAGCAAAATATGAAAGGAAGGAGTAGTTTGGGTGAAAGACAGCAAAAAGTGAACAAAACCACGAGACTGGGTGTGTCTGATCAGTGAAACACCTCCTGAAAAAAGCCCCAAGAGATGACAGAAAAGCCTGAGGTAGGGCTAATGACCTAAATACCAGCGAGATGGTGAGAATACAAAGACAGGCACAGGGAAGGAGACTCAGCCAGATTTGAAGAGACACAGAGGAGAGGAAATAGAAGACAAACATGGAGACTCACAAACACCACCACAAGCTGGCAGAAAAGGAGAGACTCTCCCACAGACATTGCAATTTGGCTGCTTATTGCTTTTTGAAAAACACTTTGTCCTGAATGGCTTTTTTCCCCTCTTCAATCCCAGTAACAATTGGGGAAGCTTCAAAGCACAGCACTGTCTAAAGCCCTTTCCTAACCTAAGTCTCCAACCCACAGACATTACTCTTTAGTTATAATAACCACTCCCCTCAGACATTTCCAACAAATTGTTAATATCTTTTAAGCCCTGTTCTCCATTGCCTTTCAGATTAGCCTTGCCCTTTCCTTTGCACTTAAGTTTAGCAAGTGTTACTAATAGGAATTTAACATTTACCAAAGAATTATTTTAACTAAGGATCTAATAGCATTTGTATGGTGTTCTGAGCACCCAAGAGCCTCATATCAGTTCTATATGCTTAGTTTTGTCTAAGTTGCTTCTAAGAAAAAGGCAAAATACAAGTTCAAGGAAGAGAAAATTCATAAAAGAGGCATTCAAATCCAGGAAAGCCAGTTCCATGAAGGATAGCAGCAGTGCCTGGAGAGAGCTTTTTCTTCTTTATATTGTCCACAACTTTACAATCACTCATGTGATCACCTTTCAACCTTTCAGCAAAATCTTAACTTGTGCTTGGTCTAAGTTATTTTTTCCTGTTATTTTTTCCTGTGTACAAAAGAAATATAAATAGAAAAATGTTATGCTTATTACTATTATACTTATTATTATTTAGATGCTTATTATTAGCTGGCAAATTTTATGTTTGTGGGGTTTTTTGTTTTGTTTTTGTTTGTTTGCTTTTTTTAATATACTACCATCAAGACCTTTTCGAATTAGAGAGTTTTGTGCTTGCAGACCAAGAATCATTGAGAGCCTGAGTGGAAAGCACTGATGAGGCTTTCAGTCAGCAAAACCTCAGCTTGGCACCAGTAGCATTCAGTTTCTCAACAGAGACCCCAAAGGTTGCATTGGATGAGATTATTTTTAGAGCTGGGCTGATGAGGATCAGTCTTCCCATGCCACTGGATTCAGCCCTCCCTAAGCTGAGGAGCACATCCTGGGCCAGCACTGGGTTGAGGACAGCTGCTGGGATGCAGGGATGGTATTTGCACATGTGTCTCTAAGATGCTCATGCTCCAGCTGTCCTCAAGGTCCCTGTTGCTGAATGCAGTTGTAAATATTGACAGTTCTCAAGTCAACCTGTCCAAATTCTCTAGTTCAGGCTCACAGCTACTCAAGTCTTCCTGCTCTTCAAAGAAGGCAAACTCCTGTATTCATGTCTGAAGCTGACTTGAGGGCATTTCTGTAAGACAGAAATCCTGCTTACATTCTCAACCCACAGCCACCATCTGTTCTCTCCCCTATACCTTGTTATCCCTGGGAAAGAAATATGTGTACACAAGAGGAAGGAAAAGGTAACTGGAATCATATGGTTAAATGGAATAATTTTGAAGATCTCTTCCATGACTGATATTCTACATTTAAGCAAAAAAATAAAAAACTCTTTCTTTAAAATAAAAAAGCACCTTTATAACACACTTTCCACTTTTATAGCATCTTTCATCCGAGGCTATCACAGCACTTTGAGATACAGATCGTAAGAAATCCATTACAAAAATTATACATATTCCTAAGTTGACTGTAGTTACTTCCCTAAATTTCCATCTCTCTGCCACTGCTCCCAGACAGATTGATGCAGTCATTGCTACAGGCAACTAGATAAACCAATCTACATACAAATATAAACTGTCCCCTACAGACAGCCTCTCTTACAGAAGGGAAGTATTTTTGTGCAGCATTGTCCACTCCATTGAGCCCTTTGAGAGAATGAGGTGTGCACACTGCAACACCATGTACTGCTTTGTACTTTCATTCCACTGCACTTCATTAAACAGACTTTCACTGTTTCTTAATTTTCTTTGAGCAGGTCCCACTGTATATACCCAATATGAACAAATACACAGATTCCTTCTGGGTATGAGCCAACAGCTGCAACCCTGAAAAATATCAGCTTCTTATATCATTAACTGAGTTTCCATGGTGCCCTGGGGCAGAGATATTGATGCTTGACAGCATTATCACTATAAAGTAACTTTACAACTCTATAATTTAACTCTATGCTTCCAGTAATATTAAGAGCATTTGAAATTGTGGCTGTAAACCTTGACACTTTCACACAGACTGGTGAGCCGAAAAGAGGATTTTGTTTCCTCTCCTCCAAACCAGCCCTAAACATGGTAGAAACAACCAAGTACTGGAGAGAAGATGTGCAAGGAAGTTACCCTTAGAAAAATCATCAGGATTAGGATTAATGCCACCTTTTGCAGCACACAGAGAGGATCCTGTTTCTAGGAGCTTAGCAGAAGAAGTAGACCTCTGGATGCCTTTCCTTGAATATATGCCTGATTTACTTAGAAATCAACTTGGCAAGAACCTCTAACTGAAGTTCAAACCTAAGCCACACTAGATAATCTCTGAAGAGCTCCCTCAGCTTTATCAGCACAGCTTTTCATACCTCATTGACTTTTGCTAGTAATGTTGCCTTTACTGACTGGGAATGAACCTGCAAGGGCCATAATCTGTCTCATGAGGATCTTCTCTTAAGGATATCACTAACAGAGATAGGAGGATCAGGACAGGCAGCTGCCAAAAAAAGAAATGTAAAAAAGCCCAAAATAACCAAGTACATTTGCCCTAGGGGACTGGCAGGTACATGAAGCTCTAAAAGTTATAGATGCTTTTACTGGAATTGTAGTTTGCATACAGATTCCTTTTCCCCAGGACAGGCATTTACTGAGATCCAAGTACTCTTTAAAAGGAATCTGGGTGTTACAAATCACTGTTTCCTCTGGGGATTTAACTTCTTGAGTCCTCAGTCAAGCAGCAGGCAGATACTTTGCTTGAAATTAAGAATAATAATGAACCCAGTGGTCTCTGTGTTGAGAGTCTAGGATGTGAGCTCCTGTTAGGTGTCTGGAGAGATTCTAGTCAATCCAAGTCTTCGTTCTGTGGCTGTAGCCACATAAATACATCTTTATGCCCACAAACAAGAGCGAGTTCAGCAGTGCACCTTTGGATGGGGTCCTTCTCCACCTGGAGGAAGCTTGCAATTAAGATAAAAACACACAAAAAAAGCTCTGGACATGCTGACAATTGTGATGCCCACCCATCTGGATGATTATTCTCCCCTACAGCTATGGCTGTACCAGCTCCTGCCAGGTCTCCATCGTTTCTGCCTTCCTGCCTCATGGCTGGGCTGTGGAAGTGTAAAACCTTTTATTCTCTGTTATGAGCTGCCTCCTTTGCAGCAAGGATCCAGTTCAAACACTCTGAAAAATGAACCAAATAGATTTTAAAGCTGTTGATGTGAGAGTCCTTTGCTGGCTGCTCTCAGGTCAGGCTGTGAAGGCTGCTGTTCACAGCTGTGGTGGGATACTGGAAAACACCAGTTCTGGGTGTACTGTCAGAGCAGGGCTCAGCCCTGCAGCTGGGGATTCATCCTGCCTCCCCCTCTTTTATCCCTTGTTCCCTGCCCAGCTCTGAGGCTGGTGTGAATCGAGACAGCTCAGCAGCTGAGCTGCTGGTGGTGAGTGTTACAGAGCAGTTTACAAGCCTCATGTCATAAGCCCTGTAAATGCCTAGTAAAACATGGAATATAATAGAAGCGTATCAGCTCATTTTAAAGCTCCTTCACCTGGTGCTGAGCTAACTGTTGTTGTGCTGCCTTTTTTAATCAGTTGCCACCAAATGTGTGCACGTGTGAGAAGGGTTTTAAACATTTCTCTGTCCACTTCCAGGCGAGTAACAGACAAGCCTACAATCCTCTTATTATGCCTTTGAAACAGAGTCCATTCACCGTTATCTGCAGCATGTGATATCGTGGGGTTTTCTGCAGAGCTTACAGAACATATCCCTAATGTTTCTCACACTCCAGGTATGTATCTGTTAGACACAGACCTAGCAGGTACACACATAGCTCTGCAGGAATGTCTAAGTGCTTTGTTTGCTGGATGAAAATGCAAGAGAAACTCCAGCAGTAACCATTAGTGATATCATGCCAATCAAGACTTGAGACATAGATGCAATCAGGTTAATTCTCTGCTTTAGAAAAGGCCAGAATCTCAGCACTCTGCATGATGGTTTCCCATCATATATGCCCCAAACAGGCAGAAGGAAGACCCTTTCTGCCTGGATTTCTTTTAAATAGTGCAGCCTCAGTAGCCAATCTGTTTTTAGAACATTGCAGGTGTTATCCTCTAAATTCCTAACCAATTCATTTAGAACATTCAGTCATACTAACTGGAGTAATTTGAGACTGATTTCCACTTCTAATGATACCTTCCAATTCTTTTTTTTTTCTTTTATTTTTCTTACTGAAAAAAGTTACTGTCCACACTAATGGTGAGAATTCAAAAGTCTGTCTTCCATTTCCATGCATGTAAGGTATCCACTTATCTCAAAATTACAAAGTATGTTTCAGTCAGTCACACAAATCTGAAAAAAATGGATAATCTCACCCAGTGTAAAAATATATCCATTACTGTCAGACAGAAGTTTGTATGGATTACAGAGTTAGCAGGTAAAACCTGGAGAAAATGAAGAGAGAAAAAACCCACCAACAAACCTAATCCACCTATATAATGGCATGAAAGGGAGTAGTACTGTGATCTTATTTGCCACAAATTCTGTAAAGAAAAGAAGCTGACAGGTATCATTACCTGTCGCCAGTGCAAACACAAGTCTATTCAGAGTTTGTTCAGTTTTCCTGTCTGTCAACAGGGATAACATTAGACTAAATTAATATTTTTCAGAATCTGGAGACTCTTATTTGATTTTCTTCTCTGAAAGTAGCCAGTATGGCTAGTTCCGGATGTGTGATCCACTTTGTAGTCTCTTTTCATGGTCATGGGTGACCTGAATTTGAGGCTGAATCCAAGTCTGTACTTCTTAATCCAACAGAAGTAGTTTTGAAAAATCCTAGCCTCCCTAATCCTGTTTCCATTGAAAGAAAAAGGAAAGGGAAAAGGGAGAAAATGAAAAGAAAAAAAGGAAAGGAGAAGAAAAGGAAAGGGAAAAAAGACTCATACAAACAAATAACATCACAGAGGGGTGAACAAAGTTCTAAGAAATACATCTTGAAAGACAGATTTCCAGAATACTTGCACTATCACTTCACAGTTCTTGGGCTTCCTGCATTTTCTTCCTTTATTTGCTTGAGTTGCTGCCTGCATGTAAGTAGATAGTTAATAGAAACAGCCCTGTCCTTGGAGACCAATACAAACTGACTGCCTGTGTCTTTGGTTCAGGTCCATTAAAAAATCTGAGCATTAATTAATCACTGACTTGCAAATAGCTTGGGAGAGCTGTTCAGGCTAAATTGGAATGTTCTGCAATTGTTTTACTTTCAGTCATAGGCACTTCAGTGGTGTGAAACTTCCTCCCCTGCCAGGACAGGATGTGCATAAATCCAGTGGCTACTCCTGTGTTGGATCAGACCAGTCCTGAGACTATTTCAAGCAGCTCCATTTCTTTCACTAACTAGAAAACTGCACACGTGAGGAAAAGATCTCATAGGCAGTACTCTGGATAGAATTCCTACATTGAAAAGGAAATAATAAAACCTTCCAGGGCAAAATGCCAGTGGAGCATACTCCATGGGCAAAGAGCCTCCCCTGCTTGCTGTCTGCCAGGCCAACCAAAACCTGCTTCTTCTCCTTTTCCACTCAGCTGGGTGAAGCCCTAGCTGCAGGAACCAAGCTGCTGCTTGAGCTTTCCCTGTGCCAGCTCCAAGAAGATTCTCTGATCTGGAGCCTGTTTTCTGTGCCCCAGCTGCTGATGGAATGAACAGAGAATGGAGCATCTCTGCCTGCAGCAGGCAAGGCAAGCCGAGTAAATGGAGATGTTGGACCCTGCTGGTGAAATTCTGTGATGTGAAGCGCAAACTAGAAATCTTTATGGAGAAGGAAGCTAAGCTGGTCTGATCTACCAGTCACAAAGGAAAACATATCCAAGGGAATCACGATCTTATGTGTATAGGGGCTCTTTCCATTCCTCATTGTAAAAGCTGTTCTTGATAAATAAGGAAGAGAAATAAACACTTTTCAGCATAATGAGCACAAAGTGAGGAAGAAAATTAAAGGCGAAACTAAGGCATAGGTTCTTGAAACACCAACATATCAACTTAAGAAAATAAATACCTAAACTTAACAGCAACAACATTTTTTTTCCAGAGTGGCAAGAGATATTACATTTGTGTATGTTGCAAAGAGCTTTTCCTTCAGTTGACTTTACTGGGCAAAAAAAAGCTATTCCAAATGCTCAAGCCAGATAAGTCACTTTAATATATTCATATCCCTCCTTCCTCCAAATTTCACTTTCAGTGGAGAAGGCAAAGCACAAAATCCCAAATGACAAACAATTCCTTTCCCTGCTCCCTGTTTCTTGCTATTATTCCCACACTGAGAACCCATATTCATGTATGGTGAAGAATTATGTCTCATATGAAAATTTCTCCCTTGCTCCTCCAACTTCTAAAATGCAGTGGAGAGGTAAATAGGCAGTCACAGCTAATCTCTCTCCTTCTGCAGTGTTTCTAAACCTGTGGAAATTTCTAAAGCTGCCAAGATAGAACAACAAAATGAAATAACATACCCAGCGTTGAAGTATGGGCACTGGGTGTTTGATTGAGCATGGTGACAAAAAGAAAAAGAAAAACATAAAAGCAGATCATAAGACCAGTCAGAACAATTCTACAAATTGCTGATACATTGAGATAGCCAGATGGATATGTGTTTTTTGAGGAATGAGACACTGCTTCTATTTGAGCACTCAAAAATGCCAACAACTTTGATGGTTTTGTTTTCACAATTTGACTCCCATTTCTTTGTCAACTGGCATTGAAGATTTGTCCTTGAGGCAGCTGCAGAACCTAATGGATCCTTTGGGCTGCAGTTCAAAGGCAGAGAAGATATTTTACTCGGTACCAAAGATGCACTCTCAACTTGCTATTAAAACAATAACACAAACACAGGGCTAATGAGGGAATAAGGAGAGAAATGAAGAAAGAAATGGAAGACTGTGGAAGGGAATGGATCACAGACTCTCCAGGACTAGCTTCTATAACAAGTGTATGAGACAACCTCCTACAAGAGGGAAATGGCTTATTTGATCTAATGTCTTTCTCTTCTTGAATTTGAACATTATGGAGAATCAATATGAGGGAAATTAAAGCACCAGGAGCAGACTCACATTTCCACTTGTGTGTGTTTCTATCTCAGCAAACTCTTACGGAGACAGAAGTGTTTACCTTAAGTGCCTGGTTCACGTGCACTTGAAGAGGATGGATTTCAAAAGGATACAGGCTTCTTCGGTGTAGGGCACAGCAGAAGCAGTTCCACCCAAAATGTAGCTGTAGAAGGAGACCTCCAGAGTGTAGCAGTAGGATGTGTCATTTAGGAGCCCGCCGAGGAAGCGCCGGCCTGTCCCAGCTTTCACAGCATCCCTGTTGAACGATGTACTGGACTGCAGGAGCAAGAACACAGGGACATGAGGAGAGCTCAGGAGTGCAGCAAGGGAAGGAGTCTCAGAAGAGAGAGCAGCTTGATTCACATTGCTGTTATAAATGAAATCCCATTTGTCTCATTCGATAAATCACAAACTTAAAATTCAAAAACAACTTTTAATTAAGTACAATCTAATATGAAATAGATACAAAATTATTTTATATAAAAGGTTACAATCCAATGTAATAGGGTAAATAATTTGATGATGGTTCAAATGAAGCATAAGCAAAACTGACTGGGGTACGTGGGTGGGATTCTCCCCTACCTCATATACAACAAACAAAGGATTCCAGACACTTATATACTCTATGCTAATACATATTCATCAATTTTGTTTTATGAATATCCTCCTAGTTTAAATTCCTAATATCTATGTCACTACATATACAGCACACGCTCTCACTGTTGCTAAGGGCTCTTCTGTACTTTTTGGGCATCTTTTGGATAAAGGCTGAGGTTTTTTCAGCTGTACTCCAGACCACCTGGCAGGTGGCACACGTGCAGTAAACTTTGTGCTTATTAAATAAGTACTATGTTCCAATTAAGCCTTATTTGTTACATAGGTAAGACCACTATTTTAGACTCTCCATCTGGAGTCGTCTCAACTTCCTCCTTCTCAAGGTCTGTCCTGCTCTGGGAGATGCCCCAATTCCATCTTGATGCCAACTTTGGTTTGGGAAGTTTCTTGACTTTTTCCATCCAAAGGTCGAGTCCGATTCCAGTATCCTGTTTCTCACATACATCATTTACAAAGAAATCCATCTGCTTCATAACACTAATCGGATCTGCTTTTCCAATTATTTTCCCCAAAATATGAATACAATTACAATTTAATCAGCACAAATCACATCCATATATCACATTGCCAAATCTCATTTACGCTGTATGGACTGCTCCGGTTTTTGACCATGGCCTGGAGGGGAAGCACATTTCTGGGTGATGCCTTGCAGACTTTCACAAAATTCATCTGGGTTCACCATTAACATCAGCTTTTCCTCTTCCCTCTTGGATAACACAAAGCAAGGCTGTCAGTTGGAAGTGAGCCCTGCAGATCCCCCATGCTCAGGAGCTGAGCTGTACATTTACCTGGATGTTGGATTCCTTTGTCTTCACTGCACTCCCCTGTATCATAACCATTCCCCCCACCCTTTCACCTGGACTTTTAATCAAAGCAGAAATACAGTGGCATTTACGTTTTGGTGAAACTTTCTCACCTAAGACATTTGACTGGTTCTTAAATTAGGTCACAGAAATTTCCACTTCACTGACTTAAATGTTAACGGGGTGTTGCTCTCTGGCTGGAAAAATCTACCTCACTATTCTACAGCACTAGCAGCACAGTATAAAAGGCAGTATTTTCTGCTATTACTGAAGATCTGGCTTTAAGAACCCTACAGCTTTATGACTATTCATTTGAGGGGTGGAGGGGAGGACTCCAAGTATTTCCATAAATGAGTTTTAGCTCTCCTTTGAAGGCATGACATCAGGAAACTAAAGGGCAGCTCATCTGCAGGTTGATTGAAGTCTCAGAGCTTGTTCCTACCAACTAGACAGAAAAAATGGATTCTGATTTCATTTTGATTTTCAGACTCTATTCATAAAACTCATAACCATTAGACTGAGCCAATCTGGGCTCAGCACAAGCTAGTGACAACCACAAAAAAAATGATCCAACTTGGATCTGTTGTAAAAAAGGTCATAATATCTCCTGCTGTAAGAATATTATGTTGCCAGTAAAACACAAAGGGCCCTTAACACAGCTCATTGCTCAGTCATTGTGCCCATGGTGAATTCTTTGAACTGTCCAGTGTCCTCCTATGGAGCCTAAGGGCTGCTACCTTTTCTAGCTAACACAATGTGAATATTTATGAAATCCATCTCTTACCAAAACTGGGGAAAATAAAATGTCCTTTGTATTTAAGAAATGAGATAAAATGGTTCAAAATGTTGAACTACTCTAGACTGAGAAAATCAGACTAGAGACTGAAATGAGCAACAATTCTTGATAAACACTGTATACCAGGAAATATAAGAAGTAGAAACAGCTGTGGTTTATTAACATTCTGAATGTCTCGAGGTCTGTCTCATGTTGTTAAAAGGAAGGTTTTCCAGCTTAATTAGAATAAAATGGAATTGGATTTCTTTTTGGCATTATATATAAGTGTTTCCAAATGCAACTTGTTGTCTTTTTGGTAACATAATGTTTTACTCTGTGGTAATTAGTACCCATAATGTATTCTCCTATGTAGATACCGTGTAATTTCTGTGAAATTACATGGCAGAAGCCAGCAGAATATTCTGAATACCTGTAGGAGAGGGAGTAAAGCACTTATAAGGAATGTTGGGAAAATTAACTGTTAATTTGATATATGGAATAAAATACTTAAAGAGCTCTGTGAGAAGGAATGTACTCTGGCTTCCTCCAAAAGAAACCTTCAAAAGACTGCTGAGATGCTGAAACTGAGGGAAGCTTTGTCCTCATTTAAATTTCAGAAACAGAGGAAGATGTTCACACTCAGGGGATTGCTTCCTGAGCCAAGTGAACATCAACTTCAGTGGATGGTGCTTCATGCTCAAACAAATGCCTGTAGTGGAACTTTTAATGCAGGAGAGCATCAACTGCTGATGGAAACAACTCAAAGGAACAGGACAACAAGTGTGTCAGGACAGGAAATTGGGCTTTGTGTGCAGAAGCATCAGTCACAAAGGGACTAAGCTGATTTTGAGGCTGTATTTGGCGCAGGAAAAACAAGGGAAATGTGGGAGGAGGTGACTCAGGGAAGACATTAGGGATAGAAGTACTTCAGTGAGTAGGAGACTCATTTACTGATATGGAAGATTTGTGAAGATTATGGAATCTTATCAACTATGTTTAAAAACAAATTGTACAAGTATCTGCTGAGTAATGTTCTTGTTTTTGGGATACAGTTTGCACATGAAATCCTTTTCCTATTTCCCATTATCTTAATCAGGCTAAAGGAAAGTTATGAGTAGAATTCCTAACAGCTGATTCTTGAGATAAATCTTAAATAATATTTTCATCACAGTTCTTGGCACGGTAAAGGAGGACCATGCCAACAAAATTTGCTGATGACACACTGTGGAATGAATCATCATTATGGAGGAGGTTCTGAATATCATACAAATAAAAAAGGCAGTGGGATGACTTTGAGGACCAGAGTGATTGTAGTCAGATGAAACTCAGCCACACAAGTTCCAGGTCATGCACTGAAGCATAATAAAAAAAATTCTGCAATAGGATAAAAACTTGTCAGCTGGAAATATAAGAAGAGAGAGTCTGATTATTCTAGGCCTTTACCCTAAAGTGATTTTTGCTTTTTAGCAGAAGTTGAATCTAGTTATTGGCAAAATTAAGTTTGTCTCATTTCAAAACTGAAGCATAAGTAGTTGAAATATTATCAAAACAAATTTACAAATAGTAAACAAACAAACAAATCAATCTACCAAAATCTAGAACTTTTCAGAGTTTGAATTTTTATAATGCTATTTCATGGGTTTGGTTTTGGGGAGCTGGGGGGGTGTGTTCCCTCTTTTTTATGTGTGTTTGTGGGTGTTCGTTTAGTAGAAAAGTTTCAGTTTCCACTGTACAAAATTACTTGAAATGGCAAAGGCATTAATAAAATCCTCTGTTCATTTCCTTGCCAAATGGTACTGAATTTCCAGGAATAAAAAGCTGACCCTTAATTTAGATGCATAAATGTAGGTTTTGAAAGTTATCATTGTCTTCATTTTGAAAAAAAATCCAATGGCATAGACCAACTTGGTGTCATGAGTAAAAGATGAAATCTCATTTGACTCAAGAAGGTTGGGGGAGAACATGACAAATACATGCTCTGAAACAGCAGCTTGGGCCTGGCTCTAGAGCAAGTGTTATAAGCCAATATATCATTTTATATTTTATAGGAGAAAAAGAAAATTACAGATTAAAGGAAATTTAGGTAATTACAAGAAAGAGCAGCAGCTACTTGCTGAGTCTAATCTTCAACTCACTGTTTTAGGTTAAGATAAGTGGAGTGGGAAAAAAAACCCCAACATGCAGAACTTTTACTCCTCATTACAGCTGATCTTGAAGTTTTGCCCATGCACATTTATTTAATCAAACCCCAGTCTGAGGAAAAAAGGAGTCAGGGTGGCAAGAGGAGGACACGAACACAGGGGAAGTTGTCTGCAAATGAGTCTCTTGCTTTTCTGGGAGAATCTATTTCCCTAAACCCCTTTGCAAAGCTAAATTGAAGTCATCATTAAACAAATGCACTGAGCAGGCACAGCAGGAGAACAGCTAAACAAATATTTATTTCTCCAAGGCTGAAACGCATGGGAGTGTTAACAACAGCAGTGAGAAGTACAGTCTGGAGGGTGGGGGGAACACCAAAGACTTTGAAGTTCTTAAATAGTGATATTGGTATAAAATCAACAGTAATGTATTATTAAAACACACAGATACATTAAAGCTCACAGAAGGACTTTGCTTCCCAGCTGGTGTGAGAAAATTCAGTGAACAAATAGCTATCCACAGAATTAGAAGCTGCCAAGAAATCCAGAGTTAAGAGAGCAGAGAAGGAAGGGTGAAGGATTCCCTTATTTTCTGGTGGGAAGGAACTCACCAGGAAAACAGATTTCGAACACATTTGGAAGCCTCAAGGTGTGCTGACCCTCTCTCTACACATCAGGCATTAGTGGCAGTTTCCCCAGGCCTCCCTAGAAGACTTCACTCCTCCTGCCATGCTGTGCTGAGTGTGAAACTGTGTGACCAGATTCCCACTGGGAATGGCAGTGAACAGCCAGACAGTACAGAGACATTTGTGAACCAGCTGGACCTTATTCAGGCACTGCAGCAGACAAAGACGCATAGAAGGAAATAAGAAAGAAAAAAAAATTTTAAAAAATCACTCTTTCTGGAGTGATTGCAAAGCACAAAAATAATCTTGGCCCATGGTCAGACAAGTGCCAGAATCCCTGTCCCTTGGCTGGTAAGGAACTCTGCCCCACAGTGTGTCTGCTCAGCCCCTGGTAGCCACTGCGTGAGCTCAACAGCTTGGGAAGCTCCCACAGGATTGAGGGATACTCTTAGCTCCTCAGCCCCATTCCCACAGGACTGAGGGATACTCTTGGCTCCCCAGCACCACTCCTACAGGATTGAGGGATACTCTTGGCTCCTCAGCACTGCTCCATCTTCCCGCTAACAACGACTGGAGTGACTGCCCTGGGCAGCCCATGTTCACAAATTAGGCAGCGTGCTTGCTGATTGCCTCTGCATGCCTCTGTCTGTCACAAGAGTGGCTCCTAAAGGCAAAGAAGGAGATTTCTCACACATCTGAGACTGAATTTGTCCGAGTCCACCGTTTGTAGCCCTGATGGGCTTGGAATCGAGTGGGCCTGAATGGTGGGAGCNACTCTTGGCTCCTCAGCACCACTCCTACAGGATTGAGGGATACTCTTGGCTCCTCAGCACCACTCCTACAGGATTGAGGGATACTCTTGGCTCCTCAACCCCACTCCTACAGGATTGAGGGATACTTATGGCTCCTCAGCACTACTCCTACAGGATTGAGGGATACTCTTGGCTCCTCAGCACTGCTCCATCTTCCCGCTAACAACGACTGGAGTGACTGCCCTGGGCAGCCCATGTTCACAAATTAGGCAGCGTGCTTGCTGATTGCCTCTGCATGCCTCTGTCAGTCACAAGAGTGGCTCCTAAAGGCAAAGAAGGAGATTTCTCACACATCTGAGACTGAATTTGTCCGAGTCCACCGTTTGTAGCCCTGATGGGCTTGGAATCGAGTGGGCCTGAATGGTGGGAGCTTCAGCTGGTGGGGCCTCCTCAGACTGTGTGTGACCTCAGAGGGAGCTTGCTTCAGCATCAGAAAACCTCAGGTTGCACAAAAGGAGAAACTGGAGGCAAACACCAGTAAAATTGGATCCACTTTGAGTGGAAGAAGGGATAGCAAAAAGGGATGAAATGTCAAGCAGACTGTGTCCAGCCAGTGATGGATTGGAGCTTCATTCTACCTTTCACTGATGGCAGGACAGAAGGACCTTCTCATCCAGAATTTTTTGCTGAATGAGTCTTTTTTATCTTCTGAAATTGCTCAACACATTAAGAAAAAAGGATCAAGGTATGACCATAGTGCAAGTCAGACCTTGCCAGGCTCCTAACCATGAGTCCATGATATGGACTGCGCATCATATTCTGACCAGTCCTAAAGTGTTTTTCCAACCCAGTATGGAAAGGAAAAAAAAGTGCAAAATGTTCAGAAAAATGCCAGCCAGGCAGAAATCTGGTCACAGGCTTTGATAGAATGCAGAGGATGAATTTCTGGCATAGCAAGGTCCCGGGGTGTTCCCGAAATCCAGGAGATTTTTATCAGCTGTTCAGATCTCCTGCAACACAACTGATTATGAATGTGCCTCTGGAAGGAAGTAGAAAACTGCATATATATTCAGGAATCTGTGCTCTAGTGTGCACATGAACGATTCCCAGCTGATCATTTCTCCTCACAAGCAAAGTATCTGCATGAAACTCAGAATAAAGAGATCTCCCTTAAAGTTGCT
Organism: Anthoscopus minutus; assembly: GCA_013399455.1. Classification (NCBI taxonomy): domain Eukaryota; kingdom Metazoa; phylum Chordata; class Aves; order Passeriformes; family Paridae; genus Anthoscopus; species Anthoscopus minutus. Next base: position 158,094 of record VWYI01041005.1, read on the forward strand.
GATATATATAGATGATGTAGGTCCAGGAAATGTTCTACAAAAGGATGTAGCATGTACAACTGCATGCTCAAAAATCTTAGAAAATCTTTCCTACAGAAAAACAGAGACAAGACCACTAGGAGGATTCAGAATTAGAAATGGTTTCTTACTGAAACATATAATTAAAAATATGCTGGGTCAGCCTATGCCATTTCCTTATTTGTATTTCACAGTTTAGCCTAACTACTCCTAAAAAACCCCACTCCAAACCCAGTCCACATTTTGTTCATCCTATAGTTAAGAAATAAACACTTTACCTGCTGGGGAAAACTGGGCTCTTGCATACAAATTGTTTCATGTTCTCCAGTGATTAACATCAGCAAAGGCCAAGTGTAATCAGGACTCAGTTACAACACCACCAGAGCTGTCTGCTGATGCTGCTCTTATGGATAAAGGTTTTTTTCCAAAGCATGTCTGACCTCTGTGAGCCCTCAACTCAGTGCCCCAGTATGGCAAAGAAAAGTGATAATAAAAAAGTTAGTGCTCTGGAAAAAAGGAATGGCACACTTGCCATCAAGGAAGAATAGACGTGCCATTGGGAAATGGACTGGAGCCCAGACAGTGTCAAATCCATCTCAGAGAGCAGTTTTACAGTATCAGCTATAACTCACTCACTCACTCACTCTCATTTTCTAGAATGCTTTATTGAAGTCTGCAAAAGTTTGAGAAAGGGCACAGAAATGCACTGGCTTTTGGAATCTTTGCTGCAGAAGGTAGCAAATAGCAATATTACAATCCATGGCTCTTCTGTTTGCCCCTGCACAGGGAGCTTTGAATGGGTGTAACTGGCATTTTGCTTTCCTTGTGTGGATAGAGCTGATTCCTGCCATGATGTGTCCAGCTGTCACTGCTTTGACCCTGCCAAACTATCTTTCAAGCAAAACTTCACCTCCTTACTTCTCTGGAAGCACTGCACAAACATCTTACTTCAAAAGCCACCTTAAGTCTCTCATCACACCCACCTCTCAACAGCTCCATTAACTCTATTAATAGACTGGGAAGTAGATGTGTTGGTGTGGTTTGGGTTTTTTGTGGTTTTTTTTGTGAGACTATCATCAATTCCATGCCAACTGGGTCTAGAGTCTTGGAAATCATGGCATTTGGGAGGCTGCTGCAGGCAGGCTTCTTCCAATTTATTTGACAAGCTACAGTCAGCATCAATCCCCAAAGCAGACAGCTGGTCTGAAGGATGGAGCAGGCAAAGAGAAAGGATTCTGGGAGCAGAGGTCTGATGAAATGGGAACAGAGCTCAGAATTATTCCATGATTTATCTCACCTTGCCTCTTAGCCGTGTTTCTGATGCACAGGAAGAAAACTCAGTTGTGACTATTGAAATTTGGGAAGAGGAGCTTTAGAAAAGTTCAGGATCATTTTGAAGAGGAATTCCATTGTCCGGGTCCCTTAGGAACAGGCAGATTAGACTGATATTCCTGTGAATAGGGTTTACTCACTCTCACAGAAGCCTCTGCTGTTGACAGCATTTTGTTTCATAACTTCTGTGTCTGGCAGGAAACACTGAGGTGAGCAGCAAAGTTGGGTTTAGCTGGGGAATGTTCTCTGATCTAGAGTTTAATTTGCAGAAATCTGAGGAAAGCCATGCAGAGGAGACCTGGAACAGTTTGACCTGCACCAAGAATGTGAGAAAGCCTAAAACTGAAACTTGACCAAACAGCCTCAAGTTCTAAGAGATTTTTATTCATTCTCCTCCCTGTTTCTTGCCTTCTTCCTCCTGCTCAGTGGAAAGCAGAGAGCAATCACCCTTTCTTAGAGGTAGCATCACTGTTGTAGGAGTATCATGAAGACAACCTCCCTAGCACCACATTCTCAGGCTTTAAAGTGCAATTCTCCTCAGAGAAATAACAGTTTAAAGGTACATTGTCACCACACACACATCTGCTCCCTGAGGGGCTTCATTATCCCTCTAATGTGCAGTGAAGGAATAGCAGATCTTTCTCCCTTCCAAGTGTCTTTCAGTCATGCCTGCTTAAGTTTCCTGATAAAAACACATATTTGCATGGTCATTAGCAGAGAGGTTGGAAGGCAGGAGCTTTATAAGCTCTCAGTTTATGCCTCAAGACCAAAAATACCAAATTAGCTCCTTTTTTTTTTTTTTCTAAGAAATTCTGCATCTAGAAAAGTGACTGGCTTTCATGCTTCAGGGTTTCAGCTGTTCACCTTTGAGAAGTACAGTAGCTGCACTTTTTACTGCTCATTAATATCTGTGCTCTGCTGTGCAGCTCCAGGGCTGATGGAGGTCTCTGCACCTTGTGCCAGTTACACTGGCAGCACCAGTGCAGGCATTCAGCCTGCATTTCACATTCCCCAGGACCGTTCCCCACGTGCACCTACACTGATTGTACTCCCAGCTCCCACCTCCCTGGGTGCTGCAGCTCTGGAGTTGTTCATCGAGTTTGCTGCCTTTAGCACAGCAGCTAACACAGCTGGAATCCAAATCAAACCAGCAGCTCTTCTGAGAGAGAGCTCCTTAGACAACATCTGCAGTCAACCAGAGCAGGGTGGCGATGGCCTGAGACCTTCACAGAGCCAGACAAGGGTTTCCCTACAGAGCTGGGCAGCTCATCCCAGCCGACATGGAAAAAACTAGAGGAGGAGGCAGGTCCCACTCCATCCTGAAAGCAAACCTCAGTTAGAGTTCTTTGCTCCTAGATCTGCCATCCTAAACACTCCCCCCCNCTCAGCTCCTCCTTCAGTGAGGCTGCATCTCCCCATCACCAGAAATTCACTTAAACCCAAATGACAATGTCACCTACTCAAACATTATCTTGTCACTCATTAACCAGAGTTAACTGTGGAACTTATCTCTCTTTTCAGAGCCAACCCAAGCTGTGACCAGTGATATACACAAATAGGGGATCAGAAAATGCTTCAGGTTGACAATGAAGGAAAGGTCTGTTTTTCCCTTCTGTTTTCTTTACTAATAGCAGCCTCTGCTTCTCAGAGCACATCCTCCCCCAAAGATGCCAATGGTGGCATTTCCTTGTCTAAGCTCTACAGAATAATCACACTGTTTAGAAAATAACTCAAGTCTCTAGAGTTCTCACTTTCTCCATTTGTCAGTAGAAAACAAGACATTTCCTCAAAATATACAATAAAATAGCCTCTAGCAATAGCCTGCAATGCTTCTCTTTACAATACTTTTATGAGCATGAGCACTGTCTCCTGGGAGTGCTTTCATAATCATTTATACAAATGACAGAAAACTAGGACAATGAGAAGCAAAAAGGAAAATACAGCCATCGTGCACCCAGTTGCTTTGAATAGTTTGCAGAAAAAGTGTTTTGCTCCGTGGCAAAGAGAAGTTCTCCTCACTTGCAGGTCTAAATCAGGGGATCAACCTTCCTAAGGTGAGCATTCCTAAGGATACTACTCCCAGGGCAACCCAGTGGAATCCATTGTTCATACTTTCTTGGCTCTCTCACTACTCCAGGACAGTTCTCTGAACCAGAGTTGTATTCTACATACATTTAAATATCACATGGTTAAAAAGGTAATACCCAAAAAGTTATCCTGCCAGGGGGACGGGTGTCCAGTTGTTAACTCCCTTCCTGTCCTTCCTTCACAGCACAGTTTGTGCCATCTGAGGGAATCTGTGGTGTTCTGCAGGAGGGGCAGCTTGCAGGAGAATCTGCAGCAGCTCCTTTCATTGCTGCTGCTCTGGGAGGCTGCCACCCTCTCCCAGTGGGTTAACATTAGGTAAGAGCAATGATGGGCTTTGAAAATACACCATAAAATTGCTATGAAAACCTGTTTCTTCTGTGTACATTCTGAATTTCTACCTGCTTGGAGATGTAGAAGGGGCTGTCAGCTCCTATATCCAGAAACAATGAGGCAAGAAGGTACCGAAAGAAAATCCATTTGTTCCAACACTTCTCCTCCACTCCTTTTCTTTTCAATACAAATTCAATCCTCCATATACAAGGAGGGGTGAACTTGTGCAGCACAACATAATGGAAGAGTTTCATTTCACTGAGACTCCAAAAGGCAGAGTCCTTGTGAGACCAAAGCCTGTAACACTAAGGACAGACTCTACAGTCTGTTCCCTGTGCCACCAGAAACACATTTTCTGTCTTGGCTCTCCAAGCCTCCAGAATAAAGAAATAAATAAATAAATTTATGGAGCAACACGTCCAAGAAGCAGCAAGCAGAAATGCATCCCAGAGGGGTGCTAAAGCATATAATAGCTGTATTTGTCTTCCTGGATATGCCTTGGTACAAGACTACAAAAAAACAGGAGGCAGGATCATTTGTTGTGCTCAGGTTTTAAGAGATTTCTGAGTAGATCTGTTAAGCTTGCATGATGTTAACAAAACCTACCTGAACACAGCAGCTTTTGCCTTTCTGGGACAAGAGTATTTTTTTTACCAAAACAGCACTTAGGAAGTGGTGATGCAAGTGAGTATGGATTTTAGATCAGGATGAATTCCAGGCAACTTTTCTGCTGCTTCTACTTCCTCTTCCAGCCCTATGCAATACAAGCTGTTCTTTTGTTATTTCAGAACAGGTTTTTGGGATTTGATCATTCAGTGTTGATATAACTGCCTCAGGCACTTGCACCACCACTGGCTTCAGAAGGAGGTACCCAGCCAGGGTAAATCATAACAGCCTTGAGATGCTGCCATTGGTAGAATGGAGGAGGTTTGCTGGAACAAACACATTTTCCCCAAGAAAGCTTGGATGGCAGGGTGCTGTGAAAATGAGAACAGCAGACCTGGAGTTTGTGGATCAAAGAAAAGCAGCAGAAGATACAGAGATTAAAATATTTTTCTTCATTGCTCTATGTTTGATATCCAAATTAAAAACAAACAACCAAAAAACATCACCACAAAAAGCACTAGTGCAAATCATTCCATATCTTCATCTTCTCATATTGCTGAGACAATGATAGCCTCTAAAACATGTTTTAGGTTACAGTGTTATGGCACTGGAGTTAACAACAAGCTTCCCTGAAGGAAACTGGGCAGGTTGCTGAATAGAGACCTCACTCTTGAGTATGAGCATGATATAAAACAGGGAATTGCTGACAAAGAAGTAAGACTGGCACTTGAGACATCTGAGTTTTATTCTCCAACTTCTTCAAGGAAATAATTTCTTACCCACTTTCTATCTCTTTCTCAGCATGACTGGAAGCTCTTAGGGTTGTGGACTTCTTCAGCAGTTATGGCACCATAAGCTACCAGCATAATGGCACCCCAAGTTTTTATCAGGGTCTTTGGCTAACCCTGGCACACAAAGGTCAAACAGTGTTTCTAAGGAATGTTCTCTTCTGGGAGGTTGAATGCAAGATTGAACACAAAGTGAGAATTCAAATGTATCACCAGTGCCACCAGTTCAGAGTCCAAAGGGGAAAAAAACCCAACAAACCACAAACTGATCAGATTAGGCCAAGTACCTCTGGCTGGTCTTTATCCTTTAACTGAAAAGAAAAGCAGTCTTTGTAAAGTGATAAAGCCACCCAAGAATGGCTGCAGTTGTTTCTTTTCAATGAACCAGAGAGAACAGATGGTCTCCTCTCATACTGTCACAAAGGTCAAAATTAGCCACCCCTAAGACTAGCAGGTTCTTGAAATGCTCAAATGCTTGTGTCTGGTCCTTATGACTAATCCACTCTCCCAAACAAGAAAGGTCAAATGAAGAATATCCCTACAAACACTGCAACTACTCCAAGCCATGGCTGATGTGTAATGCACTCAGACATGGTGTCAACAGCCGCTCCTTAAATGCAACGAGTCAGCCTTTCAAAAGATCATGTCAGCTTTCACTGTTAGAGCTTTCACATGGATTATGTTTACTCCCCAGTGTTTAAAAATATTTTTCTTAAGCATCAAAAATATAAAATGTTTTCCTTACAGATTTTGTCCCTTTTGCCCAGGCAGCTGCCCAAGAATATCTTATCTATTTATTTGGGAGCAAAACATCCTAGCCCTTCTCTCACTTTCCTTTTCACATGCTGGCAGCTGAACTAAAGGCAGGCCTCTGTTTTCTGAAGTCATGTACAAATGAGGAATTTCTGGTCCCTTTCACAATTTATGCCTGTGAACCACAGTCAGCCTTCCAGAGAGCTGTGGGGTCACATGTTTTGCCCAACAGACAGGGCCCAGAGACACTGGGTGAGTCTCCTTTGGTCCTATAACAGGCATGTGGGTACAAATCCCCTATCCATCCCCTACTCTAATCACCAATCTCCCTTGGATACTGTCATTTAAATAAAAAGGCCTATTGGAAATGACAGGTGAAGAAAGCAGCCCAGGCATGAAATGCACTCTGAAGTATATTAATAGAAGGTTGCCAGACAAAACGGCACAAGGCATTTGATCGCATCGTCTTAGGCTTGTTGTTCATGCTCCTTTGCATCTGGCTGCGTGATTCCTGCCAGATTCCTGGCTGGAGGAGCAGACTAGGGCTTGCCTGCCTCCCCTCACCCGTGCCGGGCTCAGCTGCAATCATGCAGGGTACTGAAAGAAATCCCTTTGAGTTGGGATTCATTCCGAACATGTAAAACCCAAATGACTGCTTCTCCAAAGTGAATCCCATTTCACAGCAAGTAGGTTATTAGTGTGGAACTCCATACAAGTAGCCTGCATTCAAAAGCCCTCTGCATTATTAATAGAAGATGAGCTTTTGACATCAAAGGAGAACCATTATGTATGCTAAACGGTGGCAAAAATTGTACCCGCACTTCAAACCTTTTCAGTGCTTTGTCCCTTGTAAATCAATCAAGGTTGACAGATGCTTTAAGGAGAGTAATCTTTTCAATGATACTGTCAATGGATAACATAATGGAACATTGTCTCTGTGCTGTGTGAAGACATGGAGCTAGTCAATTATGGACAACACTTCATGCAGCCGCCAGTTTTCACTTGAAGTGCTGCTGTTGAAGTATTATAATCCCAACAAATGGCCGCAGCAGCATACAATGTAAATGAGACCTCCTGAAGCTTTAGAAAATTCATTAGTAACAACAGTGGTCCATTCCCACACTTTCAAACACCAGCCTGGTAATGTTAACGATGCACTTCCCCCCTTCCCTTTGAGCAGGCAGTAGGGCATATTTACATACACTATTTTAAGTCTTCAGCACGTTTTTTCCCCCACATTTTGGATTCCTCTCCTCTCTTCACCTGATATTTCCAATGAGTCACATAGCCCACATGGCTGGAGCTGGAAACAAGAAAACAGACTTTCTACTTAGGGACACATTGGTCTTCACACCTGTCAGACACTTTGTGGCTGTCCCTTTTTCCAGCAGTTCTATCTGCTCAGCTGCCCTGGATGAATGGCAGAGGAAAAGCTTCTAGCCTCAAGAGACCAGTAGGATGTCAGGAGGAAGCTGAATGCACCCAGTGCCACTAGTACCTAGGTGGAACTCTGGGCTCGAGAGTCCAAAGGGAGAGACTGTGCTGTTCACTTAGCCATTGGCTTCTATTTCCTGCATCATCTTCTCGAAGATTTTCCCTTTGTCAGCCAAGGCTTGTGCTAAGAGGAACACTTAGACTCCCAAAGTAGCAGAGAGAAATCACACACGAGCACAGAATCCCTCAACTCCTATCAATTGCAGGTTTTCATTGCTATGATCTGTGAATGCTCTTTACTCAAAGTGTGTTTTTGAGACAACCAGGTGCAGAGCAGAAACTCAGTCACTGAGGTGTCCTTGGGTAAGAACAAACTGTTCCTTGAACCCAACTTCCCCTTTCCCACTCCAACTTGTAAGTATTGGGCAATTGTACATCCTCTTGCAGAACAGTTTTCTATGGTAATACCAAAGAATTTCAAAAACATACATTCCCTTTGCCACAACTTTCAACAGATGGTATCTAACCTTTTCTTTCAAGCTAATTATTTTTATTTTTATTTGCTAGCCTATTATTATTTAGAGTGTACAAGTAAAATCTTTGACAAATTAATATAACCAATGGGAAGATAAAGTTGATCCAGTTGATTGAAAGACAAAAGATCTGAGAAAAAAAGATATGCCAGTAATTCAGAACTAAAGGTTATTAAACAGAAGATGAAAAACCTGCTTTTGTTAATATGCCCATTGATGTTTATAAGATCACAACTTACCACTGCTGGATAAGGTAAGTATAAGAGGGAAGATGGTAGCTAACAGTAAAATTTTAAAGTAGCCTTTTATTCATACTGAAATAAAGCACACTCAATCAAATAAAGCCAGAGATTTATCATAAAGGCAAAAAAAAGATAGAAAAACTAGGAAAAAATAATTAAGAAAAGCATGACTTACATAAGAGAAGTCTTCAGCATTCTGACAGAGTAGCTTGGGAAAAACAGCTTGTCTCTGAAATCTTTCCTCATCTTCAAAGATGTTCCCATACATGAAGCCATTCATCATGGTGGAGTGGGCATGGATGTCGATATAGAACTCCAGGTTAATCTTCTGTTGAGGGAAAACAACAACAACAAAACATTCAGTATGAGATAAATCATAACTGAGTTATGCAGGTGAAGCCTCTCATAAATCCAGTCCTGCCATTCTTGAACCCATCCACGGTGCCATGCTAAAGATCTCACTGTGACGCACCCAACCATTCCTGCCTCTCTGTGGGAGTGTGTGAAATACAACAAAGGACCATGACAGACATTTCTTCACCTTTCTTTCAGAATATTGGAACATTTTGCACAGTACATTGTGCAAAGTTGAGCCAATGAGTCCTTCATTGTGATACAGGACTTACTGCCTGTGATAAAAATATGCACCCTCCAGTTCCAGAACACAATTATTTGGGCATAGCTTTGCCATCTCTGCACGGTTCTGCATTGAATTATGCAGATGCTCCCTTCTGCCAGGTGAAACAGGCTCAAAATTGTGTAAAAAAGATTCCAGTAGTTCCTGTGCAGTTTATTTCCGTGTATAAGGAGAAATACTGCAAATGTTTTGTCTTCCTCTGCTTTCTAGCAGTAACTCAACAGAACAACTCTCCACAGCAAAGTGTCTGGAATGCCTCTCTGCTTGTAGCTGCCAAAGAGAACCAACTCTTGCTTTAAAAGAAGACAGCAGGACCCCCTAGCACAGAAGTGACTGCTCTGCCCATGCCCTTCCCAGGGCATCAGTGGGAAAGAGGGAATGTTTGCCTGGATCACTACACACAGTGCCATCAGCAGCAGTGGATGGAACTGCCCAGCACTAAAGAGTGATACCAGAGCAGATGCCACTGAATTACCCAGTTTCCCCAAACCCTTACAGCTTCTGGACCTGAACAAACGACGTGACAAGCCCATCCCTGTCACCTGGCCAGCACGGGGCCATTGGAGCCATGCTGGAGCCCAGAGCTCAGATGTTCCTGTCTCAGCAGAGGGATGGAGCAGAGCTCTGCTGACAGCACAATGCTTATGATACTTCTCCCTGTGCTGAAATAGAGCAGGGAGCTCTGCAGCACAAGTCTGTGCTGCACACAAAGCTTGCTGGGGCTGCTGGAGACCACTGAGCTGTGGGACAGTCCAGGGTAACAGGAGGACAGGTTGGATTGTGCAGTTCATGTGACAGCAGTGTCAGCTCTTCTAGGGCCTCTGATGGAGGAAGAGCATCATTTGGTATGTGACACTAATGTAATACAGATTTACTTTCCCCTGGCAGAAAACCAATGTATAATGCACAGCGACTGTTTAGTTTAATTAAACAGCCTAGAGAGAGTAATAATGTATCTTATTAAGCCTCTGCTATGTTAAAATGTTAGCTAATGCAATATCAATATCTGACCATGCTTCATAGGAAAGGGAACATTTGATTGTGTTTGACTCTAATACAATAAATTGTTTGCTCCTGCCAAAACATTCTGCTGTGCTATAGAGGACCAGCCCTGCAATAAAGCACACATCTGCTATTTGGAGATACAGCACTGAGGAGAAAGATTAGCATTGACAGGATGAAACACCACACAGGATTTTCTTCCCCTCCAAGTGTACAGAAATTAAAAACCAAGATTAAGTAATACTATTTTCATGAGATAATTTCCCCATCACAAACAGAATTTGATGAGATCAGATGCACACTGGCATATCACCATAAAACAGAACATGTTGTAGAGTCTCAAAACAGTGATTTGATGAAGTGAGCAGATAATCTAGTTAAACTGGGTATTTGTAAAGCATGAATGTCCTTCACACAGAAGTCAGTGACCTAAGTCATACTCATTTTAGAACAACCAGACAGAATTCTTTATAGGAACATAGTTACTAACATAAAATAATCAAGAAGCACAGTGAGATACATAACAATAAACTAGAATAATTTGTGACTTCAGAGAAATAAAATTGCTGGTGTAAGCTGCAGGATTTGTGGTATGTCATAGTGTACTTATTCATTCATAGTTTTCAAGTTATTTCCAAAAGAAGGTGGCCCCAAACAGAGATGCAGAGCCACAGATTACTAAGATAATTTTACACAGGCTATGCAGCAAGAAATTCACTTTCAGAACATGAGTGACCTGAGCCTTAGCTTAGTATTAAATTATCAAGTTATCCTGTCTAACAGTGTCACTGGAGTATTTTCTAAACTCTCCTAGTACCCTCACTCAAAAAAAAGTGTTGGTAGAAGTGTCACAGGGTATATTAGAAAGTCTCCTGGTGTGCTTCTTTCCTTGAAGATCTTTTTTGTTCATCAAAATCATTTTCAAATAATCTAGTTGCAATGTTTGTTTGTGAGGGAGCAGCATCCTTCACAGACGTCACCTTCAACTAAATATTAAGCTTCCAGATCCCTTATTTGGAAGCTGTGACATTAAATAGGTAGCTTATCACCCAAACAAATGTTCAAAAACATTTTTTCAGGTCATTCTTTTCATGATAATTGAAAAGTAATTTCTTAAGTTAGCCCACAATGACTATTCAACTGTTTGGTTTTTTTTTCTGGTCTCTGTTCCTTGGTCTACAACTGAATGCATAAAAGTCTCTATTTCACATATCCCTGTGCACTAAATTTAGTCCAAACTTGCAACTGCCCATCCTATTCAGCATGTTTTGAAACATTGCTAGAGTAATTGCCAGTTAGATGTACTATTTCCAGACACTGCTGTGTGTGAGCAGAGCAGCATTTCAGTGTTTCACATTTCTCCTCCTCACATTCATTACTTCATCAAAGGCAAACATGTTGAGCATTCTCCATTACAGAACAAAATAATTCAGTGCATTGTTGATACAACATGTGAGTTCCTGATGGAAAAAGTCCTCTTATTCCCAGACACAAAGTTATTGTGGCCTTAAAATGGACAAAAACAGCCCTGTCACTGGGACATTAAAAGTTAGCCACCTTGTGTCTCAAGTAGACCAAGCAGCAGACAATTTGTTTGCACCCAAACTTCACAGGAATTATGCTGTGCTCCTGAACAATAATGGTATTTTTCCTCTTCAGAGTCATACATATTCATAGGTGCTTTACGTATAGGAACTGTTTCCCGCACTGCCAGACCGACAAATTTAAGGAAGTTTCATATTTCAGTTGAGGCTCTCTGGAAGATTTTGACATAATTACTGATCTCCAGCAATTCAGGTAGGATTACAGAATTAACATTTTATGAAATATATAATGTCACCTACTGATGGCAATTTCAGCGAAGTCAGCAGAGAGGTGACCTTCTGAAATTGTTGCTCTTGGAGACAGGAGAACTTTAGTGGGAGAATGAAGTAAATAAATGTATGCTTGCATTTGCACGAGCACGTGCAAACACACTTAACCCCCTGCTATCTGCTATCACACCCCAGGGGTATCTGCCATTATCTACACACCACAGCCCACGCCCATTAGGGCTTCTATTGCTGCAGCACCTGCAAGTGAGAGAGGGAATAAACTTAGACGTGGTTCAAAGTCTCAAAGTCACATTTTCTTTAGCCTTTATGCAGAAAATAATGAATAACTAGGCTCAAATAGATCTGGATGCCACAGCTGCCTTCTGAGAGACTTACCAGTTACATTCCACAATATGATATTAAACTCATCATTTTCTGCTTTAGAGGTGGAATGCAGAATGATTCAGATGCCTTATAAAAGTCATCATGCAATTTGATTCTCTCAAGTGTTTTTTCTTTGTGCTTACAAGCAGTGGCAGAGTTTTCCTCTCTCACACTGTTTCTTAAGTAAAGCTGTAATTACCTGGATGACCCAGGTTACAGAGTTCCAGAAAACAAAGGCAGACTTGGTCTTTCTTTTCTCTGAGTCTCAAAACAGAAATCACTTACTAGACTGACAATGACTAAACCCCACTTCTTTGGAAAATAAGATTCTCTTCCTTGAAAAGGATGTTTTTTATCTCTTCTTGCCACTTACCATATAAAGCCAGCATAAATAAATAAGCAAACGAATTTCTGCTCTAAAGTTCATTTGAATCCCTGTTGTTGTGACACACACTTTCCACTGCTCTGCTGAGACAGCCTGACGTTTCTGTCAGCTTGAGAAATGTACATATGAATTAAGGGGGTGGTGATAATGAAAGAAATCATGAATTAAGAAGAACTTGCATTGTCAAGAGAGGAAATAGTTAAAGTAGTTCAGAAGCTGGCTCATGATGGCACAGGAAGTTTTGAGAGAATATATTCTCATGTGTCTGCATTTTTATTTCCTTCACTGAATGTCTTTGGAAGGACAGTAATTAAAGAGTAAAAGGAAAGAACTATGTTAATATTAAATGCTGGCATGACCAAACTTAGATTTTGAACAGCGCAATTATGATTCTTAAGACAACAGAGGTTTAATAAATAAATAAACAGAAGTCAATAAATGCTGTAATAAAAGGATAAATGTGCACTGAGCCCAGAACATGAGCCACTAGAGAGACAAGTGATGCAGGAAGAAGCCAACTCAGTCCACCAGCTGTCACTTCAATATGGATTTTATTAATTCTTGGGCATAGCAATTGGTTTAGAGAGAGAGGCATCCAAAAGCCTTCTCCTCTCCAATATTTCATATAGGGGATGGGATAAACTCCTTGCAATGTTTTATACAAGCTGCTAAAGCCATGGACTGCTGTTTGTTGCAAGGAAGGGAACAGCCTCCAGGCAGCCTTTATGCTCTTGCTGCTAAACCACTGCTTGGAGCAAATGGGCATTCAACAGCTGGCTCAGCAGAAAGAGTTGATCCCTTTGCATACAGAAGACATTCAGAAATTCCCAGAAGAATGGCTCCTTGATGCTTCCTCAGGTATCTCACAGAAGAAAAATTCTTCAAAAGAATCTCTCAAAAGAAAATTTCCCATGTGTCTCCAAGACTTCCCTTTTGACATAAACACATCGTTACCTCAGGATTAATTATTTTGGCAATGCTTACAGTGGTGACACCAGAAAACACGGGAGCACAATGTGCTCCTAAGGAAAATGAAGGAAAACTGACCATTCAGCATCACATGGCCAGCAGGCCACGTTCAGCTACAAAGCACCACTCCTTCCCCTTTCAGCTGAACTCTGCCCAGTGCTCTGAGCAGCTCTTTGGACATGTGTGACATTGTCTCCTTCTGACTGCCCAAGGGAACATGGGGTGGAATTCAAACTGCCTGGATATGGTACACATTTTCAAGCTTGAAATGCATGGATTTGGATGCCTGGTAAGATGGATTTTACCCAAATTATTTTTCTTACCTCTACCTCCTCCTCCTATTTCCCCCACCACCCCAAAAAAGCATTAAATACTTCCACATTTTCCTCTACTATCCTTTATAAAACCTTAGACAAGTTAGTCCTACAGAATCATCCTCAGTTTTTTTCAGACAATACAAGCCACACCGTATTAGAGACACTGTTTCAGATTCACACCACTCCCCTTTTGTAACCATAGGGACAATATCTTTCCATTCATCATCTCACAGACCACCTGCTCATTCACCTCTGTAAACACCATGGCAACAACAGCAATTATTTACACAAGAAATTAATAGTAGGAAAAGGAGTTACTATTTTTAAAAACCTTAAGAAAAAAAGGTTTCCTCATCTTGCTTCCAGAGAAAGGAAAATGCCAGATTAGAGCCACTCTTTTTCACACTGATATGAAGCGCAAAACACAATTTTGCTTTTTCTGCAGACACCTTTACAGTCTGACAATGTCTTTTAAGTGTCCCTGCCAAAGCAGCTTGCAAACACTGATGTGCCACTAACTCTGCATGACCTTCCTACAATTCTTCATAACACTTCAAGCGTTTTTTTCAGAACATTTCAATGATATTCCAGGAGCTGCTCTCTCAGAATGAACCACTCCAACCCCATTGCTATTCAGAAGTAACTATTGACCAGCCCTGATTCATGGCAAATAATGATACCTCTTGATAGTAGGAGTAACCTGACATGACTCCCTAGAGCCACAAAGTGGATGGAGAAGAGACCTGTGTTGGTCTGTGGTTCAGCAAAAGGATGGAAGCCCATCAGTACTGCTTTCCTCCCTCCCTTAAAATGTAAGGGATGCTTTTATCCACAGAAGAACAGGAACTTGAACCCTACTCTGGTGTGCCCATCAGTCACCCCAAAAGGAGCTAAACTCAGAGTCCTGGCCTCAGAGTGGGAGGTCAGCAACATGCATATTCTGATCCTGGCTTGTTATCTGCTTGCTTCTCTCACCTGCCAGTGTAGATAACAACACCTCCAGAGGATTAGCTGACGTTTGTAAAGCACTTTGAAGATCTGAAGCATCACAGTGCATACAAGTTAAGTGTTAATTCATCTGCCAGGCTGATTCACTCTGACCCCTCTGCAGTTAGTGTCAGCTCTGGCAGTTTTTGCAATTCAGGCACCTGTCCACCAGCCCCTGGACTGAAGCCAGCAATTCATACAGGACACAGAAGAGTGGTCAGATGGCAGCAACATTTGGTCATGACAGGCCTGAATTGGATTTGAAAGGCTGACCTAGAGGTGAAAGGCTCTATCAAGAAGCCACTTCTGTTCAAATGCATATTAAATTAGAGAGGTGCCAAAGAGGCAATGTTAAGACCCAGATCAAGTTTAGACAAGACTTTTGGCTCAGTTGCACATATAATTTTTACCCTAAATTATTATGAAAATACACTCATGGATTTAGGGTCTGACCTCAAGCCAAAACTAGAAGTGTGAATCTGAAGAAGGACAGTCCTTGTTCTGTCCCCTCCTTCCTCTGTCCCTCATATGAAGCAGACATGCACATACACTCAGCATCATTGTTTTTTTGACCTTCAAAAGTTCTGAAATCTTTTCTTGCCTGAATTATTAGAAAAAATCAGTGGGATTGAACAGGGTCTTGGGGCATTACCTCACGTCAAGGTTTGGTGGTTTTATTTGGCTCTGCCCATCTCAAACACCACTTGTGTGTCTCATGAGCCACAGAACAAGCTTTAGAAATCCTACCTTGCTCACTCCTCTGCTACTGAACAGCATTGGCTCTACAGAAAGAGGGCTCTTCAGAAAAGACAAGTGGCAAAAGAATCAAACAGATTTTTAGAAGAGGGAAGAAATCCTACTATAAAAGAGAACGAATGAATAAAAGAAAGAAAGGAAGAGGGAAAGAGAGAGTAAAGGAAAGGCAGAGAGAAGCTGAGGCAGTAACTGTTGCTTATTCTCTTATGATTAAAGCAAGAAAATTAGCTTGTGAAACAGAAACATCTAAATGACCATGCTTTCACTGTATAATTAAATTTTGCTCTGGTCTGGTTGTGAAGGTTCCCTCAGCTGAAATGCACCCAGTAGCTGTATTGGACATTTTAGCATTAAGGAACAGCCTTGGTGCTGTTCCTTAGACAGCCACTTGTTTGCTGTGTGACAATACACAAGTCATTTAATGCCTTCAGGCATCATTAATTGCTGCTTATATGCCTGCAACTATATTAAGGTCAAGAATTCCTGTTCAACTATTCACTTCATAGCAGTATTAATAGCTTTGTGTTTTACCACTAACTTTTAATTATACCTCTGCAGAACCCTTGGACCAAGCAGCAGAGACTTTACAAGTACATAAATAAAGCCCAAAGACATTGCCTGCCTCTCCTCTAATTAAAAAGGCAAAGAGTGGTAGACTAAAAGCAATGGCTAGGAGTTATGGCTCCCTGTCCCCTGATTTCCTAGGAACTTTTGCAGTTGGACAAATTGTGTGGAGGCAAATCAAACTCTTTAACTACCAGTTTCTCTAGTCTCTCAAATAATATATATCATTATTCACTATTTCTTACTAAATAAGTAGCAGCTGGTAGATTATAAAGTCATCAGGCAGAAGACCAAAGGCAAACACAATGAAGTGTTTTTTAAATTAGCTTCTACTGGAACACTTACTGGCATCAGATTTTGGCCAAAACACAGGTGAACAATTAGATAAATTCAAAGAAAAATTGTTATTACACTCAAAGCAGTGAACACATCTCATTGAACAGAAAATCCCCAAAATTGTCAGAAGACTTACTCTCTTCTTAGTCTATCCCTTAGCATCTGCAATAAGATGCTGAGCCAAATAGACCTTGTTTAAACCAAGTCTCTAAAAAGAGATTAGACAAATTACTCTGAGCTAGATCCTGATGTATATAAAGCCTTCAGCTCAACAAGCCCTATATAAGCTGGACATGAAAGGTCAAGGTGCATTTTTCAGATGTAAAATATTTTAAACAGGCCCCAGAGTGTCTTTTCCCACCTACTCAGAACATACCCAGAAAACTGGATTGGTTTGACCTATTAGAGGACCCGTAAAGCTTGTTTCTATTTCACACAGATCTGCATGGAGTAAGAAGTCAAAAAACCCCATACCTGGATGGAAACTGCAAACCTGCTCACTCAGGTGGAAGGAAACAACACTACATGTGTCAGTCAAAGGTTTAGGTGGGCATCCACGTGGTTGAGAAGACAGGAAGGCTGTGGATGGACATAGTGCACGTGCTTTAGCAGGGGACTGACAGCTGAAAGCCAAACCAGCTCTTTCTGCTCTGCTCCTGGCACAGCCTGGCCACAGGCAGGAGCTGTCCGTGGTCATTAGGCTTATTCTGCTCCCTCTCAGGATGAGCCTTTCTTTTCCTCCCTTGCACTCAGGGGGAGCAGCAGGCACATGAAGGAAGAGATAAAAGTGAAAGCTGATAAACAGGAACACAACGACACCGAAGAAGATTAGGGACTGTACAGCAGGCATAAATGCTGAGGGGAGGGACAGCATGCAAATATAAAACAGGATTGACCCTGGTATTGTCTTGTTCTCAGGGTTTCCTGTGGTCAAGAGGACCCCAAGATGCGTAAAAAGTCTCTGCTCTCCAACCCAGCTGTCCAAGAACAAGCCTGAAGTCTTCGCTTTTCAGTTTCAAGGTTGTTTATTGTTGGTTATCAGAAAACATTTTCAGCCTGGCCTGTGGAGACCTGTTCAGCAGAGCAGAGCAAGGCACTCTCCCCTCCCACGGGGCTTGTGCTCTCTTTTATACTATAAACTACCTGTACTTTATTTATAATTACTTTCCAATAGCTATCACCTAATGTTAGACTGTGTCCCTTTACCTTGCACCAATACCAAAGTGCCACCATCACCCAAGAGATGGAGGCTGGGAAGAAGAAGGAAGGAGAACAGGACAAGGCCCAGTTCCCTCCATCTTGCTCCCTAGTTCACCATAGTAAGATTTCTAACTCTACACTTTTGTGACTTTTACTTCTTCATACAGTGAAGGTAATTTGTTCCATGGCTCAAGCTCAAAGCCACAGGGATCTCTGATTGCATGCCAGGGTCTCTGACCCCCCTGCCAGGGCTTTAAACCCTCCTGGCCTGGGCTCAGATCACCCAGGACTGTCAGAGGGACATCCTGGGTTCCCACATTGCTGACCCATGATTCATCCACAATGGGAAGAACAGATTTTCTTGGCTTTGTCCTACTCAGAGACAGCTCAGCATAACATTTTGTACCAAACTGTGGGATGTTTTCTCTGAGCTTTACATCTAGCAGTATTTATGGTCTGCACAGTGCTATAAAAGCTAAAACGTAATTTTGGAAGGGTCTGCTGTTACAACTGAAAGCACAACATATCATGCCTTTTCCAGGGCATTTTATCAGCATCACTTGTATCTGAAACTTTTTTCTCCAGTATTTCCCTCCTCCTACTTGGACAGAAGGTGTCCTGGGCTGCACCAGCGTGGCCAGAGGTCAAGGGAGGTGCTTCTTCCCCTGTACCCTGCTCTTGAGACCTCACTTGGAGTGCTCTGTACAGTTCTTGGCCTCAACATAAAAATGACACAGAGCTGCTGAAACAAGTCCAGAGGAGACCATGAAGATGCTCAGAAGGATGGAGCACCTCTCCTATGAAGACAGGCTGAGACGTCTGGGGTTGCCCAGCCTGGAGAAGGAAAGCCTCCCGAGACACCTTATAGCACCTTCCAGTACCTCCCTAGGGTGACCAGAATACTGGAGAGAGACTTTTGGCAAGGATGTGTAGTGCAAGGACAAGGGAGAATGGCTCAAACTTAGAGAGGACAGATTCTGATTAGGTGCTAGGAAAAAAATCTTTACTGAGAGGGTGGTGAGGCCCTGGCACAGGCTGCCCAGAGGAGCTGTGGATGCCCAGTCCCTGGGAGTGTCCAAGGCCAGGCTGGATGGGGCCCTGAGCAGCCTGGTCCAGTGGAAGGTGTCCCTGCCCATGGCAGGGTATGGGAGTGATGATTTTTAAGGTCCCTTTCAACCCAAACCATCCTGTGGTTCTGTGGCATTACTGCAGGCGATGTCACCTTGTGCTCTTCCTGTCACACCAAAGAGTAGGACGGGCAACCACGCCCATAAGCAGAGTCACAGCATCTCAAAGACAATGAAAAACCACATCCTGGGGACCACTATTTTTCACTCTTTCAAACAGAAATAATATTCAGTTCTCACAGAAGATCAGGGACTCAAGATTCAGAAGAGTGCTGTAAAAAATAAGTGACAATCTCAAGAGGACCCATCAGGGCATATCTGACAACAGTATGGTAGGACTCAGAAGAAGGATATTTCCCACCCTAGACAGCAGAAGCTGACCCACATGATCAATGGCTGACTTTGAGATTTAAGCAGTTTCTGCACGCTTTTTCCTCTACATGTGCATATATTCACCTTTATAAGGATGTCTGTGTGTAAAAATGCATCTTAAAGTACAAATATTTTGTACTTTACAATATTTTTCATCCTTCTCCTCTGTATCTGTCACAGTTGTCTGTAATGGGCAACAAAGTGAAATGTGAACTGTAAATAAATCAGATCAACATTTAATCTTTGCTCTCCTAAACGCTGCATCATCACTGATGGTTTTCAGGTTGAGCATTGTGAACAATTTTGTGATTTAACCCTCCCAGGCAGATAAGCCCCACAGAGCCACTCAGTCCCTCTGCAGTGGACTGAGGAAGAGAATCAGGAAGATGAAAGTGAGAAAACAAGGCTTATCCTTCTTATGCCAGCCACAGACCACCCAGCAAGGCAGAAACCAACTCCACACAACAGCAGCACAGCAGTCTTGCACAAAACTTTGGCAGACAACTCATGGGCAAAGCAAACTTTTGGTGAACTTGCTGTGTTTTTCCATAGTTTCCCTGACAGTTTCCTCCCCTCCACACTCCCACACACCACACTGAGTAGGAAAAAGTCCAGAGCTATACTTTAACTTTGGATTTCTCTGAAGGAAGGAGGTTGCTGCTATCTCTGATGGTTGGAATCTGATCCTGTCATCATTAACTTTCTCAGAGACTCCTCGTTTGCTGAATATTGGTCTGTAATAAGAAGCAGGAAGGATAGGCATTTTCATAGCAACTACCTGCCAACAGATTTCAATTCTTTATCCCTTCAAAATCCCACATCTGTCCCTGTCTCCAGGCACTAGTGGAAGAAGCTCGGCATTAGTTATTTTTATTATCAACATAAAAATCTTTCCATTTATTTATTTATTAAGGAAAAAAACCCCAGCTATCTACAAAACTCAGTTCATTTTGTCCTTAGGCAGACATTTAAAGCTGTCTGCCAACGTCTTTCCTTAATAAAAAAAATAAGCCAAAGTCTTTATTACACTCTGTGCAACAAAATACAACCAGTTACATTCACCCAGCTGAGACATGCACCATCCATCTATCAGAAAAGATTTCTGTCACTGGAAGTGGAAACTTCTGCAAAAGAAGCTGGTCCTATCCTGTAGCTGAGCCTGGACACTGATGGTGCACCAGCCAGACCTCCAGAAAATCCACCTTGAGGCTGGATCTTTGCTTTTCCCTCTTAGACTGTGGTACAATGAAGGCTGAAAAATGTAACCCAAACTACTTCTGCACTTTGCAAACATGCCCCTTGGATCCCCATGTGAGGACATGGTGGGTGATACATCTTCTGTCCAAAATTGTGTGGCCTAAAGCATAGGGATATATCCTTATATCCCTGAAAAGCAGGAAGGGTCTGGAGCCCTGGCTGGGATATGTGGCAGAGCTGCTGCCTGCTCTCTTTCTAGGCTAGTGACTGGCATGTTAAACCCAAACAACACATCTTAGACTGACACAAGATGAAGCACATTAAGCAGATGGCATGTTTTCTCTGTACAAGCCAGTGCCAGAGTATTTCCTCCTAATGATCTTCTGTTCTTGTTCTCACAGCAAAATTAGTTTTAAAGCAAAGAGAAACAACAACAACAAAAAAAGTATGTAGCATGATGAGAGCAAAGATTACTATGTGGGAAAAATATCAACAAGAGTGGGGTTTTGTTCTTTCAATTCCATGGCTTTTATTTATATATATATTTATTGTTTATAAAAACAAACACCCTACTTTGTCAGACTTGAAAAGTCAAAATTTACATTTAAATGGAGACATTTAGCTGTGTTTTTTTCTCTCTCTCATCTCTTGAATGCAGAGTACAAAAGATTAAAAACTCTCAGTTTTCCTAAATGGACGGATAACAGGTGAACTTTGCATTCTGAGAGCTATTCATTTAGTGAACAATGTTCAACTCTGCAAAGACCAAAGCCCAGCTGATCAAGGGGAAAAGAGCACTGGCTGCTAGGCCTGACACAGATTTGCTCAACAGCTGAGACCAGGAGAAGCTGTGATCCCATTGTGTCCTGTTCCTGACGAGGAAATTATACCAAATACATCTCCCTGAGGGCAACACCTACATTTCCAGATGTACAGTGGATCACTATCCAACCGAAAATCACTGCAATTTTCGAGATTGCAGTGCTACAATAGCCCTGGTGTCATTGCTGGAACTACTGCAGATGTTTAGAATGTGAGGTGGTCTGCTTGTAAGAGAAAATGAGATGGCTTAAAACAAGTCCATAATTGCATGGCATTAAAGCCATTGTAAAATATCAAAGTGGACACAAATACTGTGATGACCCTTAAAGCTTGCTACCAATTACTTTCCTTTAATTTTTTTTTCTTTTCTTTTTTCTTGTTTACTTCCTGGCCAGGAAAATAATTACTGATTTTAAGCAGGGAGTACTATCAAACAAGTACAAGGAATACGCTCAGATAATGCCATCTTAGTCCATGGAAATGTGCAGTAGCAGCTCATTCAGTTCTGGGCTGGATTTCTCCTCTCTGGCTTTTGCTAACACAGAGCTGATTCTCAGGGTTAAAAGGACACACATGCAAAATGCTAACCTCATGTTTTATAAAGAAGGGTTAACCACAGATCCAACCAGCTCTTTGTAGAATCTGATTTAAATGCTTTTAAAAGTTTCTCATGTCTTATACTGATACTGATCTATAAAACCCCATCAACAAACAAAAAAAAACAACCACCTCCCCCTTCCCCCACAAAAAACCCCTCAAAAACAAATCTCCCCTCCCCACTCCAGAAAAACCCCACAGCAACAACAAAAACCTACAAAAAAAGAAATAGGAAAAGTAATAACTGTTTGGAAAAGGCACAGGCACAAAATCTAAATGCCTGGGAGGCAAAGGTGCTATCACTCCAAACCCAGCACTAGGAAATTATTGACTCACTCTTTCTAAAGTTGTAAACAGTGTTCCTAGACTCTCAGGACCAGAAGCTATCCCAATCCCATTCCTACTGGGCCATGTATTCTGATGTTCACCCATCATCTCATTGGTCCCTCTCTCTTTGGGGAGTTTCCCTTTCTGTTACTCTCACAAACTGCACAAGAATCCATTGTTTAAGCAACAAATACTTCCAGATTTTCTGACAGTTCCTAACTTAAAAGTATTAAGAAAAAATACAAGAGAATGGAATATGTTAGAGCAATTAATTCTGAATATAAGCCTTATCCTGAGATTAAAAGGATTTTAACTGAGCCATCAGGACAGACATCACAACATATGAAGAACCTGTGTCTCAGTTTTCTCCTCAAACAACCAGGAGCATCTGGGAGTACCTGGCTGTATCTGGAGCACTGACTTGACTGGTGGCCATGTGGTACTAATCCAAATAGTCTGAGGAGTCTGCACAAGAAAAAGATGAGCAGTGCCTCCTTTCCCAATCATAGCTCTCTACAGCTGTCCATCCCTGAGGGCCAGTGTCCTTTACCCCAAACATGAAGCAGACCATTGAGTTAGTGCTGGGATCACTATGCTACATCCAGCTGCTGTAATGCTGTTTCTGGATACAGATTTGCCACAGCAAAAAAGCAGGAGGCTTTTACTTCAGGCAACCCTTAGAATAAAATTTCAGCTTCCAACTGATATCAGCTCAATTCAGCCCTGAGTTCTCCTGAAAATATCACAGGATCTAGTGAAAGGATTCCCTTTCTTTGCCATTTCCTACCATGACCTGTTCTAACAATACTACACAAGGGTTGGTTTATTCACACATTTCTCATGGAATCCATGCCCACAATGTCCAAATCTGACATCTGTTAATTCCACACAAGTGAACTCAGCTGGACAAGAGGACATAAAGTAAATATAAAAGGTCAGCTTTCATGTTCTCTGGCTAAAGCCAGCCATGTGATCAGGCACTCCTTATGATGGGTGTATCATAGGTAAGCAATGATGACAGACTTTATCAGATTCCAAAGGCCACTAAAACACACTCCTGACTCTGCCTCTGTAGGAGGTTTTCAATCGGTGGTCCCAAACTTGGCACACAGTTACCACAGCTGGTGGGAACATTCAACCCTCTGGGTTACCTTTGAGCCCTAGCAAGAATTATCATGCCCTTGAATTAACCTTGAGTCTTACCCAAGGGAAGAGCTGAGTAAAATACAGAAGCAGGCTGTGCTAACTGACTGCAGAGGTGTGAGCTTTGGGAAAGAACAGGGCCAATAAAGATAGAATACTGACCCCTTCCTCCTGCTTGTCCTGCTGAGGGCTGGGCAGGGCTCAGCCAGCTGCTGTGCTCTTCCAGGGTATGGTAACTGATTCCAAAGGGCCAGGCACCAGCTAAAGCAGAGTTACATTTCATGCTGAATGCATAATACTTTTCTGCAATGGCTTCTCTGCTGTGAAGAAGCATCTTCTGGGGTGGCTCTTTGGCCACTGGGTCTATGTGACCCTTCTCTGAGCTACCTGAAGCACTTTTATCTAAACTAGGTATTCCTGAATTTTTTGTGGTTTTTTTTTTTTGTAACAATAAATATCTTGTATTCTTTCCAATAAGCCATTTGTGGGGAAAAGGACTTTTAAAAATATTATTCAAAGAAGAATAAGCTCAGCATACAACTGCAGTCAGGTCCCTCATGGAAAGTGGTCCAGCCTGAATGTTCAGAGTCCTTAGCATGGTCCCAGCTTTTTAGAAGAATACTCCATGTCTTTACATCCACAAATTTCACTGCACAGGAGAGATCTTCTCCACATAACTCTTTGTTTTCCTCTTCCCACCCCAGAATAACTCCACAAGCCAACAGCTTTATGTGCAGTAATTTGAGAACATTACAATCTTAATCTGCAGATGGGAAGCAGAGACATAAAGGACTGTAACAGTGAAGAGAAGCAAAGCACCATCCAAGCCTGATTCCTCTTCTGTGCCAGCATGATGACTTCCTACTCAAACCACCATAGCTAAAACTGGCTGCTGACCTACCTGGAAAAACCAATACATATCATCATATGAGCGTTGGCTTATTTTATTTTTCTTTCGTCTTTTTTTCCTTCTGCTTAATCGGTTTTGCTCTTTGTGATGAGGGCATTTTTTGCTCTGTTTTCAAGGGTTCTCCAGGTTCCAGTAAATGACACTGGGCTGTGTATAAAGCTGTGGAATTTTATTCTCTAATACCAGGAAATTAATATGCATACATTTTTCAGTTTTTTATCTAGTGATTCCAAAGATTGAATCAAAGCATCAAAAAGAAAGAAAGTGGGATTTTTTTTTCCTGTGTAAGTTTTCTGAGACTCAATAATATTGTTGGTTTTTCTTTCTCTGCTGCTTCTATTTTGTCTTAAGGCTCTGCATCTTGGAAGACTGTGAAGCTGCTGTGTGATTTTTATCTCCATGATTAAAGTGTTACACTTTATTGAGCTCTTTGCATCAGCACCAAAATCTGCAATGCAGGATTTTACATAACACTTCATTTTCTCCTCGCACCATTACTGTTATTAACCTGGTGGCAATAAACAGAAAATACAGCTCGGCTCATGATGTACTCCTGAGTTTTTGTGTGTGTGTGTGTGTGTGTGCATAACAGAAAAGAAGAAAGAAGAAAAAGGATGAAAATGAAAGGGCCCTCACCTCATGAAAGACTAGGAATGGCTACATAAACTTGTCTTTTCCTTAAAGAACAATTTCAGACTTTCAGCGTTAAAAGGAGAAGTACTGAGCTGGAGCTTCTGCACGTAAGGATTTCTTCCAAAATAAAAGATCAAAACATAAAGAATATCCAAATTACATTCAAATTCTCCAACTCATCATTATTCATCATTAGACTTCTCAGATAGAAAACTTGATCAGTATCCTACTTTGGGATGTTGCACATTTCTTTGTTTAAATGATGAAGAACATGAGATCTGCCAAGAGGATACCAATAAGTGTTTGGAAACCAGCTGAGGAGCTGGATGTGCCAGCACAAATGACCTTCCCTCTCCATCAGTGGGTGGAACCTGCATGTTTCACAGACACAAGGAGTTCCCAGGAAAACCGTGTGAGTTAAATATCCAAATGTATAGGACTCTGGGTTACTGACAGAGATTCTCTTTTTGCTGAGGCAGGAGACCTGCAGGTTGTGCAGCAGACACATCTAGATGTGTAAGCAAGACCATAGGAGCCATGAAAAAAGAGATGGGTTGTCCATGAACAGATGGTCACCAAAACTTGATCAAAGCCTAATGGGGGAGAGAGAAAGAAAGCCAGTGTGGGGACCTTGGCATGTCCCAGAGAGAGCCTTCAGAGACAAAGTCAGTTTGGGTATGACCTGACAGATGCTTCAGGAGCTTCAGCATCATCTTCAAAATAAAACAATTAGAAGGCCAGTCTACTTCCTAGACTTGCTTTTCTCTTTAGATAACAGAAGCTCTCCTTTTGCAGTCCTGCAATGCTGGAGGTGGGGAGTTGGGGGATACCCTAAAAGCCTGCACCAAGCTGTCTTCACTCAGGTGCTGCAGATCCCCATGAACTGCACTGTGCTGCCACAGCTGCCCAAGGCACCTCCTCCCAGGAGTGGTCAGGGAAGTCAATGCAGACTGGGCTCAGTGGCACTGCTATAGCTTACCCTGAAATGTTCTGGTTATTTCTGAAGGATTGTTTTGTATTTTAACCCAAGAGAAATATTTTAGAAAGCTCGCCAAGCTTCTGCCCCCTACTTATGTGGGTTCCTGCTCTTTACTCTTGCTATTTATTTTGTACTTGCTCTTTACTCAGTTTACTACAGTTTGAAATATAGCAGAACATTTTTCAGTTCGTCAGTGTGTTGTTCGCTGTCAAGGAGACGAAATGTTACTACTTTCCTCTGGAGAAGCTTAGGACATGATGGATGAAATGTCACAAATAATTAGACTTTTCTTATGAATTACATTTTTTTTAACTTCTGTTTTCATGTCAACAGGTATGTTATAGATAGGCTTCATGGGAGGACCTGGGGAAATTTTAGTTCTCAGAGAACAGCAGTAATGTAATATCTGATAAGCCATGGAATAGCTCCAGCTGAGACAAACTTTAAAAACTTTTACTATGACAATTCGGGGCTATGAAAGATCTGAGTCCAGTGGCAGAATCAAAAAGGTCCAATCCAGTTCCTGAATAGCATGGATATGGTTAGGGGTTTAAGGATTGCAAAGTCCATCCACTGCAGTGCCTTGTTTCTGACAGTGATGTTTTGTGGCACTGTTAAGCCTACACCATAAGACACCCAGTGATAATCTAAATAACTATCAGGCTTGGAGGAAATAAAAACTGCAGTTAACTTTCACACTTTGAGCAGAGATGTACTGCAGATAGGCAGATACTCAGATTGCATAAAATTACCTGGGAGACAGACATGAACAAACCCTCCAGCTCTGAACTCTCCCCGGATAACTGGTCTACACTTTATGTGCTGGGCATCAATGAACACACCCAAACACCTGGACATGCCTACAGAGCTGCACAAAACAATCACAGGTATTCACAGACTACTTCTTCATTTGGGTTTATATGAGTTTCTAGATCTCTCATCATTTTAGTCTCTAAGTTTATAAACTGCCAGTTGTTACAGCAGTAAACGCTGGATCAGACATAATGCTGCAGCTGAATTACTGCTTTGGAATCTTGTATCACATGCAAAGACTTTAAATTTCTCCCTTTGCTAGAAAGGCTGAAAGAATGTGAAGTTGTGATGCTGTAGATCACACTAATCAATGATGTAAATCTCAACTGTATGAATGTGTAATAATGAGGAATGCTCCAGGGGCAAAAAAAACCAGGAGAACTGCACACCTGAAAGATCTCCCTTCCATAACCAACTTATTGTCATATGTTGTAGAATCATCAAGAAAATATAAAGACTAATAATGATGGAGCAAAATTTACTTAACCCCCCTGACATAGAAATAGTCTTGTTTTATCTATGGGATAAAAAGTCTCCCACATGTGTTTGCTAATCTCAAATGTTTAGGAATGATTCAATTAAAATAGAAGCATTGCAGTGAATGACATAAAAAGTATCACCGAAATTTTCTCAGGAGATTTAAAATGTTATTTTTAATGCTAAAAATAAACTGTATACATGTAAATGTTTGAAGGGGAAGAGGAGCCATGAAGTTCCAGCGTTCATAAACAGAACACAGCTTGTTTGGGGCATCACAGTATTTCAGATAAATATTAGATATATAATATATATATCAAAACTGGGCTGGGGGGGAACATCTCAAACCCTTTTTTTTTCTTCTTACTCAGAAAACAAAGCTATGATCATCGACTCATCTCTAAGGATAATAAAACAACAAAAGAAAATTGCCTCCCAATGGCTATCATGATGAGAGGGAAAAGAGGGAGCTTGAGTAGCTCCTTGACTGTGTTGCTTCCTCCCAGCAACAGCTAATGAGATTCCCTGCCAAGGTGGAACCTGCCACGCATCCTCTACATCAAAGGAGATCTGGAGGATATTCTATGGCCTTTGACTACCATGCTGCCTAGTGTGGTAAAAAGCCACATCTGAAAGTCCCCATGACCCCCAAAAGTTACCTAGTTCTCTCTGAGGAGCCTGGAAGTCGATAAAACCCATAACTGAGCCCTTGTTTTGCTGCTGCACAAACGCTTGTATTCCAACAGCTGTGTGCAGATTTATCAGACAGAGAAGTGCTTGCACCTCTGTCTCCCTCAGTCAGGCCCATCATAACTGACATGGTTTAATCACTGCCCATCCTTCCTCTTCCTTCACACTGCAGCTAGAGAAAGCTCAGGAGCACTGCCAGATTTCCTGCAGTGAAATCACAGAGATGCTTCCATGATGGGTTCCCAGTTATTAATCTACAGTTCCATGTGCTACAAGCCACCACTACTGTGTTCCCAGCAGGACAAGGCTTGGTCAGCACCACAGATACCTGTGGCTGCTGTTTAACATGCCTGTGCTCCCTGTGGTGCTTTCTAGCTGGTCTCAAACCACTTCACAAATTGATTCAGGGTCACACTGCAGCCTGGCAACCAAAGCCCAGGTGGAAATCAACTGCCCAAGGTCATGCAGGATTTATGGAAAAGCCAACCAGTGCTTTCCATTGCTGTTGATTATGTGCTGCTCTTGTTTTGGAGGGGTAGGGAGAGGCTCCAGGTGCTGAAATTTTTCCATGTTAGACCCTGTTTTCAAGCAGAGTGAAGGTGGAGGTTGTAACTACAAAAATGACATGGAGATGGGAGGTCACTTATCTCTTTCTCTTCTACGTTTCCTGGGTAAGTATTTAGTTTAGGGAAGACAGGAAGCCTTCATAGCCAAGTCCAGCTTCCAGCACTGATCAATGGAGGCAAAGGAATCAGAAAGAAGCTGGTTTTCAGGGAAACTATTCAACAACCTTGCTATTTGCTGCACTTTACACTGGGAACCTTGCTTCCTTCCTTCCTTCCTTTTGGGGAAGGAATATAAAGAAGTATTCTGACACGAAAGCATAATTTTGGCTCCACTCGACTGCATATAAGGATGCAGTGTCAGCTGCCTGGGAACATAGCTCCCAGTGCACTGATATTTTTTTGGATTTCTCTGGTTGTGTCCCAAATCACCATGCTCATTTATCACACATTGAAGATTGTTGTTTCCTAATACTTCTGCTACAGGGAATACTTCAGGAGGCCCTGCCTCCACTGCTTCCAAGCCAGCAGAAACAAAGGGGGAGAAGCTTCCACCTCATGAAATGACATGTGCATTGATTTCTCAGTTCTGGCACGGGCTTGGCATTTGACCTTCAACAAATCATCCAGTTCCCCTCAGCTCTCACTCTTATAATGGGCATGGCAGAAACCAGTTTGTCTAATCTCCATAAATCACCTCCTCCCTGTGAAAAGTAGTGCAGATTCAATGGGATGCTGATCACAACAGGAACTGCTGTACCATACACAGACTGCCATTACTCAAGCCTAAACAACACCCATTTCTTGTGCTTCAGGGTGGAAGTGCAAGAATTATAATTATTGGTAAAAGGAACATCCAGAAAAATGTTATTTGAAAAGTCGCTTTTTACTTAAGAAATTACCCCTACTTTGTGTGTAATATTTCACACCTAAGGTTCAATCAATGCAGGAAATTCTCCTTCTATCCTTGTATCTCAACAATAATGATACAAAAGGTCATACAACATATCATCAATAAAATACTGTCTCTTGAAAATCAGTTTTCAGATAGTCAAATTATTTTTGAAATAGAAGTGTCATTCTTTAACCCTGTCAGGAAGTTAGAGGCACAACATTCAGTTTCCATTTAAAAATCAAAGTATAAAAGGATAGGGGGAAAAAAAAAGCCCGAAAAAAATCACTAACACAAATGTCATTCAGGCCTGGCAAAAGGAACACAGAGATTAAATGTTACTCTTTATAGTTTGCAACCCAAACAGAAGATCACTGAGCTAGAGCATGACAATAAAATCTATTGTACCTATGCAAACTAGATAGTCAAATCTCAAGCTCTCTCCAGGCTAGAAAAGAATAACCAAAGGAAAAACAAACAACAAAAAATTAGAACAACTGAAAGAAGTAACACTTCAAAAACCTTCCTGTTTCAACTACATATAGTAAGCTGTTCCTGATCCTGGAGAAAGTCTGAGAGCTGGATGGTTTTTTTTCCCTTTTAATGTGAGATTTTTACTCTGACAATTTATCCTTAATGTTACTTAAACATAGGTTACTCTATCTGCACACCAAAATACACTGGTTTGGAGTTTAATTTTGAGACACTTAACATTACATTTTCCCAAGAAATGGTTGCTCTTCTCCTGAATTTGATGGTTCATTGAACTTCCAGGTAAGAGCTGGTTTTACAGGAATATGTCTCTGTACATGCTTTACAGTCCTTATAAAACTGCCTGGCCAGCCAGAGCACTGATTGCCTGGGGAACTTTTGGTAGGGGTAGGTTAATCTGTGTGACCTCCATAGTTCATCTGAAACTGCTGCACAACTTTCTAAAAAGCCATCTTTATTTCCTCCTCATCCGCTCCTCCGATTCTGAGTGACTCCCAGCACACACTTTCTCAAGGAAAGCTGGATCAAACACAGAGGTGAGCATAAACACATTTCTTCCTGTGAGAACATTTGCAGTGGGATAGATAAAGACTCAGGGCTGCCCACAAACACTCACAGTCCCTTGTGTACCAGCCCAAGTGCAAAACCACGTAAATGTGCAAACATTGGGCTCCAGCAGAAGTGTTTCTATTCCCCCAAGAAATACAATTCAGCTGCTGGGAGGGGTGTTTTCATAGCAGGGATCTGTCCTTGCCAGTATGAAAATAATTTGTCTGTTCTCTGAAAGGACCAGCAGATACCATCCATTGCAGCTTAAAGTCTTTTTCCTATATGCTAATGTATTTGATTTTTAAGCTGATGGGTTGTCGGTCAAAGTGATTTCAGTGTAGAGCAAAGGGGTTGCTCCATATAGCTTGGAAACCCTTCCTTCCCCATCCTCTAAAGCAGCATTAATCAGGATTGCTGCCTAAGCCATGGAGCATTTTGTAACTCTACTCAGCCTTCTTCCCACCCCTTAACACCTCCTCTCTTCTTTCCCCCCAGCCCATCAGTGCTGCTCCCCCAGCACAAATTGCCACACATCTGTACAAAGGACAGGCAGAAGAATAAGGTGACAGTTCTTTAAGGAAAGAATAAAAATGCAAATTAACAAACACCAAATTTCCTGTAAACATTAAATACTTCAGACATGAAACCTTCTGTGCTACAAGAGTGCTTTCAGCATTATCTATTCACAGCAGTTCCTCTGCTCCTGAGGGTCATAAACACTGAGAGATGGAGCCAGCAAAAAAGCTCTAGTTGAAATTCAGCTCACAGCAAAAGCAATTTCCGAGTGTGCAAAGTGCTGTCAGCAGGCCTGATGTTTGTGTATGAAATATAGACAATATGACTGGCCCGTCGGCAGTCACTGTCAGCCTGATGGATGGGGCTTGAAAAGAAGTAAAGCGGCTGCCGTTAGGGCCCAGTCTATCAGATGCTTGATGGAGATTCGGGGGCTTAATAGAGGTAAAAGTTTCTTCTAATCGGACAAAATTTCCAGCGGTGGTCACAAAGAAAATGAAAGGGACAGCGATGCGATGCCAGGGCAGCAGCGAGGCTTCCCCACTCAGTGCGGAGCAGAAGAGGAAACAGTTCTCAACACGGAGGAAAATCGGTGTCTGTTCTCAGATCTCAGCTGTCCCAGGACAGGCAGCACAACCCTACACAAGCATCTTCGGGGGGTGTGCACAAGCATCTTCGGGGGGTGTGCACAAGCATCTTCGGGGGGTGTGCACAAGCATCTTCGGGGGTTCCCGCTGCCCACTCTCCTGGCAAAATGAAAACATTGCCCTGCAATCACTCTGGTGCCCTTCAGCATTCCTATTGCTGTGACAGAGGGGGGGACTGATGGACACAGCACCACATCCGTGCAGAAGAATTGGTGAAACAGCCACATTGCTACTTTCATCATTTGGATAAGAGAGTTCTCACTATTTCCTTTTTTTGTTTTGCCCCTAAGGTTGTTCTGTGGGTAAAACTTGTCGTGCAGTATGTGTGGGCCATCTGCAATAAAAATACAGAGGGCTAAACTCCACATCATACCTCATGCTATGGGGCCCTTATCTCATGATATCTCACAGGCAGAAGAAGTAGAAACCATAGAAAAAAGGCATGGCATGAGTCAGGGCACTCGTGGTGGTCCAGTTATTAATATTTGTGCCAAGAAGTCATGAAAATCAAAGGGCTCTGTTGAAAAAATGCTGACCAGTTCAATAAAGATGGAGAGCAATTAGAAGTGAGCTTGTGCTTCAAAGTCCACTAACCAGTCTGCAGCCAAACTGTACATATTTTGAAATGAAATAAACCCACAGCTTTGATCCATCCCTATTTGCAAAGGCAAAGAAGGGCTGACAGCTTGTAATGTTTGCCTTCCTTCAGGTATGTGAGAAGGCAAGTTCACAGCACAGGGAAAGGCAGAATTATTGCAGGTTCTCACTCGAAAACAGGACTGTCAAGCAGAAGAAACTTCAATGAATGCTTAAATTTCCTAAGCAAAACCATCATAAGAATTGAGGCAAAATGAAGAACAGGAAATTAAAATTGTGCTCAAAAGGGAAACCACCCCAGGTATAGCAGTCTTTACAACATTTTGGAAGCAATATATTTCTACAAGAAACCATGGCTTAAAAAACCCTTCCTTTTCACAGGGACTTTATACTTTTCACACATCATTACATGCTCTTCCTTGATCAGAAATAACACCAAGAGTGACTGCTGGGGGTATTTGGGGAATTCACAAATGAATTAAAAAATTTCTTTGCACTAGTGTTTAAATAGCTCTCCAACAGGAGAAGCAGCAAACTTTTCAATGCCCTAAATGGTCATGGTGATCATAATCAGCTTGGGCTCAGGAGGAAGGAGTATCCTTGATTAGTTCCTACCTGACCTTCCAAACATAAACCTACTGGTTCTCCCATCTCAGGCATGCTCTCTACAGCTGGAGATGTTCTTCCCTGAAAAACCTCTCCCCAAGGACATCCATCCCTGCTCCCAGGCTGCTTCACAAACTAAATCCTTCAGTGTTTCTACAACACCTGGTGGGGCTTTTCCCCTGGAACTCAATTTATTCTTCCCCAGATTCAACTGCAAATTCTACATCCCAAAGCTGCAGCTTAGAACTTGTCACAAGGGCTGGCTGTTTCCTACTGTCCAAAGGGACACAAGAGCAGGCAGGACTCAGCTGGAGCCTCTGGTAGCAAAGCAGCTCCTGACATTAATAACCTTTAGCACAGGCTCCAGAAGAGCTGCTAACAGTGAGCTTTTAAAAAAGATTGCTGCCTCTTTAACAGGTTTTAAACCAAGCTCCTTTACCCTATTACCAGAAGCTGATGAAAACCACTACCCTATTGAACTCACCAGCGGGCCATTAGAAGTGTGTCAGATTATATTAACTAGGCAATTAAAAAAAAACACCCAACCAGCAGCAACAAGGAGCAGCAACTCAGCGAGTGAGGAGAGCCTGTCTGTCGTTTTGTAAATCCCCAAATTAGTTTTGAAAGGCCACTTTCAGCCTGGAGTTAAGGCCAGATTTACCCTCTGCGTTGTCTGCAACGGGCTGGATCTCTCTGCAGCAACCTGATGAAACTGATTATTTATGATAAGTGACTGGCTTTGGAACAGTGCCCAAAAGGCGAAGGAATGAAATCTGCTGTGACCCCAAATGAGAAGATTTTCTTTGATCAGCTTGCACCAACTTCTAAAAATATTATGACTTTTGGTTTAATGCAGGAGATCAAATAATTAAACAAACAGATGTGCAGATATTAATAACAAAAGGTGTTGCATGAGGAAAGCATTCAACCACAAACAAGCCATTTATTTTAAGACTTAAGTGTTGCTGAAATTCCCAATCAGAAGAAGAAAGAATGATTTTTAAGCGTGGTGTGGGAGGCATTTTAGAGAACTGGGGGTAATTTTGAACAGAATATGCTTTTTTGATGAGACTGCCAAAACCAAGATGCCTCTGGATAAAAAATAAAGCAAAAAAAAAAGTTAATTTACATACAGACAGAGCTGTCAAGCGAGTCATCAGCAGAGAGAGGGATAACAAGTCTTTGGGTAACAACTCCCTTGTTAGGAAGATGGCAGTGAGAAGCAGGATCAAGGGAAAAGGAAAGTCACTGTACAGATGTTTTAAAGGAACAGTTAGCATTTTCTGTGGCTTGGGGGGCTGAACATTGCAGCTGCCTGCTTGGTGCAAGTAGAGGAACCACCTGCATGAAGGATGGGACGCATGTGCATGAAGGATGCACAGCTGGGAAATAATGGAGTGATATCTTCTATTTCTGTTCAGCATACAAGGGTTTGAACAAGGCTTTTGGGTCTAGATTCCAACCTCAGTTTTATGCTATTGGGGAAGGGCAGGAAGGATGTTATTTTGGGGTTTTACCTCTCCAGGATAGTCAGAAGAGGCTTGAGGAGGCACTGGGGAGAGAGTCACAGGCCTTGTCGACAAAATCTCAAAGAGTAACACGTACCTACAGATACTCTTTGAGTGCTGCTGGATGAAAAGCCCATAAGATATATGATAAATGAAAATTGCAGGTGGTTCCTGCATAAGAGCTGCAGAGAACAGATCTCAGCCCCTCTTCAACATGGCAGCTGCTCCTTGTCCCTCATTACGTGTCCACAGTGCTTCCAGCAGCACAAGCACCACTGATATCCAAGATAAGGAGGAAAAGGTTCCCCAGCCCCAGCCAGAGGCGCATCTGGGGTTGAGCCACCTCTCCTCCCTTACCTCGAATACCAGAAGCTTTCATACTATTCCCATTCCTTCTCTCTCTGTGGATGCAGCAAATCCCACTTGCAATCCAAGGGGTGGGATTTGTCTGCTGCAGTGTTGTTTATTCCCAGGAGAGCAGAGAAGGTGGCCTGGAAGTGCTGACACATTCCATTTGCAGGCCATCAGCTAAACTGGACCCTAATGGTTTCCTTGATTTTCAGATCTTTTCTGTCAGCTTTACCTTTCCCTACCAAACTCTTTCCTGAAACCTGAGAGCCTTCATCCTTTTCTATTCCTTTAATCAAAGGACCTCCAACAATTGTGAACGTTCTGAGATTTGATGAAAAGGGATTAATTTCTAGTGGAAACCCTATTTATTCTCTACCACTATGTATCTGTGGCATGAGAAAGGGATAGATTGCTGGGCTTAAATGGTCTTACATTGCAGAAAAGAAACTATGGAATATCCCTCAGTATCTCAACCATGAAGGGAGAAAACTGAGATCCCAAGAAACAGCATGGACCAATCCATGAAACCAAGCCACTGGCTGTAAAAATCACCTGCTTTTCGTGGACCTCAGGGTCACACTGATTGCATACATTGCAAAGCCATTGGTTTCTCTCCATTGGTTCATTGTCCTGACTCTGAATTGGTGGCTCACTTGTGAGCTGGGTGGGGACTCAGGCCCAGCTGAGGCTTTCCTGGTGTGTTCAGCAGAACATGAGTGCCTCAGCCAAGCCTCACAGCAAGCCTGGCAGAAAGCTGAGTTCATCACATCTTGACTGGTAGCAACTGGAACTCTGCCTCTGACAGAGGGGGCAAGCAGCCCATGTCCTCCTAAACAAGAGAGCTGGGTGAAATGCTACTGCCTGAGCCTTTCCAGATTATGAAGGGCTATGGCAAAGCACATGGTTTTTCAGGAAAACAAAGAAAACCCTTTTGTCTAGAAGTGAATCTTTTATGCAAAAATGCGTTTCTGTTCTTATATGCTACCAAAATAAATCCTTACACTTAAGCTAAATATCACAAATAGAATTTATTTTAATAAAAACTCAAGTGTGCACAAAAAAGGCTGTACAAATAAGAAAAACTTTAGGACCAGAACTCTCCTAATATTGTTTTAACATGGACATTTTCATGCATTCATTTGTGGTACAGAGCACTGTTTTTGCATGGTGCACAGAATTGTACCTTTGTGACCATTGAATAGTTGAGTAAGTGCAACTTCAATGTGAT
The DNA here is from genome assembly GCA_013399455.1 of Anthoscopus minutus. Lineage (NCBI taxonomy): Eukaryota > Metazoa > Chordata > Aves > Passeriformes > Paridae > Anthoscopus > Anthoscopus minutus. Next base: position 193,602 of record VWYI01041005.1, read on the forward strand.
AGTAGGTTTCTTCACAAGAGTACAGAAAATAGCTGTTAAAACAGAGCTAAGTGTTGCTTTTTTTAAAAAAAAAAACCAGTAGGGTAAGAAACAACTTGGCTGGCCGTGAGGGATGGACTGGATAATCTAACAGTGTTCCTGTCTCTGTCTTCCAAGTTGCTACCCAAAAGCCAGCCCAGGTGACTCACAATTATTTGCATTTCCCCATTGTGATTGTAGTGATGTGGACTGGAGATGGGATTTACTTTCAGAAAGCAACGTGTATCCACAACTCAGACTGACTTTATCTTCCAGAAAATACACAGAGCTCAATGCATTTGGTCTTACAGGAAACCAGCAGCAAATTTTTCAACAATATATCCTCAGGAAGCAGCAGTCCTCAGCCAGGAGATCCCTGACTCCAATGGTCTATATATCCAACACATGTCTTTGATTCACACAGAGAGAAAAATGATCAGTTCTTTATGGCACATGCCTTCCTCTGCATGACGAAAACAGTATCAGGATTCAAGACTATTGCCAAATTATGAGGTTGGGGCTGGTGAAACACACACACACACATGACAGGGAGGTGAAACAGCCTGGCACACCCACTCTGCCCTGTAATGCCACAATGTTCCTGTGAAAACAGATGCTCCACTCCTGTGCAACCCCCTTCCCTTCAAGGTTTTATACCCTTCACTGAAAATAATTTTCAACATTTTCCTTACTCTGACCTCGCCATGCAAGAAAACGACAGCAGCAATGGCAATAAAATGTGTCCTTTAGTTTCAGAAGTCTGCCTTCCATTTAAGCCATGGAAATGGGCAGCAGCAGCTGCTGATGGCTGTATAAACATAACTGTCCACAGAGCTTAACTGGCACTTTGCTGAACTCATCTCTGCACAATAATAGATGTGGCTGGTCTGATGTGATAATATTTGATTGATTTAGCCACATGGTATTTAAAACATGGTTGATGTGACCCTTTTGCTCCAGTCTACCCATGAACCATAGATTTAAACTCCACACATTAAGAGGATTTGTTGGGAAGCTGGAATTCACAAATCAAGGAGGCTGTTAAGGTTCAATAATATGGTTACATGATGAATGTAAAGCCAGAGCCCATTGTGTGCTAAGTGTGTTGGATAAAAAGGCATCTCAAAAACATCTTAGTGTGATCCCCATTCTTTCTGCATCATGACCCTTACCACAGTTTTCCAAAGCTGTGAAGCCCAGATTTACAGACTTACCAATACAAAGAGCACAACTAAATAAAATTTCTTCTGAGCATGCATCCACATGTTTGAGTGTTTATTCAGATTTCACCTGGACTTCAACCCCAGCCAGGTTTAACAGCTGTGACTCTGATCCAAGATTACCCAGTGACTGTGCTTGTCAGCCACCAGTGCTCATCAAGTCTGTAGTTCTTTATGTCTTGGAGTAGTGCATTATTTAATTTCTCCATATAGCTCAAATGCTTGCTTTGATATACAGCTGAAAGGATTAAAGGAATTTCTCACTACTGTTATTCAGTAAGGCACCAACCAGCACGTTTCCAAGAGCTACAGGCAATTTAGGGAGAGGACATGGTGGGAATTATGGGTAAACAGCAGCAAATATTAAAATGAAACAGAGGAAAACAAATGTAGCAACCACAGCAACAACAATAAGGAAAAAGCAGTTTTTGTTTTTTTTTAAAACCTGACTGGATTAAAACTTGTTTGCACTAAGCAAAACAAAAAGAAAACCTAACAATTCTAAGTTAAAAAAACCCTACCAATTGGAAGTTTTTATTTACTCCTTCTGTGTGAGTTACAAAACAAAACACTACCAAGGGAGAAACTGAGTATTTGCTTGTTTTTACCCCTGACAATCATAAAAACGCATGTTCAGACAAATCTTTTAAGCAAAGAAAACCTTTTTCTCCTCCCTGTGTTTCCTGTATGTATACTTTCTATTATTCACCCTTTTCCATCAATAACTTCCAGCACCTGGAATTTATGTGCAGTATTTAATAAGAGCTGGTGTGAATGTTGAAAGTATCTTGGTAAGATGTTATGTGTCAAAAAGCGATCATGTTACAGTGTGATGGATTAATATAAAGAAACAGCTTGAAGACAAGGTATTAATCTTTTTTTTTCTTTTTAAATGACAACACTAATACATTTGTTTCAGTTCTGAAATTAATTTCCTAATAGTAAGAAAGGTCAAAATGAACGAGAGACATATGAGCTTTTTTGTCATCTTTGACAAATTATCCAAAACAAACCTGTCAAATCAAAAGGGGTAACATTTTGAGTAATAAATGTTAGTACTGATTAGCTGGTCAAAGTTAGTTCTTTCCAGGAATTGCCATATGCAAAAGGCAGGAATTAACTCATTTGCTTTGTTATTGTTTTTTGGTTTTTTGGTTTTTGTTTTTTTTCTTTAAATACTTCTTCTATCATGTTTTTAACACAGTTTTCTTGGAAATAGGCCAACCCAGTGTTTCCTGGGAATTATGTCTGTTGGATGGTACAAATTGCAAGTGGTATCTTCTACAGTGCTCAGATGGATGTTTTTGAAGTAATTTGAAAGATGAGTGAGATATTAATCAACAGAAAAGTAAAGGAGCTGTTTTGCAATTCTTCCTGGTTTTCAGATGCTTTGCAGTGGAATTATGATGGGAGTTTCTGCCAAGTGACAAACTCTCCTGAGTATGCAAAGAGTTAACACCCAGTTACAGAAATCTGAAATTTAAATCTAAAAGAAAGAATGTTTTTCATTATGGCTTCATCCAGATTGGTAAGGCTGTTGGGTTGTCTAGGGCTGGGTTGCACTTCTGGGTATGTTCAGAGTAATTAGAAACTTCTTAGGGTAAGACTGGGGCAGACAAACCACAGTTCTCTCAGGGGATTCAAGGATCTGTCCAAGAGTAAAAGCCAATATAGTCCAGCAGATGTTATGGGCTCTTCACCTTTGCCACCTATGGGACTTTTTTTTGAAAAGAAAAACGGTCCTTTCATCCTATTTCACAAGCACAAAACTATGTGGGAAAGATGTAAACTACACTTACAAAGTGTAGTCCCCAAAACTGTGGAACAAGCTGTTATGAAGACCTGGTTATAAAACCACATAATTTAAATAGAATTTTAGGAGTCTGTATTTCCCAGATGAAAATCGAGCCTGGCTCTCCAGGGACCAGATGTGATTCATAAGATGTGACTTCCTGGCAGTGTCTGCATCACAAAACAATGACAAACTTGTCTTACTTCTCCAACAATACCAGCTGGGCTAAGGAAATTATTACCTCTTCTAAAAACCTTGGGGGTTTTCTATTCTGAAACTGTGGCAGCCACAGTAACATCATACCTCATCCCACAAGAAGACCTTAACATCTCCCAGAAGCCTCCCTGCACAGTCCAGGAAGTCTTTTCTATGTTTTTGTGGGGTGATTTCAGCTGGTGAATCTGCAGGTGCTGCACACACGTTCAGGGCACATTTAATGGCCTGAGAAAGGGCTGCTCTTAATTCAACTCACACAACCACAGTCACTTTCCTGGATAAGCAACACTTTCAGCTTCCCTCTGCCTTTTGCCTCTCTGTCCTCTTCACTGCTGCATCAGTTCCAGGGAATCCAGTGCAGTTTCCAAGCCAAGCTGAATTACAAATGCTGGCATCCAGCCTGCAGAGGATGGCGCTGGAGGCTGAGCCCACCAGTGCCCACAGAAATACCTGAGTTGCTCCAGGAATTTATCCTTCCCCACTGCACAGCCCCTCATTCAGGATCTTCTACTAGAAATACCCTCCTGGTGATCTCAACTGAACAGTGGGCCATGGTCCTGACAGCAAACATCCAAAGGATTTCTCTGTGCCAGTTTTCAGGCATTTAGGAAAATGAATCCCTTTTCCTGTTTTAATTGGAAGACTATTCCAGAAGTCTAAAAAGAAACCACATACTAAGGGAAGTTTTCCCATTAACTTATTTCGGTAAACTTTCACTGCAAAACCTTTGGTCAACACTAAATAAATCCTTTTCTCTTTGGGGCTTATGCAAGTCAAAAAAGATCTGGAAGAAAGCACAAATTTAGGGGGAGAAATATGCTGAATTCTGATAATTGCTCTTCTCAGAATAAAGAGTTTCCAATTTATTACAGTTGGAAGGATTTATGCAGCATAGAGAAAGCTATATCAGTCCATACATATTAACACAAGATTGGGCTCTCTATTATATCAACACTTTTCCAAAACAGGCAGCAGCATGACTAATCTCAAAGCTCCAAAAAAGAAAGTGTCTCTTCTTTGTTTGGCCTCTCAAATCTTCCAAATAATTTAAAAAATATGTTCCCTTCTCTTCACCACCTCCTGCTTCTAAAAAAAACCTACACAAACCACAAACCACAAACCCCAAACAGCAACAATGAAAAACCAAAATCCACATGGACAAAAAATCCCTGAGAAGAATTTAAAGAACTCATTCAAAAATAAAACACAAAGATAAAACCTCCAGTGGTAGATTCTTTCTAACCGGTGAATTTATTCTAAACTCAGTGTAGAGAACTGAGTAAAATAAAGGTCAGACCCTGTGCTGGGAATTCCCCTGACCTTTCAGGCTACATCCATCATTGGTATTACACAGAATTTGCCATTTATCACACCAAACAGAGAGCAAATCTTTAACTCCTTTTCTCTTCCCAGCAGTACAGACCCAACAATTATTCAGATTTTAAAACAAAATCGATGTTTATCCAGCTCCTTTTTACAGCTCTGCTTCTTTGGGCTCCTGACTTCTCCAACCTCTGGATGTACAGCAGGAAGCTGATAAAGCAGGAAGCATAGGAGAGCAATGTGTCTTGGGGAGATGGGTGCAAAGGGGTGGATTAAAAATGCATTTGAAAAGGCCTTTTAAAAAGGGTCTGCTTTCCTACTGACTATTGAAGGATATTTGTGACAATCCACTCCTGAATTCAGGACCATATCTGGGAAAGCCTGGCAGTGCTGAAGAAGAGGATTCTTTGAAAGTTTCAGGCCTTTAGATGGCATCAGGGAATTGTTCTGCTGCACTTTCTACAGAAGTTTGGCACCTGCACACATCAGATTTGAATGGTATTTAAGGATGCCCCCAGCTATGAAACCATCCTGGATGGATGCCACGAAGGGAGCAGCCCAGCCCGCAAGTTCACAGCCCTGCTCATCACCACAGACTAATTTCTCTCTGACACAGAAATCTCTCATTTAATTCTCAGACTTTCTGATAGCAAATTATAGTCAGTCCAGAAGTGGAAACCAAAAGAAGAAAGAGAATATGGGGAGCAGAATGTGGAGATCCACCTTCCTCAAAGGCAGTGATCAGAGCAGCACTGCCCCTTCTCCAGGACTTTCCAGCACTCATTCCAGAGAAGGAAATGAACAAGTCAGGGTGCTGGGGTCTGATACAATCACGCTGGGAGCCATAGAAAGGAGGTCTGGAACAAGCTCATCTTCATCTAAGTGATCTCCTGTGTTTACAGCTGCACTCCTGCCCAAAAATTACAGGGATCTCCTGAGCGACCTGTTCTCTGGGATGCCCCAGCTCAATTTTCCAGGCTGACGCTGCATGGGAGAATTCAGAGCATTTCACCTCAGCACAGGGATCTCTTCCTTCCCTAACAGCTATCAGGATATGCCCGAGCCCTGGTGCCATTCAGTGTCTTCTGCTTGCATTCAATATTCACATTATCAGCACTAAGAACCAATTTGGGAGCTTCCAAGCTTCCCCCTCACAGAGAATGCAGGAAGAGAGGGCAGTTGCCAGAATATTTATAAAAGGGTGTGTGGGACAACTATATTTGTAGAAGGTTAAACAGCCTAATGCATGATATGAGCATCTGTGTCATGAATCAATGATTAAAGTCTCTTTTATCAAAATTCAGAGATCTCAACCATGGTAAATAATGGGCTAATTAGGCATCTGCTCCTCCAGTATCCAAAGGGACAGGCCAGTTCCTGGCACGCTGCAAAACATTTGTTGCACCAGTGAAAAGTCATTTTCAAGCCTCTGAACCACATATAGCAAAAGAGATCAGCTCCTTCCTTTGCCAAATGATGCTCTTCACAAGGAGGAGAACAAGATCTCTTTCCTCTTCCTGCTGACAGGGCTTACAGACTGCCCTTGGGTGGGTGAACCCAGCACCTGGTCCAGAGTGAGATGGATGGGAAACTTGAACTTTTAAAGCACCAATTGATCAGAAAGGAAAACGCGAGGAGCTGAAATGTTCTATCTCCCCAAATGTGTCAACTATAAGGTTTGAAGTTTACATACAGTTAACAAGGGGGCAGAATCTGACCAAATTACAAAATAAATGGGTTTGGCAACAACACTAATTAATTGTCCTTGCATGAGCTCAGCCATCCACGACACGCCCAACACTTCTAACAAAGGAACATGCTTCATTTGATTCAGGACTGCTTCTCTGCACACCCACCAGGGTTAGGCTCACCTTCCTGCTCCCTTCGGCTCTGTAGATGCACAGAACTGGATACCTCATTGGCCAACACGGAAACTGATGCCTCATTGTGCTGTGGTGGGGACAGCAGTGTGCAGATGCCTCACTGTGGGGACAGCAGTGTGCTCCACAGCTGGCTGTGGCCCTGGCACAGCTGCAGTGGCCACATGCATTTGAATGACAGCCAGATTTAAGAGGAGATCTCTCAAGGCTGATTGAAACAACCTCAGAACCACAAGGATTATGTGCCAGTAGGGAGGCTGCAGATCCATCTTTATTCAGAATAAATGCCATTTCTTCCCAAGCACCCTTATCTATCCCTCACACATAACTCTAAGATCCCTTCAAGCAGTGAAGTGCTGCTGCCAGATGACTGAATACCTGGAGACCTCTTGGCACCAGGCAGCCCCTCAAGCAAAATTTGTCACGTATTTCTCTTTCTGACACACCTTAAAAAACAGACAAGTGGAGGTTTTTTGTCTCAAGATTCTTCATCATTTGGCTGGACATTGTAGAGGAAGACGGGTCAGCTCCTCCTGTAATACCATAAGAATAATCAGCAGCTCCCCTGAGTGTAATGAGCTAATTCTTAGAGGGTTTTGTGCTCCAAGAACACCACCTTAATGCCTCAGCAAGGCTCTGTATGCTCTAAAACCATCCACGTGCCTGCTGTGGCATTCCCTGGGCTCCTGCATTGCTCCCCTGGGACAGACTAGATTTTCCATGGCAGCTTGCAGCAGACTTCAGAATGGAAAGTTTTGCTAAATGCAAGATGGTCATGAATAACACAGGGAGTTTAATAACCTGTGTGTTATTTATTTTGCTCCTAAATTCAATCCATGCACTTTATTACATTCAAGGGTGTCAACTCACAAAATATGTCACCCCTGCTCAGTTATTGCCCAATGTACAGTAAAGCTGTTTTCACTCATATTCCATGAGGTTATGCAAAATTACTTTAAAATGCTTTCTGCTACAAGAAGTTCAGGGGAAAGCTAACATCCTCCCAGTGCCCTTCTATCTCCATTTGTCTAGCTGAATATTTGTCCTTTTGTACCTTCAGAAAAATTTCAGCAAGGTTTTTCCATACATATCCTGTCCAAGAGCTGTTTCTGAAAGCCATTACCAGATGCATTTTTAAAGATATTGAGAATGGGGAGAGAAAATTAGATCATCTTAAAAATATCTTCCTTTTGCAAATACAGTTTCTAATGTCAAACTGTTACAGCCAAATTGGCTCTTTCCACATTCTTAGTTTTTAAACATAAGTCAATTTGCCTTCTGAATTTTTGTATCTCACCCTCTTCCTCTCCTTTAATTTTAATGCAAAAGGACTGAGTAGCACGGTGAGAAAAGCTTAGGCTACACAATTAGTTCAAATGAGCAGAGGAAAGTTAAAATAAATGGAATTTACTGGTACTAAAATCATAAAGCTCAGAGACATCTAAACAGCATTCACTTGCTTGCTTACCAGAGCTAGTTATTTTGTTTATTAAAGTGACAGCCTTTCAAATGGTGAAATAGCTTCACCTGTGCTTTACTACAACTATACTAAGCTGAAGAAATCTATGGTGAGGTGAAATCTGCACTTAGGAGGAGATAATCCAATATGCTCTGTCTGCAGTCTGTTCTATCCTTTCCAGTCCAAATAATAAAAATCCTAAAATACCCCATCAAGTCCCAGTGTGGTTCAAAAGGACATTGACTTTGTTATTAACAAAATTAGCTGAGGTACAGAGCCAGTGAGCCCAAGTGCAGCTTTATTCTCTCTTCAGGCTCCTGAAGGAGGGTGGCAGCTGGCAGTGTGCTCCATCCAACCCTGCATCACACAAGTAGGGAAGGAAAATTCCAGTCAGTCTCCAGGTTCCTGCAGGATGGCTCCCCACAGCTGACTGAGGGGCTGTGCTCCAATTAGCACAGACCCTTCTGACGCTGGCCAGCCTGCAAAGCCAGATGGCAGCTTCTCCCTGGCATTTTGGGCCTGGGTACCCACTGCAGACCACAGCTTTTGTAACAGCCTGGTAAATGGCTCCCAAGCTTTCTGTCAAATGCTCCAGCCTCATCCTGAACTGCAGCACAACTAGATGCAATCATACTTCTGAACTCCACAGGGAAGAGATGCAGATAAATTCCTGTGCAAAATACATAATCAACAGGAAAACAATGCATAAAACATACTATAGGTGTAATATATGTACAGGCACACACACATACACTTTCCCCACTGCTCTCAGTGCACAGATATTAATGGTTCAGGCGATAAATCAATCTGCATGGCAAAAAGCAGTCATAGTGATCATTTACAGCTTCCACTGACTTCAGCCAAAGATACTGGCACTCTCAAAACAAGACTGAAAACTGAAACAATGTTGTACTTGGATGAATTTCTGTGTTTCAGATCTAGCAAACTGCATTTGAAATTATTTTCATTAATAACATAAAATCACAATGTCTGTTACGATATAAATTTTCATTGCCCTTCAATATTACAGCACTGCTGAAATCAACAAAGTCATTTGCAAGCACTGTCCAGAATCCCACTTATACAATGGTGGTGTATCTCAGTTTGACTAGCATGCAACAACTGCTAAATATTTGGTTTTGCAGAGAATAATCCACTACTATGACAACTAGGCTGGGATGGGCAGGGCTCGTTGCACCATTTCTCCTAACAAATCCAAATCGCCCTTTCCAAGGGTCTCTAGAGGACAAGGGAGCAGTTTACTCCCTCCCTTCCTCTAATCTTGTTAGAAGGTAACCATGCCACTTGGAGAATGGAATTAACAGGCTACAACCAGGATGACATGGGATCAAGCAACCAGCATTTTCCAGCTCTCAAGGAGAAGGAAAAAAGATGAAAACACTTTTCACTTTAAATCAGCTAATCTCTTCTCCACCTTGGATTCTGGGGGAAAAAAACAACCTACTGATCTAGCAATGAATGCTGTTCTCACGCCACCACCCCTTCCCAGCTTTGGTGTCAGGCCTCTTGCTTTTCAAAATGGGCTAAAACAGGTCAAAGTATTCTGTCATGGTGAGACATACTCATCATTGCAGAGCTGGGATATTATTTCCAGGGAGAACTGGGAGTTGGTGCTAGGAAAATCAAGTACACAGATTTAAATTGTTCTCTAACCAAAGAGCCAAACCCTCCCAGCAGTATTAGGAGATTCAGCAGTTCTCACTCCTGCAGCTCTGCTTGGATTTGCCGCGAGTAAAAACTCAGGCTCCAAACCTTTTCTCCTGGATTTTGCTTTCTAGTGAAAATTCCTTGTTGAACTGAACAGGCAAGGAGATGATGAAGTAATTTTCCCAGAGCTGTCAGACTGGACAACATTCTACCTTCCCTCACCCTTTTTACTCCTGACTCAGGGCAGCTTTTGCCACTTTGATAATTTTTTAAAAGAAAGAAATGTTCAGTTATTTGAAAACAAAATTCATAGGTGGTTTTGCACACCATCATTATTGTGACTTATGTTTTCAAACGAGGAAAAATTAGGCTAACCTTTAAACGTTCCTGCACTGCTTGGCAGTCAAAACAAAAATGACAAAAAATACACTCTAATTTTAGCAGCATTCAAGTCTGGCATATGCCAGATTCTGACACCTGCCATTTTCCTGAGTCACCCACATGTGGCATCCTGCTGCTCCAGCTTTCACACACCGAGGCTGAGGGATGATGGAATGTGTCTGCTGGTGGCAGTAATAGTCTGGTACCCTTAGCAACGTTGGGTGAACTGTGAACCTTTGCTTACATCAGGCCAGATCAATACAGCCATTATCAAGGGACATAAACAGAATAAAAAGCTGTCTCTATTGCATGAGTTAACTGCAGCAAGAGGAGAACATCCAGTTCCTGAAGGGCAGACTCACCAGCCGAGCACAGGCAATAACGTTTCCACAGACTACAAGTCATCAGGGAGGATTAAATCTACTCCTGCTGAGATTTAATTCTACAGTGAATATCCTTTTTGGGGAAAGTCATAAACCACCACAAATTCCCTAGCAGAAGACCAATACTGAGATGAAGGCAGTTTATTTTCAAAAAATACAAAACAATAGATCAGCTGGAGTCAGAAATAGATTTTTCTTGATGTACATCTAAGTAAACAGCCTTTAAATAGTGCTCTGCTGATGGGGTCTTTTTCAGAGGTGACTACATTTCAGTAGGGCATAAACTGATTCCTAACTTGCATTTACACTTCAGAGGTTTGTCTTCAAGATGTAATGAGACAGGAGAGAATCCTATTTCAGAGGGTTCTATTGAAAATCAAAACCTGAATGCAAGATATTCTCACAGTTAAAAACGGAACTTTCAGGGGACAACCCATAAATAAAGATTTAAAGCAACAACATATTTAACAAAATCATATGAAAATACTAGTAGCATTGCATATTATGCAGTGTTGTTAATTGGGCAAAAGCACCAAAACTACCAAAAGCTCCCATTAAATTCTATACATCAACACCTATAAAGAGTTGTTGTCTACCTTGACCATGAGCTGGCAGTGTCCTTGTGGCCAGGGCAGGCCAGTGGTGTCAGCCTCAACACAAAGAAATTCTGCACACAGAATGGGCCAGAGCACTGGGACAGCTGCCCAGGGAGGGTATGGATTTCCCTCTCTGGAGACATTCCAAACCCTGGACATGTTCCTGTGTCAGCTGCTCCAGGTGACTCTGCCTGGGAGGAGAGCTGGATGATCTCTGGAGGTCCTTCCCAAACCTAAGTGTCCTGTGATTCTATAAACCAGACACAAACATCAGGATGATGGAGGGAGCAAAGCTTCACTGCTTGTTCAAACTTGGCACACATGTTATTTTGCTGAGCTCCCTTTTCAGCAGTATCAAACACATTGTTGATTTTTCCTCCCTGCTCCTACTCTCCATAGTGTGTGTTAACTTATATTTTGCTGTTTATGCTCAAGCAGCTCTCTGTAGCTCCCAGATGTACATTTATGTGAGTCAAGGATTATCAGTCTTCACAATGTGATCCTTCCTATGTCTTGAGAAATAATGAAATAATTGTCAGCTTTGTCTCTAAAGGAGTCACCCTGGAACATGAACAGGCCTCACAGAAATGAAGGAGGTAGCTCACATGTTGGAGCATCCCTGGCTTTTGGCATGTTCAGGCAGATTTATCACAAAGTGTGGTCAGGTTCTGCAGCTCAGGCCATCAAAATGACCCAGCTCAGTAATCCAGCTCTACACTGCAGTTTCCTATATGTCAGTTCCCAGAAGGTAGATGCACTGAAAAGAAAAAAAAGAATTCTATTTAAAAAAAAAAAAAAAAAAAAAAGAAGAAAGAAAATAATTCGCTTAAAGAAAACCACCTTACCAGCACAGGAATGGAGTTTTGAAGATATTTGGAGAAAGATTTGATATTCCAGATGCTCTTGTGAGATAAATCCTCTAAGCTCTTTTAGATCAGTCATTTTCTCTAACAGCTAAGCCACCAGAAGTTGGGGAAGCTCAGACTTTGATGCCCATTTAGGAAAACCATGATGGATGATATTTAGTACTTTGTAAGTCAGACTAGATTATCACGGTGATTCCTGTCTGCTTTTAAAAACCTATTGATCCACTGGTGTCAGCACTGCAGAAGACAGCAAGTAGAAGCTTTCAAAATACTTTTAAGATGGGGACTATTGCTAACTTTGATGTGGTAAAATTCCAACATCGTGATGTATCTCCTGACAAGAAGAAAATTAAACTTCTGTTAATTAATACATTAATTTTAATTGGATTTTTCACAAGGCATATAGTAATCAGATTCTGAAGAGATGACTGAATGCATCCACATAGGAAACATTGATCTGTCGTGTAACACTAACTTGAAAGATTTAAGCTGCTAATTCAGTTTTCTTGTCTGAGGAGCCTTTCCAGCAGGTTTGCATAGAGTGGTCCTCAGGGTTTGGGAGAGTTTCTAAGCATAAACTAGTGAAAGAAGTCAGCAAAAAAGCTTTAACAAGAATGGGAATTAAGTCTTGTTCCAGTGCAGCTTGAGCAACGCTATGAATAAGTCACATACATCATGGAAACCAGCCATGAAATATAAGAACTTGCAGCCATCCAGAGACTGATTAATGATTCAAATAAGCAATTTCTTTTCATAATTGCACTTAGGGAACATTAGAGACACAGACCCCCATTCAACAGCTTAAACTGGGCTCTAGATCAAGAAAACATATGCAAAACTGCAGGGTTGCTGCCTGTAAAAGCCAGCTAGTAATGCTACAAGCATTAAGCTATTTTTTGATGCCTATGAAACTAAAAGAGCAGTTTTTCAGGTTTAAGGAAAATAACAACTCTGGAAGCAGCTCTGCTTCATTATAATCCTCATAGGATGAGTTTGCAAAAGGAAAAGATTCTGGCAACTTGAAATCATAAAGGATATCTATTACATTTTGCAGAAGGGAAGCAGCATTATTCGTTCAGCTCTAGTCACCCACTCTGTAACTAAAGCCTATCTGCCTAAATATCCCCCCTGGATCCATTAGTTACCTTCCTTTCAGCTGTTAGGCTGTTGCTCTGTTTTTCTCACAGGATTGGTGTTCTCAGCTATGGGCTCTGCTTGACACAATAAACCAGGCACAAACTGAAAATAAGCAGTGGAGAATCCTGTCTACAGGATTATCTGGGATTACTATCTTGGAATGGCATATGCCAAGAAATCAGTGGACTTAGCCTATACCTCTGCATATTGTCACAAAGACAATATAATGGCCTCCCCTGTGGATAATGATCTTTTATCCAGGGAAATCATGTAGTATGTAGATGTTTCCCACCAAAACACAGATTCAGTTTTGGTGAGGTTTTTTTGGGTTTTTTTTTTGTTGGTTTGTTTTTTGGTTGTTTTTGGTTTTGTCTGTTTCTTTGTTTTTGTATGGCACTGCAAAGTAACTCCACTGAGATTCAACTGTCCCCAAGCACCAGAATTACAGGAATGCAGAGGGAAACAGGACAGAACAGAGCTCTCTCTTAGGCAGAACAACCACTACTGGTTGTCCACAAACCTGTTAGTGCCAATCCAGCCATCAAACACCCCTTCTACTTTAATTCAAAAGTACAAGAGGCTGTCAGAGAGCAGGAGCAGGAGCTGTGGTATTTTTGCCATGCACAAGCTCATGGAAGAACAGCCACACAGATCCCTGGACGTGGGCAGCACAGTATGTTTAAGGAAATAATGCAAGTAAAAGCAAAAAGGAGCGCAAAAAGCTCATATCATCCAAGACAACTTGGATTCTTCACTTCTTTAAAATTATTTGGTTAGAAATTTGCCAATGCTTTTCAGAAATTCAAAATAGGCAACAGGTTGATTACCTTTATCTTCATGCTTGTCAATCCCCCCCCCAAAAGGCTACCAGATGTATAAATTCTGCTTCCAAAAATAAAAACTCCTATTAAACCACACTTATCTGACTTGTCCCCCATAAAGAGCAGCTCTAATTTGGGAATTCCCTTTAGGCTCCTCACTGTGAACACCAAAGCAAATAACTCATTTAGCTTTTCTGCAAAGACCTTATTTTCCTTGAGCGCTTCTTTTACATCTTGATCATCTATCAACCTTATAGACCTTCAGGCAGGCTTCTTGCTTCTGATGTGTTTGAAAAAGTTTTTATTATTAGTTTTTACGCCTTTAGCAAGTTATTCTTCAAAATTGTTTTTGCCCACTATTATTATGGGTTTGCATTTAACTTGCCAGAGCGTACTGGGGTTTTTTTTTTTCTTAGTTCATTTGGGCAAGACTTCAAAGGGTGTCCTTTAATGCTAATGACCTTCAGTCTAATATTCCCCTCTGCTAACTTCTCATGCAACCTTTTTACAGAGTTGTGGAGTTGTTCAAATAGGGGTAACAGACTTAGTCTCTCACGGTAAAGCTGCAAAAATGCATCCTAAAATGATTTTTTTAATAGCTGCCATGTCACCCCAAAGTGTTATTTTGTTCTGTTTCACCCTTTTAGTTACTGCTTTGAGATTTATTTTCCATTTAATGTTGGCCCCCTTTCAGAAGAATGTGCCATTTCATTCTTGTCTTTTTGGTTTTCATATTCCACCAGGAATGATGGATTTGAGCATGTTTATATTTATTATTATGCAATGTTTCCATGACAGGTATGTCAATCAAGACTTAATCCTCACTAAGGGATAAATTAAAACCCAAAATTGCTCTTCTCTTTGATTTCTTGCTTCTAGAAGATATAGTTTTTAAAGTATAAATGTAGTTTCTACATCAACTTGAATAGTGACCTTTAATCAGGCTCTCTTATTACATTCTATGAGTCCTCATTGCTTCTGTGGTAATTCTGAGCATGGCACTAAAGATTCTTAGTGCTACCATCCCCTTTTGGCATGAAATTTTAATGCAGAGATTGTGGGATTTTTCAGTACTTGTTGATACGATTCCATTCCCTGCCTTTTTTTTTTTTTTCATCTTTTCTCTTTTTTGCTTCTGATCTTTCTTTGAGCTATAATGTCACTCCTCTGCTGGCTTGGTTTCCTCTGTTATTAGTGTATAATTTTACACTGCTATTCCAGTGCTCCCTGATTGAGATGCTATTATGTCAATATTCTCATTTAAAATCAGCATTTCACTTTTCCCATCTTCATTGCATATACTGGGCTAATTGTCCACTGGCTCTATTACTGCTATCTTGCACTAGTAGAATAGCATGAACAGACATAGTTAGGTCAAACACTTGGCCAGCTGTCTCTAAATCATTTTTGAATACTAAGAGCCCTTTTGTATTAAATAAAAAAGCCCTGGCAGTGACTTTGCCCCTGTGTCTTAAAAGGCAAATGCAATCCCATGAAAATTGAACAAAGGGCATGGTCCCAACACCTTCTGAAGTGGGAAAAACAAAATGGATCAGCTCATTCCAGGCATTTCCACTTGCATCCTGTGAGGAGCCCTGACTCTGAGAAGCTCTGGCAAGAGGCAGCTGGAATTGAGTGCTGTATTGTGCAGGAGCTTGCTCTCCTCAGTGCTCAGCAGCTCAAATGCAAGCACTGAAGCAGACTTGTCTTTGACCTTGGCTCTGACCCACTTTATGGAAGCACTTGTGGAAGGAGCAGACGTGAAGGGGGAGTTTTTTCTGAAGGGGGTGTTTTTTCATAAGTGGCTAAAAACTAAAAAAAAAATCTCAAACTCTCATGTCTCACTGAAAAACCAAGAAGGGGAGGAGAAACATGAAGCGAGAATTACTGAGGAGTTGAATGATATATCCCAGACTCGAGGAAACTCTCAATGCAGCACTGAACATGTCAGCCATTCCCTGATAAATGTTGCTTAAAATTAAAAAATCCAAAACCCTCTTGCCCCAATGTAGATGGATAAGAGGAATTTGATAACATCACATCTGTAAGAATAACAAAACGTATAAGCAGGAAGAAGATGCAAGAGAAGGAGAAAAAGCCCATACTGAACCCTTCTTGTACACTCAGTCCAAGAAAAAAAATATGTGTATTATATAAAGGGAATATTTTCCTCCATTGGCAAGGGGTAAATTCTTTGAAGAGATGACTCTGATTCATCAGCAGGGTGCTGGCAGGTGCCCCCAGAAAAATATAGAACATGGCTGTACATCTTCAAAAAACTATTTTAGGAGACACTATTTCCTAGAGGGATATTTGAGTTGTGTTCAGCCCCCTAGGCACATCCCAGGAAAATAGAACCATGTTTTGATGGTAGAGAGGATACTAAAGCTTTGATGGATAATATTTTGATCCAAGGTAAAAGAGAGGAGTTTGACTAAAGGCCCTAAAGTGCCATGGAAAGAGACTGAGATGCTGAGTTAAAACTAAGAAAGCAACAACATAAGTTCCATGTAACAGCAATAAAACACATGGAAGAAAAGAGAAGGTGTACAGTAGATCACTGCAAAGTGGAGGTCATAACTAACAAACAAAAAGCACAGAGATTCCTCAGAATGGCAAACTCCTGGGGAAGAAAACACCAAACAGATTCAGGTTTAGAGCACCAGATGGTACTACACACAGACACCCCATGCCACAAGAATTAACACAACCTGTGAGAATTTCAGATTTCAATGAAGGGACACTTATCCAGAGGTATGATAGCAAACCACACAGGAACCTGTCTGCAGTGCTTCATGCAGGTGTCTGAGCATCATGGAGAACAACAGCTTAGAAGTGTCAGGTACAAATGAAAACTGGCTATCATTGTGTTGAAAAAAAGTGAATTTTAGTCTCTGAAATGAAAATGTTTTGTTCCTCTTTGTGTTATTGGTTTTACCTGAAAAGGTTCCTATTCTAGATAACAGCATGAGCAGAAGGGATAGCAGAAAAAACCCCAGCCAACTAAAGAAACCACAACCCATGTCAGAGATCAGCACTATGATATGATTAGCACAATGACTGAGTAGAAACAGAGAGAAATTTGGTAGCTGTGGACACATTTCAGATTTGTTTCCTGGAGAGTCTGGAGTATTTGACAAAAATACAGTGGAGCATCATCCAGAGATAGATTGTGAACATGCAAGTGTGATCAAAACAAAACAAAACTGCCAAAAATCCTGTCTAGTTTAGATGAAATGTGATTTATAATTCCAAAATATAAATTTTACTTAACAAAAAATATGACTATGAGCACTGGCTGACTAACACTCTCTTCTTTGCTTATCACTTTACCAAAGGGTTCAAAGTTGTAAGTGGAACTTCATCTAACAGCATCAATGATTCCTAAAAGTTACCACAGAAATTATATATTCACTCTTATATATACATTTATATTTATGAAGATTTACATGTTGAAACGAATCAAAGGGAAGGGACAAAAATCAAAAATTAAGATGAGAAGGAAATCTGTAGTTTATTGAGTGTATTCAACTGCTTCAAAAGGGAATCAACTCTATCTAAAGCTTTTTTCCAATAAATACCTGTCCTAAAACACTCCAGTGGCAAATTCAGCATCTCCTGCAAATAATCTGCTGTAATGTAAAACCAGCTCCGCTATTTGCAAGTTTCTTTGAATGTTGTGTGTGTTAAAAGGACTATGGAAAGAAAGTTGCTAAGATCAGAAGCCACTTCACCAGGTATAAACATAGAACATATTACTAGATCAAGACAGAATGTTTACTCCAGGAAGTAGAATTGTTAAAATTGCATGAAAAGAACTGAGGAGTTCCTCTGAACTGTTACTCTCATAAGATTGCTTATCAGAAAATGCCATAGCTAACAAACTGAACATGCACACCAGCTTTGCTGCTGTCAGCAGATACCAAATTTATCCTTATTTAACAATGAGAAGAGTTTGATGGGAATACTTTTAAACAGCCTACATGAAGTAGAACGTTAGCCAGAGCATTAGTAACTCTGATTATACTGGTCCAACAGGAAAGTGTGAAATAGATTCAAAGTCCTAAGCACAAGCTATGGAATCAGACAGTGATGGGTACATCACACTACTAAATTACAGCACTGAGAGAAAGGTTGTCCTTATTACTGTCCAACAGGGAGCTGAAATAAGAATGTTATTTTCAAAATACTGAAAAGTTACACTTCAGTCAACAGGGACTTGCAAAAGAGAAGTGGTACAGGGCACTTCATATCAACAGAGTGGCACAAACACCAACATTGCCACAGCAAGAGGCCGCAGGGTTGTCGCAGCTGAACACATACTGCATGAGCAGAGGTGATCCCTCTTCTAGTTTCAGCAGGACAGAAATTAAAGGCAGAATGCTGGCCATTCTGCCTCAGAAGAAATCAGAATAACATATACTATATTATCCTGAGGATTGCTGACATAAGATGATGCCTGGCAATGGCTGTTTTGATGATGGAGTGAAAACCAGCAGGTACAAACAACAACCCAGGATGTCTGAGGGACTCTCTGAGTATCACTTCCTAGTGGGTTCTCAAAATTCAATATTAAGTTAAAAATGATTATTCACTACTATTGAGTTGTTTAGGAGGGGGAAGAAGTGTAAGAGCTCTGTTAACAGCAAATGGAGCCAGGTAGTGCTGCAGATCTCATTACCCTGTGTTAATCTACTATGGCTTCTCACACCAGATGATGCAGACCCCAGCTGATCTGTTTGGCTCCAAGTGAGTTCTGAGCAACATCAAACCCCAACTCACAACCTTTCCAAACATTTATTAACATCTAAACTGGCTTCAGCTAGAATGAGAATGAGCTTATAATTTTCCAGTGAAATATTTTCCAGTTTGCTGCTCCAATTTATAACAGGAACAGGGGAGATGATGAGGGAAAAGAAGAATGTTTGAAGAGAAAACAATTGCTTGCAGTCATTCAGATGTTAGATTAGAAAATGCTACTTGAGGGCTT
Source organism: Anthoscopus minutus (assembly GCA_013399455.1). Classification (NCBI taxonomy): domain Eukaryota; kingdom Metazoa; phylum Chordata; class Aves; order Passeriformes; family Paridae; genus Anthoscopus; species Anthoscopus minutus. The sequence continues at coordinate 212,352 of VWYI01041005.1, forward strand.
ATAGCATAAGAAGCATAAATGTACAGTTTTGATGTGAAAACCTTGCAAAATCTGTTATACTTTTCTTGTCAACTATCCAATATCACATTGATGGTAATACTAACAACATCATTTCACGAGATGAGTGGAAGCAGAGCCTCCATGATTGACACACTTTACAGGACTGACAAAAAGGAAATTTATGTCACTCTCCTACAAAGCACAAGCATCTTGGAGACCAGCTGCATTTTTTTAAATGTGAAGTTGTCTGGTGAAGAATGTGGCACTAGGTGAGGTCACTAAGGCAGTGCTGCCTTTGGGGATAGTCACAACATGCAAAGGGTCAGTTCCAGGATCTAAGTTTATATTTTGTGACTTAGTTTTCCATAAAACCAGAATTCTCCTTTCAAAATATGGCAGGGATTAGATAAAAAAAATCCTGATCTGTTTCACTGCAAAAGTTGAGGGTAATAGAGCAAGTAGGGGGTTGGATGAGCTGCATGTGGAACAGTCCCACAACACCACATTTGGACCATGGCTCCTGAACAGTCACAAGTCCTCTCCTTGACAGAGCACTGTAAATGGTGCTGCTGGAGGCCTAGAAAAGATCAGCTGAACAATAGCACTGCCAGTGGGTGGCTTAAACAGTGTCTGAAACAGAGCATCACAAAAAGGGCCAGTGATGGAGGGACTTCAGCAAGCATCAACAGCCAAACCGCATGTCTGAAAGAGCTGGGAAGTGGTGTGGAGTGTAAGAATATCTGCAACCTCCTGACAGTCTGTGAGCACAGTGGGGGAAAGAGACTGTGCTCCTTGGCAGTGGGGAAACCTAGAGAAGCCACCTGGCTGGACAGGACAGCCATCTCTGATGAGTTACAGGTAGTCAGGGAGACAGCGTGTTTCCTTTCATCTGGGAGCTCACCTGCTTCACACAGCACTCAGCCTTCAACCTCACCTGTTTTCTGACATCGGGGCTTGTCAGCCACAAGCTGAAAGTCAGAGATCAGGCCTTTTTCCCCAAAACCAGCTCTCTGTGCTGTCTTCCTGCAGCAGTGAGGTGCAGGATGTTGTGAGGGGAGCCAGCCCTAGGAGGAGACCCATCTGTTTCTAAAGCAGGGCCTGAGGAGTGATGATAACACAGACACAGAGGACTGTACATTCAGTAACTTTGGAAGAAAGCAAATATATTCTCTTTCTGAAGAGGATATGTTCTTCTGCTGAAGAATCCAGTTACATTGACTTAGCAGGCTAATTCCCCTGTACTCTCACTGCTTGCCCACTCAAGCCTACCTGGATCAAAAGCTAGGCCTCCTCAGAGACAGGAAGATTGGAATATAATGATTTCTCCCAAATCTGAGCCTGCACGTGGGATCATAAAAAAACCTCCTCAAAAACATAAAAGGTGTAATTCACCCTTAAATACCACCCCTACTCTTGCCTACAGTATTATGTTTACTCATCCTATCTTATTACTAATGCTGCTGTCAGCAGATACCCCCACAGCCCACAGGCTCCTTCCCTCCCTCTTTCCTGTCCACAGCAATAGCAGATTGCCATCCTCTACCAGCTAATTCATCAGCCCTCGTGGCAGATGTCTGTGTGGTGGATCTAAAGGTTCCAGCCCAGCAGATGACTCAGAATTTAGCATGCTGGGGCTTTCATTTTGCATTGAATCAGTGAAAGCTTTCACGCAAAGTAGTATTAAAAGTACTCAAGGGCTGCAACATCAAGCACTCCAAAGTCAGGAACGGATACAGAAAAGTCACTTATGCAGAAATAATTTAAATTTTAGTGTATGTGTGCATGAAGAAGGAGATTATAATTAAGGAGCACACCCCAGGGAAGTGGGGTCTTTTGTTTTGGTCTTTTTTTTTGTTTTGGATGAGTCTCCAGCTCACTCAGGGTACAAGGTGAACAGCATCTAGCAGAGGAATCTTTTGCTTGTAGGAATCCAACTTCAACAGGGGGTGGAAAACAGGCAGAACAGAAGAAACATGGAAGAAAGAACACAAGTCCAGTGTTGCAGTGAAAATGCCTGAGAGCCCTGAATCCCATGCCTGCATATTCACCTGGCAGGAGCAAATTACTAGAAACAGATTCATTCCAAGTGGTCATTCACTGCCTATTCCTTGTCTCCTATGTCCTTGGAGAATCAAATGACAGAAATAGTCTATCCCAGTCTTCCTTGCAGAAGCCAGGGGTAGAAACAAGACAGGCAAGGTATCAATCTTTGCTGAATGACACGAAACAAATCTGATTTCAGGCATCTTAAACCATCTATCACAAATGAGTAGGTGTGATCATAACGGTTTCCTAACCACACGAGGATGAAACATTTGTCTCTCACAGGGGTATCCCCCTAAAAATAATCCACACCTGCAATCTCCCAGGGTATAGCAATGAGCAGAACAAAAGAGCCTGTGAGGAGATTAACACTTCCATCTCCAGAGCAGGATCTGCACAGTGCATGGTAAACCCAGGACAAGGCTGCACAACAAACACTGAAGGTAAAACAAAACACTGAGTAGCTGCTTATAATGTGTGAGTTTTCCATTAGCAAGAGGCAGGGGTCTTGCTGGGAGAATGACACGAGCCCCTGTGAGTAAAGGCCAGGTCCAGGTCCCAGTGCCCATATCAAGGGCATGAGCTGACACTGAGCACACCACCTGAGTGCTCTCACTAAACCTGATCCTAAAGAGTGCTGGAATGGCTCATATGAGCATGATTTAAGATGCTCCAAACAAGAGTCAGCTGGGTTGGTTTAAACAATACATTCATGCTCTGAGAGAATTCTGCTACCTGCTCCAGCACAGACAGGGAAACCATCAACAGGTGTCATCTGGTGGAGAGGTGGGAAGACATTGCTGGCTCACATATGGGCAGGGAAAGGAATATCCCCAGCCAACAGCGCATGATCTAGAGGAGACTATCACTTCAGTCTCATCTGCAAGACTGATACCACTAGAAACAGCTGAGAATATCCCCTCACTCCATGTGGGTCAACATAATGACATTGATCATCAGAGTTACTGTGTCAAAATCAGTGCATGGAGATCAAAAGCTTCCTATTGTTCTCTCATTTCTTGACCCATCCATTCATTCCTAAGGATGATATTGTCCTTACAGAATCTGAAATGCTTTAAAAATAAAATAAAATAATCACACTTTGTAAAACCCAGAAGAACAGTGAACCACAAGTGCTTAGGATTATTTTTATACAGTAACTACAGCAAACACTCAGCCTTGGAACACTCAGTGCTGGAATCACTGTAGCTGTGGCATTGTGTGTGTGCCTCATAACCACTTCACTTATTTCTGTGTCACTCATCCTCCCTGCTCTAGAATGAACGTTTTTTCAAAAGAAAGAGCTTATCTGCCATACTGCAGAGCAGAAGTAAAATCCTCCTATGCAGCAATATTTAAAATATGGTTTTATGGTCTTATGGCAGCTAATTTTCCTTAAGTGATTTAAGGGAATGAATACAACTAAAAGTCCTGCACTGAGCTGTTCTGCAATGGCAACAAAAAGCCAAACTTCCTCTTGCTTTAAACAACCCAGTCTTCTGTGGACAGCCCATCACAGCAGATCTTGTCTGCAATGGGAGGGATGAAGGTTATTTTTTTATTACATAATTTTTCAGGGAATTGGGTTTTGCATTTTATTTCAGTTCATATTCCCCAGTGTGGGAAGACTTCAGGTGAGGAGAGGGTGTCAGGACAGACATGTTCAAATGCAAAATACCTGATGTGACACAGTTGGACACCAGCCCTCCTGCAGCAGGTCACCTGTGCATGCAGCCAGCATCTATCGTGCATTAGTCATCTGAAAGTAACACTCTACCCCTGAAAACCACCTAACATTTTTAGCTGCCTGAAGAGATTCAAAGCAGGTTTTATTCTGGCACTCTGTCATAACTTAATAAAAGCAGTCAGTGCTAGAGCAGGATGGTGCATGGACAGTCCAGGCTGCCCTTGGAGGCAGCTGGATTGTCTCCCCCTTCTGTCCCAGCACTTTGGATATGGTCTTTTCATACCAACATTGCTGGGATCAGAGATGCAGAGGGACAAAGAATTTGGTATGGCCTGAAAATAACAGCAATCTTATATACTGATTGCTGAGCATCCCCTGAAACTGCCAGAAACTGGTGTTGGCAACAGAAACAAGGGGATGGCAAAGCCAGACAAGAAGGTTTGTTTTTTTTTAGTGGGTATCTAATTCACTAGAAATGGAATTGTGAAGACCAATCTGAACTTTGCTGGTACTTCAGTAAAAAAAAAAATCTAAAAAGTATTTATTTTTAAAAAATTAAATAACCTTGAAAATGAAATGTTACACGTGTGTTTAAAAGGCTCCCTTTTCTTTCCCTCAGAAAGAAATGACCTGGAACTGGTTCATGTCAGGCTGATCACTGGGTAAAGTGTGAGACACAATGATGGAGGAAAAAATATATTTCCATTTCAGATCAGCTCTCACCAAACAGTTTTGATTTTTCATTTTAGCCACCAAAGCACATAAATTCATTCCTCACACATAGGGCAGCTGGAAGCTACTAGAATTTTCAAAGCTTCCTTAGAATGGGATGTAGCTGAAAAGAACTTTCCCCTACCTTCAAGAACACCATTACTTTACTGACAATGACTTTTAATAGTGCCAGGATTTGTTGCCTTACTGCCTACTAACATTTCCCTACACCAACTTTCCTGTAATGTTTAAAAACCTCTTCATGCTGGTAAAAAAACTCTTTTCAAAGCGTCTCCATCATCTAGAAGGAAAACTGTCTTGCTTTTTGGGGTAGAAATCAGAGGAAAGACCAGGTTGGCTCTAAAGCTCCTTCTGTGCCTTTGCATCATTATCATCATCGATTTAATAGAGCTTAGGAGCCTTGGTCAGAGGCAGAGTGCACAGTGCAAGGTGCTGCAGAAACTGAATAGAAAGACAAATTGTGTGCCAAACAATTAGCAGTCTAAGAAAATATTTTTCATGCAATTGGATTCCAGTCCATATGTAAGGATCTTATCTATTACCCATCTACCTTGTACCTAAAATCTTCTCTCTGCAGGTATTACTGGAAGATAAAAAGTTCAATTAAGATGTACTGGGAAAACCAGGAGTTAAATTAAAGGAGGTCTTATCCTATATATGATGTAGCCAGGGGTAAGAATCCTCTCTATTAGCAAGGCAAGCCAGGTCCTTTTTCACAGAAACAAAAAGGAAGGAAAAACAAAAGGAAAAATTAGCAAAACTTCAGAGACTTAAAGATTCAAATTCCCTCTCCATTGTGAGAAGCAAAAAGAAAGGACAAATACCAGGAATCCCATAATGAAAAAAATAATAATCTATAAAATCTCTTATTTTTTGGTAGTGATTTTTTCCTACCAATCTCCATTTTTTTTTTCAGCAGATTTTCTTAGGTGCCACGTTCAATAATCCTTCTGCACTTTGATGTCAAACATTCAATAGCTGTCTGCCTCCCTCCCACTCCTCTTCTCCATATTCTCTGCAATCCATCTCCTCTGATTAGCTAAGATTTCACCTTCAAGAACACCTCTGCTTCTCTGAGTGAGCATGAGTGTGTGTGTGTGTGTGTGTTTATATAACATTTGCAAATATTCTCCCCCTCCTGCACTGCACACCACGGAGCCACCAGTGCCAGAGCCCCGGATTAAGCACCGCTGCCATTCCCTAATTCAATTTGGGGGGCCTGCTGTTTTGAATCCAGCACAGAGCATGAGAGCAGCTTGACTGAGTTAAGGCCCTGCTTTTCAGAATTATTTCGTAGTTAATCTGAGCTGAACTTCATTTCACCGGCTTTCTCCCCTTCTGATGCTTCCTGTGGCACATGGATCCTCTGTTCCCTGCCCTCCTGCAGTGGGGGACGGGTGCCCCAGCTCAGGGCTGGCTCAGCAGCTCTGGCCCCACTCACCGGGTTGTTGTACATGTCGATGATGAGCTCCTTCACTCCGTGCAGGGTGGGATGAGCCCACGGAGAGGGATTTGCCCAGTGCCGGTTCAGATCAAACCCCATCAGGGAGCACCTGCACACAGAGACACACAGAACACACACCAAGGACTGAGATGGGCTGCAGCCTCTCCTCGGATCAGCTGCAGAATTAGGGTTCTATTCTGCAGCTGAAGCTGTTAAATGTTACTCTCATGGGGGAAACAAAGCAAACGCTCCCCCGAGGAAAGGCTGCAGCCACAGCGCCTTTCAGAAATAACGTGACCAGCACAAAATCAACTGAAACAGCTTTGGCCATTCAGCCTTCTTCCCCTCCACAATCTGTGCTCACTGTATCCTTTGCCTTTCTCAGCTTGGCAGGCTGGCTCTGGAGCAGCCTGGCCTGACCTTGGAGGTTCCCTTCTCCTTGCTCTGGCTGAGGGTCTGCAGTTGTGAGGGTGATTCACACACTGCACCACCAAACTGGACCTTCAGCTTGTCCTCAGTCAGGCATTGACTCAGCAGGGCTGTTCAGAGCATTGTAATCAATGGCCATTAAGTTTGTTTTTGAGGGATTGAAAGCATGAATGTCACTGTTCCACTAACCCAGGGCCTCGTCTCTCCCCCTCCTGCAATTGCCTACACAGAAGTTAGCCAACCAAATCACCAAGTGAAAATGCTCACTGGCCAGCAAATCCTGTACTTGCTGGAGCACGGATGCCACCTTGGCTTCTCCTTCCTGCCCTGACTCAGATCCCTCCCAGGACACTGTCCTGAACTGGATTTTGCTGCTCACAGCCCCACAGAGTGGTATCCAAATTCTTTGTGAGGCCCCACTGAAATTCAGGAGGCTGTCAATAGAGCAAGAACTAAAATTGAAAATTTGAAATCTGAAAAAGAAATTAAAAGGCTGGAAGTGGCACAAGTAGGAGAAGGGGGAAATCAGGTCCCTTGCCTCCTGTAGAGATCACCTAGAAAATCCTTGGCTACTGATACATGCAGGAAGAGATCTCTGTCATCTCAGGCTAAGCTTGGGATGAGTTGGATAAATTCTTGCTCAGGAATTCTGTGGAAGACAACACAAATAATAGAAGCCCAGGTAGAGATGCAACTTCTTCTATAGTTAAAACAAACAAACAAAAAAATCAACCTCTCTGCTAAGCCTTAAATCTTCTTGGGAAAAGAAGAGCTTTCATTGATCCCATGTCTATTACAAGAATGTCTGTTCAGCCTTAATCTTTTAAACATACCTTTACAAACAAAAGATTCACTCCAGCAGTGCTATCCTTTGACAAAAAATTCTAAGAATCTGGAGACCCAAAACATAGGTTTAATTGGCAAAGAGAAAGGAAAATAAAACTAGGAGAGGTAATATCCTTAAAGAATTGAGGGGATGAAACCAGAGGATGAAATTCATTTCCAGTCCTAATGAATAAATATTTTCCTATGAACCAAAGGATACAAAGTTAATGGGACATTCTTTTGTAAAAATTCTTGCTGATCTCTGAGCAAGGAGGAGCCGTTTTGCTCCTTGGGCTTACAGAACCCAACCATCATCTCTCTGGGAGCTCAAACACCCAACTGCAGCTCTGCAGCTCCATCACTGCTGACATGGGTGGCTTGCTGGGGTGCAGAAACCACCTCCATGTCCTGGTGGCCACTTCTCTGCTTGTATAGAAACCAGATGGATTTTTTCCTAGACATTTTTCACAACTACAATTCCACAGACAACTCTGAAAGTTGCTGCTCTACATCCCACTCTACAGCATATTGTGTCAGGTTTCTCTCTCTTTTTGCCTGCATGTAAGCTCTCTGCACTCGGCTCTACTAAATCCTATCTTCTTTTGAACTCATAGATATTAATAAAAACCAGAAGTATTTCCAGAATAGGTGGAATTACACCAGGATAAAACTGGCAGAAGAGCAGAATGAGAGGAATGAGCTTTTCATTTAATGAAAGCAGAAAATGTCATGAGTTTTACTGCACTTTGGCACGGTTCCCAAGAAAACAACATCCTTACTGTACAAAAACTTTCTTAAGAGCTCAGAATCTGAACCTCTATTTATATAGTTAATGTGTCACATTTACATTTTATTTTAAGAATATTTAACACTAGAGAATATGAGCATACTGTCAATATTAAATTTGGGGTTTGGCACTTTTTCAGTAACTTTACCTAAGTCATGCCCATAGAGAAAAGAGGTAAGCAATACCTAATTTCTGTAAGATGCTAAATAAGGCCTTGCAATTTGCAGTTTTTGGATGTGTCAGGAATGTCTGGTGATGAATTTTGTGGTTGATTTAAAGCAACAAGAACGGTTGAAAATAATTGTCTTTACTTGAATAGACTATAAACAGAGGGAAGCAATGCTTAGCAAACAAGTTATCCATTTGGGAACCTCCTCTGAGCTCTGTTTAATAGGAATCCAAATTAATTTCCAAATATCATTTAGCTAGTCTTTGATGTGGTATATCACATATTTATCAATGGAACAACAATTAATTAACTTTCTGATGTAGGCATCACTATTTCTTTCCAGTCTGGAAACAGTGTAATATTTTCTCCCTGCTTCAAGTCTTTTTTCTTTCCTTTTTGCCTAAAGACAAATTTGTATCTACCACATTCTCTCTTTATTCATCAGCTGCAAACTTGTGGCCTCTCTAAGGAAACATCAAGTAGTGTTCCTTGGTACTTCAGATTTGATTATTGACTCTATTACATGCAGAACTGTCTCCCAAAGCTCACGTATATCAGGACATGACCAAAACATACGGCAAGAGTCTCCCACGTGCCTCTTTCTGATCCTGCATTCATTTTATTATCTTGCTCCCAGCTGATGTGGTCTCCCTCATGGTTAATGCCTCCAATGCAAGAGCTTGAACAGGATAACGTAAAAATTGCATCTCACACTGCTTTTCAAATCATCCTCCTAGTCTTAAACCAGCTAATTTCTGGAACTCTTTGCTACTGGTTTCACTGCTTAACTGTTTTCCTGCTGCTTCAAACACTGGGTAGGCAAAGTAGAAATACAGGAACAGCAGCTCTAACATGGGAAACAAGTGTGTTCTGAAATAATGCATAATCTCTCAACATTTGAGACCAGCTCTTGTACTCAGAGTGGAAGGTTGTCATTTGCTTCTATGAAGTTCCTCATATGGCTGTAAGTGTCCCCTAATCTAGAAAGTGCCTCCAAATCTGCCCTATTCTGATTAGATTTATTTTGTGCTGTAAATAAACTAATAGAAACTAATATACTGTGCTCAGTATAAAATTAACAGGGAGCGGGGAAAACCCTAAATTATATCAAAGGACTGTTTAAGGATGATCTTAGAAGAGGGGACACAATACCAAAAATCAGGAATAGGCTCCAAGAGGTACAAGGGAAGACAAAACCAGCTTCAGAATTAGTGATGGTTGGAACAAGGGCACTGGAGGATATCCCATTCCATGAGGCTCAGTGACCATGCCCATGAATACTCTTATGAACGTGGCAGGTCACAATGCCACGGGGCCTGATGAGAATTATGTGCTGGCACAGACTCTCCCAGGTAAGGGAAAAGCATAGTCAGAATAGGTGAGCTGCAAGCAAAGTAGCAGCCTGCAGCTATTATCTGATTTGGGTCTTCATTCCTACTTTAAAAACCTGGATTTTGGTCACATAGTTACTGCAGCCACAAAAAATGACATGCATGTAATTTAAAGCATTTAAGCTGATAACCATAGTTTGAATTTTGGATTATGCTTGCTACAGTTTGCTAGATATACAGACCACATGCTGTGTTTCTGCTTTGTGGCTGAATGTTCATTTAAATCAGGTTCTGTGAATATTCTTGTTGAATTAGAATTTGTGTTTCACCAATGTTTTCCAGCCTTTTTCTAAAATTTCTGTTTTCTGTAAGTAGATAAATTTATTACAGTGTTTATAAATTTACATAAACACAGTGCAAATTCAGTCAAAGCAAATGAGTTTCAAAATTGCACTGGAAACTAAAACATTTTGCAGTATTCATCCCTCCCTCCTTGGGAAGCAGCCAGATCTGAAGAGGTTACCAGCACAACTCAGTAAAACCAAAGATGTTCAGACCAGCACCCAGCTGCTGGGCAGTTCTCTGGACAGAGCCCCTTTGCCTCTGGGACTGAACTCATCACTTCTTTTAAAGATTTCTTATGCAGCTTTAGTGACAATATCCTGAGGAAGAATTTAATACCAATGCCCATGCTGGGTTTATTTTTCAGGGCTTCCTCCTATTCTTTCAGGTTGTGCCTGTTCTTCCTGGAATCTCTGAGTTCTGGAAAACTTCAGGAGCTCTGCCTTCTTTTACCTGCAGTTCACCCTGCCCTGCTCCTTTTTCCTACCATGCGAGTCTGTCTCTTCCTGAAGACCCATTTTCACAAGGTGAGATATGGAGAATAATGGAGGAAAAGAGGTAAAGAAATCCCTTTTCACGCCATATGTTTTGTTACAAAAAGAACCCTGCACCCTTCCCTTCGGCTTTCTAAGGCTGAATTGGTTCCTGGGATCAGCACCAGGTGAATCTGCAGCTGATCACACACACAAAGCTGGGGAGCTCCAACCCACAAATGGCTCTGCCAACAGGGTTAGGATTTGAAACTGGAGAGGCAGTGGGGACAGGGGAGCACTCACTGTTTTCCCCTCTCTGGCTCACTGCTGTGAGAGGGAAGACACAGGGTAACTGGTGGCTCTTGCTGCCCTTCCTGGAAGGCAGAGTGGTGGCAGGCACTGCAGCCAGGGATGGCACAGAGCAGGAGCAGGTGTGTGGCAGCAGGGAGCAAGCACAAGGGCAACACGCAGAAGACTTGCTTCTTTTCACAAATATCATTTCAAGACTGATATATTCAGGGCATTTTACAAATCAGCTCCACACCTGCCAGCCAAGTCAGATCTTCATTAGTGCACATTCCACCGTTTGGGTGCTTGGGGGTTGTGATTTATGCATTTGCCTGTAATTCATTAAAAAGGATTCATTCAAGCCCACATATTCTAAAGCAATTAGGTAGCAAGACATCCTAACGCTCCAGCTACAGAGAACCCCTGCTCTGAAAACTCTCTCCTCCTCCCCATCTTTCTGCATTTTTAATTTAGAGCTCTGGAAACCTTCACAAAGGCTATTTAACAGAACCACCGCAGTGTGCTCCAGGCAGAGCAGGCTGCCCGTGCAGACAGCAGCATTAGCTCCCGGAGACCACATGGTGGAGTAGATGTTTGCAAAATGAGCATTGCCTGGTGAACTGACATAATTTTAAATCGTACATGACGGTTAAAGATGTGTTTCTCCATTTTCTGTGTAAACAATGTTAAATAAGAATAAACACAAAGGGATATTTTATTCCTTCTGAATACGTGCATTTCTCAGGGCTGGTAATAGGAGTCACAGGCACACACACCAAGGAAGACACACATCCCCTCCTGACATGGGCATGCTCTGATCCTCAGGATATGTCTCAATTCTTATATTATGTCTCCTTACACACCCCAGGTCCTCAGCCATGCCACAAGGATTCCTGGACACAAAGCATCTTGCTGGAAATAAAAGCCCACCCTGCAGACAGGCGAGCTCCATGCTGTGGGTGTGCCTGGGGTGTCAGAGGGTAAGATCCCCTCCCTAGTCCAGCTCACCCCTGCAGCTCTCACTCTACATTTCCACATCTGCATTGTGCCCAGCCCAGTTTTCAGTGGGACAGGGCTTCCAGCACTTCCCCTGGGATGCAAGCCCAGTTCACCAAAGCTCCCCTTTAGGAAGAGCCTGTCGCCCCCCATGTGTGGAGCTCTCCAAATGAATCCTGCAGGAGCCAGTCCCATCTGTCCTGCCCAGGCTTTCTCAGACTCCTGCTCCCAGCTGGATCTGAGTCACTGCCACGCCAGTCTTGGGCATTCAGGTGTTTTAAACAAGTTGCTGGAAACACCTACAGTGCTTCCATTTTAAAGCCTGATTCATTGTTTGGCCTTTTCAAAACCAAACACATCACTGACTTAATGACACAGGAGACAGGGTTTTTTTCCAACTTCTGGATCCCAAAATATTTCCATAGTAGGCACAGAGCCTTCAGAATTTTCACATACATAGCCCATAATGCAGTATTATATAAACTTTCTTTTCTGATGTCGTCCAAAAGCCACCTGCTCATGGATCACAAGCTGCCAACCACTGAGAAAGAGAATTTTAACACGTGCTTAATTTACTAGACTCCCACTCTGTCCACAAGTCAAACTCCTCTAGACCCTCCTGCCCAATCTACTTGACACTTCCCCACAATGTCCTAACTCTACTTCCTAACAAATGTTTCTCTTCAGATAAGCAACCCTTCTTAAAACCATTTGTGGTTTTTTTTTTTGTCTGTCAACATTCCTGGAGGGGCAGGTTGGGTGGAAATAATTGTTTCATCACCACAGTGGTTCTCAGGAAACAGCTGATACACACATAAGCCTTTCTGGAGACATGGCTGCTCTTGAACTGTGCTTTTGTTTCCACTTCTGGCCTTCCTCAGGTTGTGCAAATAGACACACAACACATCTCACAATCATTATGGAAAACTCCATATAGATGGGAGTACTCCAGCTGTTGTAGGATGGTATTCCTCCGTATCACAGCACATTTCCTGTCTTGCTTGGCACAAAAATCTGGAATTCTACTAATTTTCAGCAAAGAGGAAAGACACATCCTGTTCCTTGTAGAGCAGAATTACAGGAACTCCCCAAAAGATGGTTCAGCTCTTACTCCCAGACCCATTATACACATAGAGTTGCAGTCAAAGGAGCCAACCTTAATATCACTATGCTGAGCTCTTAAATCTTTGGACATACCACAGCTGCACAGGTCCACAGAGCCTTCCCTCAGCCCTGGGCTTGTCATTATTGTGACACAGCCTTTAACTGCAGGAGCACAGGGTGCTTTTCCACAGGCTCTTGCTTTATTCTGTGCACAGGATCCACACTGTTCACTAATGAGTGGACTATTCAATATTTTGGCTTTTCCCTATTGTTCAGTATGCAACCCTAGGCTCCTGCTTTCTGCATGCTACTCAAAGGCTGCTCCAAGGACAGAGCTATTCACTTCCTCATGGCTTTTCTAAAGTGCTCAGCACTGCAGGAGACAACTGCTTTGTAAGCACTGATGGACTAATTTTCCCAACAGCACTGGTACAAGAGGGGACCACAGTGTCCCCAATTCATAAAAGAGCAATCGGGACAAAAATTGGCTTCCATAAGGGACAGCCACTAATTGAATCATTCTATCTGAGAAGCCAAGGACAAGATATTTTTTAGGATAACTTGGGTTTACATAGCATGTTACATGTCCAGCATCTAACTCTGATTTGAGCTGAAGCTGACTGTACTCAAGGCTTCTCCAAATCTGACAAAAAATGGTGCTGTGAGTGGGCAGAATATTAGAAACATCCAATTTTGTGGAATTAGAGCAGTCAGAGATTTCTATAAAACGGTAATGTATTACTGGATCATGAATGAGTTTTGGGTGGGTTTCAGTTTAATTCACCTTAATTCAGCCATTTTTCTTGGCTTTGAATCCTGATACTGCTGCATTCAGCTTGTCTGAGAACCTGCTGTAATATGTGGTGGCTGGGGCTAGAACTGTACCTGATATTTCCTTTACTCTCCTGAACAGTATTAAATGATTACTTTGCTACATTTCGGGGTACCAGACTATTTCCACCCAGGACATCCTGCACACACATCCTCAACAGGCCATGCCAGAACTCAGCCAGAGTCCATCTCCATCATCACAAAGGCCTTTTCCTCTTGGATATCCTGGAGCAAGGGTTTGACCTGGTACCATACTGCCGAGAAGGTTTGTGCTGGCACACAGGGAAGCAGAACAGGACTGGAAAATGCTGGCTGAACCCTAACAAGCAAAGTTTAACTCCCCAGCACCAGAGCACTGCTGCTTTTCAGTGCACATACTGCCCTTTTTTAGTGCTTGCTAACAGGCTCTGACACACTTAGGTATTTCTCACTCCCATACATAAACAGATTATTAATTGTATTCCTGCACAGTCTTGCTGCATCTACTAGTTATTCTGCTTGAAAGTGACTTTTTGCATTTATAAGGACATATTTATTTTGGGCTGGTGGGAGGGAAGGCCCTTTTTTCTTTCTCTGCCCTCCCATCCAAATGGTCTGCAAGCAGCCCACTCCTGCTGCATTGGCTAGCAGGTACAAATGTCATCAGAAGTTAGAGGCGGGGACAGCTCCATTAGCCAAAATCTCCCTTTATCACAACTGATTGAAAGTTTTACAGTTGTATGCAAAGCCCTGAACAAATTCCCAGTGGTCACAATGCAGGAGAGGGACAAGTGAGACAGTGGTTCACTTACCACTGTCATTGCCCCTTACCTAACCTAGGTCAAAACTGCAATGCTTCAGCTCTTCACTTGTAAAAACAACTATAAACCTTCCATGGTGCTTTGAGAGGAAATACATGAAGGATTATAAAATATTTTGGTGCCGCAGTGATGGGGATATGTGAGGTGAGGGTCTGTAGTGACACAGGGTCCCCAAGCAGGTGCAAAGGAGAGCCCTCTATTCCAAAAACCCAGCCTTTTAAAGCCATTAGCTGCTTATCAGCTACATAGTTTTAAATCATGACAAACATAATTCAACCATAATTCAATACATCACTATATGAACATGTGATGATGGTTAAATAACTTGTTTTTCTGCCTCTAATTCAGCTGAGTCACTTTCCCCTTTTCTGCTTAGCGGGAGTAGCAGGCCTGAGCTGTGGGCCTTCCCCCTGTAAGGTTTTACCTATATGCAACAGGGATATATTACATTCTACAGATGGAGATTAAGTGATCTGTGGAACACAGGAAAGGTGTTCTGACAGACCCTGAGCTTTGCTGAGGTTCATTTCCAACACAATTGCACAAGTTTGTACTCAACAATCCTGCAATGCCTATAAGAGCATATAAGATAAAGATAAAATGCATATAAAGACCATATAAGATAAGTATAAGATACCCCAGTCCAGTTTTTGAGAAACATTCTCTAAGGGTTTGGGTGGAGAAAAGGGATTGTGTAGGGTTTGGGTTGGTATAACAGTGAACATTCCCTCTTGTTTTTTCTACCCCTTGCCACCTGTAACTAAAGATACTTTCCTCTCAAATCTGTCCTTATTCTCACTTTAAATTTCAAGGTTATCTTGCCCACTGGGTGTGTTACATATTGATGTCTAATTAAAGAGAGAAGATTAACCTTATTCTATTAGATTATTTTAACACCTGGCAGGTGACTGCTTTAGCAAAGGCGCAATGTGGCCAAATCAGTTAACAAAACCCCAAACCAACAACGAAAAACTTCTAAACCCAAACAAAAAACACATCAAAACCTCCAGATTATTTCATTTTTGGAAAGTCCACCAGAAAGTGAGAATGTTGCAAATGTTCTTCCCAGAACCACTACTGTGATAAACAAACATTTCATATCAGAAATAATGCCAGCATCTTGTCACATAACATTTCAGAAGATGGCAAAGAAGCTGTAAAGTCCTGCTCTGTCTCTGATTGCAATCAATAAAAAGCCCAGATGCTTTAGAAGGGAGTTAAATCAGGCTCAGATCTCTCCCAGTCACTTATTAATTTGAAGGGCAGAGTTTCTGAGTTTCTCTGTGTGGTGTTGCCTCGGCCCAAACAACACACAGAACAAGGAACTATTTGACAGCATGGTGGTCTCTGGTCCATTTCCAATTCCTACCTCAAATCACTTAGGCTCTAAATTTTCCACAGTCCCAGCAGCTGGGCACACTGTACACCCCAGAAGGGAAGGTACCTGGCAAAGAGGCATTTCTCATCATCCTCCAGGACACCTCCTCTTCCTAACTCAAAGCCACAAGTGCGGGGATTTGGTGCCATCCCATGGGACATGGCTCAGTTGTCTGATTTGGATGCTTGTTGGATGCAGAAGAATGGGAATGTAAAGCACTCAAAGTGTGGCTTCTATCAATCACTGCAGCAGACCAGCAGAATGTGATTTGATACCAAGCCAAGCTGAAACTACACATTTTGGTTCCAGAGCACTGAAACATCTCATTGCAATGAATAATGGTGCAATGATAGATTAGTTTGAAAATCCTGATGAGAATGTTAAAGCTGAAGAATTTAAACTTTCAGGGATTTGGAGCATTTTCCTTTTTTTTTTTCTTTTTTTTCTTTTTTTTCTTTTTGTTATGCCTCAAAAATAGGCACAAATGGATGTAAAAATTGACAGCAAAAATTATTATGCCCTTTTCTGAGATGTATAAAAGAATGCAACAATTACTAAAGGCATGTAACAGTTGAAGAAAAGAGGTGAGGATGAAACACCAGGGAAACCAAAATCTTCTGGTAATTATTATACAGAAAGAGCAGGAAGGAGTTCAGATAGGAGGTGATCATGGAGTGACTTGGGTTGGAAGAGACCTTAAAGACACTGGACCAGGTTCCTCAAACTCCATCCAGCCTGGCCTTGAGCACTTTCAGGGATGGGACATCCACAGCTTTCAACGTCCATTAAAAGTATTTCATAATGAAGTCAATTTTAAGTAGACAGCAGAAATGAGGGGAAAACCTTCCCACGTTATGACTTTTTATCCATGGAGATTTTCCAACCTTGCCTGTAAAAAGCCCTAAGTAATCAACCCAACACTGAAGTTAGCCCTGCTTTGAGAATGGACTGAAGACCTACAGAGTACATTAAACACTTTTTCCTTATAATTCTATGAAAGTCTCAGGCACAGGGAAAGTTTCCCTTGCTGCCCATACCTCAGCAGACACCAGAGAACCCTGCTGTGGAACAGGTGACTTCACAGGCTAACAAAATTACGTTTTTTTTCTTTCTGCATATTTGCAGCCTCACACAGTTCAGCACCCTTGAGATAGCAAAAATGTACAATGAATGAGAACATATATGAATGGGAAGCAGAGAAGCAAACAAATTTCAATTTCAAGCTTTCATGGCTTAGCATAAACAAACATGAAACAATTCATCCTCAAAATATGGGGGTGGGAGGGGGATGCTGGCAGTGTCCTCAAGACACACAGGGAGACTGAGAACTGAGGGAGCCTGGAGCGAAGAGAACATTTCAAAAACTGTTTAAAGCCTTGGGAAAGTTTGAAGCAAAGATGAAACTTTCCTGATTAATTCAGTGGGTCTGCAAAAACAATTCTCCTCATCCACTGCCACCCCTCAGATTGTCAAAAATAAGCCAGCTCTGTCAAATGTTGTTTTCTTCTTAACAAAAATGAGCTTTTAAAATCTCTGTCAAAATTTGGGATGGATGAACAGATTTTGAAAAAATAAGAACAGTCTAATAACTTTCTAGAGAAAGATGCAGAAATAGCTTCTAAAGAACTCACACTGAGCTAATTCTCTTTATGAGCCTGCAAAGTCTATTTAAATTTTATATTTTCCCTTCTTTTATTTTTCATAACTTCATCCTCTGCCTGCATCCAAGCTGATACAGGACTAAAACTCAAACCACTCATCTGAGATGGTGCCCCATTTCTACACCTTTTAGCAACAGGGAGTGCAGTGATCTTGTAGTGAATATGAAGTGATTAGGGAGATGGTTTGCTTCTGTTACAGGCTCTTGTAAACATTCATTTGAGCTGTAAATGGACAAAGGAAGAAAGCTCTTCTTCCCAGCTGATCTGTCCTTTAGCTTGCTGTATCCCACACCATATAAACATCATAAAACAATGATTAACTGTGCAAGTTCTGGCTGTTTTAGCACTTGCACAATGTCATCCTCCTGACAGGGCTCTAGAAATCAATCCCTCCAGTCATATTCCACCCTGAAAAGTACTTCAGTATTTGGCAGGCAAGAAAGGAAACTGTTCAGCAGAACTGTTGCCTGATTTGTTCAAGCTGGGACTAAGATCTGAGTGCTGTGGCTTCCACTGTGCATCCTCTTAGTTCTTTGATTTTGGTAGCCAGTGCTCCCACATTTGAGTCATTCAGAAGTTGGTCCTTGCTGCCTTCTGACAGAAAAATGGAAAGCCCTGTGTTTGTGAGGCTCACAAAATGTGATTATTGGAAGCAGGTAGGAAAAGAGCAGTTCCCCATCTACAGAATCAAACGATTCCTCTACACTGGCTTGATCTAAATGCCTGCCTAGAAAGTTGTGGTATCTCTATCCAAAACTTACAAGGCAAAACTAATAAAATAAACCACAAATGGGTCACTCTGTCCATGCATGGGCTTGAAAAAGAAATGTGGAGGTAAACAAATCTGAGGATGACAAAATTTAAATGGTTCACCTGCAGTCAAAGAGTAGTTTCATGGCCAGGGAAAGAAGAGATGGAAATTACTTTCTCCACTTTAAAAGAGAATTTATTGAAGCCTTGAAGACAAGAACAGAAGCTAAGAAAACAAAAGAAAACAAAACAATACAGCCCAGAAGAGCTCTGAAAATCCAATCTCTCCCATCAGCCTCTGGAAAATGGATAACCTATGCGTGGTATGATTGAATTTCTCTGTTTCATCACCCTAGTGGAAGCATCTTGTATAAAACTCTGGTTTATGAATTGAGTTTTGAGAGGGACCTGGGAGAGCAGGAGTTATACCAATCTAATCAGGATGTGACAAACACATGCATCAAAATGTTGCATTGTCAAGATCCAGAAGTCGTTTAATTCCAGAAAGATTTTGAAGTTAAGAAAGCAGCTTTGGCAACAGGATTAGAAATGATGAGAAGGCAGATGAAAATCCAGATGGAGGAAGATAGCACAGTTTCTTTTCCAAAACATCCTTTCAAAAATTAGGCCACGTCCCTACATGATTTCTTATTAACTTATTGTACAAACCTATGTTTTATTCAAATGAAGGACACAGTTGCCTTCTTCCATTTATTGCACCTTCTTCCTATACATATGCTAATGATGGAATGAAAGATACATGAACCGAGATAAATAACACCATAAAATCCTATAAACCCTACAGGTTAAAACCCCACAAAACATTCTGAGCAAAATATCCAACAAAGCAGATTAAGTACAAGAATAACATGCAAATGTCATTGCCACAGCAGAGAAATGTGCTAATGCCAATGCCACAGGACAGGAAGCAAGATTCATGAGATTGATTTGTGATGGCACCTAAACAAAAGCAGGGCACAAAAATAGCCCATGATTATCAATAAGCTGAGATCAAATCAGAAAGCATGTGCATTTAAGAGAGATGGCACCAAATACTTCCTTCAAAAAAAAAACAACATCACAATCACCTTGTGTTTGCCTGGTCTCAACTTGCATTTCCTATCTAACTACAGAAGATAGTTTCACAGGCTAAGTACAGATTAGCAAAATATTCAAGGTGATTGAATGGATTAGCATTATTGTTTAGCACAATGCAAGGTGATAGGAAAATCCATAGAAAAGAAAGATCTGCTATCTGGACAGCCACTTGAAATTATGCAGCTCACAGGTTGAATTCTTACATTTCTTGTAACATCATCAAGTGTCACAGTGGATGCCTGAAAACATTTCCAACTAAAGCGTGAGATTTAAAGCTGGGTATCTTGAGCAACAGGTGGAACAAGAATTCCTAAGTAAACTGCTATCTTGTTTGTCACACAAATAGAAAATCCATATGCCAGTGCCAGAGGCAAAAAGAACATGTTCTAACAAACAGCACAAAAAACCCCAAACCCTGAAGAAACATTTGTCTGTAGGAAAGGGGTGGGAAAGAAAAAAGAGATTAAATGCATCTAAAAAAGTCAAAATTACTTTTAGAGGAATTAACTGTGTACTAAATCCCAGCCAGACAGAATGCATAAATGCATGCCTTCCCCACTATCCTGGCCATTGTAATCATGTCCAGCAGCTCGGGCTGCCCATTTTCCCCATCCTTGTAGAGATACACACTGTAGTTAACAGATGTACTGATGTGTTGTGTTCCCCTCAGGCCCCAAGGATGCAATATCTGATCAAACAGACAGACAGTCTCACGCTGTGGCAGGGATATTTGGGGTATTTCTAGGTATCCAACGTTAATAGAGGTCAAACTGTGAACAAATCCACATAACCTGTGACTGGGGACGGCGATTTCGCACTCAGATGTTGCAATTCTACACAGTTCTCTTCGTTTCCAGAACCAGACACTTTGTTTCTCAAGAGCTGAATCAAATCCCCTGACATTCAGACATCTCTAGTTTGCTTTTCAGGGAGTGTCTTGGAGCATTTCACAAGCATTAATGGAATGTCCTCCAATGGTTCAGTGAGGCAGGTGCACAGAATTAGTTTCAATTTGCAGCTAAGACCAGGGAGCAGAGGGGGATTGAGTGAATCAGCCAGGATCATTCTGCACTTGTCTGACAGAGTCATAAATAGAAATCAGGATTCCACAAAAAGTAAATAAAACCTCCCTCCCTGGAATACACAGCAAAATATTTGGTTAATTTTGACTGCATGCATCCTTGCTGGGTTGCAGCCAGGAAAGGAAACACCATTGTTCTGAGCAAGGTCACTCCCACAGCAAGTCCAGGCAGATAAATTGTGTGTGCAAACCCCAGGTCTCCTCACAAGAAAAAGATTTTAATATTTAACATCCAAGATGCTGGCATAAGGATTCTGGATATCTTAATAAGCCTTATTTATCAGAAAAGAACCCAGTTCCAAATTTACCCCTGTTTTCTCACAGGTAATTATGGAGGCAGAACTAAACAGTAAATGACACTTGCCAAGCACACACATATTGCCAGGTTAGCAAAATTACCTTCAGATATGAAAAAAACCCCTTGCCCTAGGCTGGGACAGGGAAGTTTAGCCAAGGTAAGGAAAAAAATTAGCGTTGATACCCTCTCCAGTGTAGCAGAAGAGCTTAACTGGTGCCTGTGGGGAGGTAAATAAGTAAACCCAGAGAGCCCTGCTTGCCCAAAGCACAACAGACACCTCCCCATTCCACAGAATGCAACATCCAAGCTTAACTGGAAAACTTACAAATACAATATTTAGGCTGAAAAGTCCGTTTGCTTTTTACTTACCCTCACAGTTTTGACAAGGTGACCATCAGATGAAGGTTCAGAGAAGATGTAAAGCAGGAAAAAGGCCAATTACCAGCTTTTTTCTCCTTCAGAAAAATTTGAAGCTGCTTTTCAGTAATGAACAATACACAAGCATATCACTGAAAACTGAAAGGTGGCTTACCTGAGGTGATCAGCACAATAATTAGGACAATTCTCAAACAAAAAAAATCCTCTCTCTCCAAATTTGTGTTCATAGCTCTTCTGACTTCCCCCTAGCCCCTGAATTATGTCAGGACTTTAATTTGCCAACACAGGCCCTTTCTGCCTTGGCACTAAACATTTTCTGTAGTCATTGCTGTGACCACAGTGCTCAGCAAAGGAGAATCATTAGCCATTGAGACAAAATCTGATGTGACAAAAACCTCTTTAGCCCTGTTTGCTTCTTTCTCCACTGTGCCATGCTGCCTGATCTCAAGTTTAAGAGGATGACAAAAGATGAGAAACTTCTAAATGTAAGAGGTTAAAAGGAGTTTTGCATAAAGAAATAGATAGCCCTGGCCAAAATGCAGCATAGATACTGTGTGACACTTGTAGACACAAATGACAGCAAAAGAGCGGGGTTCACGTTACAAGGGGTCTGAGGAAAAAGGGGGAAGATATAAAAGAGCAGTAGATCAGTGATCAATATGAGAATGTTGGTTTAGTACTCTGTAGCAGTTCCTATGCTCTTGAAAACGTCACTGCCAATCAGACTGACCATTCATGTATGGATACTGAGCCAGAATTAGATCCTAGATACCTACATCTAGGTATGATACTTTCTTAGTATATAAATTAAAAAAAAATCCAGAGGGTCTGACCCACAGCCAGTGTACATTGGCACAAGTGTTGGCAAATGTATATGTGGGTAGCAGTAAATTTATGGCAGCTGGGAGCACATTTCCCAACTCTTGTTAAACAGTTTAAGAGAGGCAGGGTAAATCTCACTCTTCCCCAGCCCCCAGTTATCAGGGTTAGAAATCTGTGCAAATGGCAGCTTAGCCCACTTCCTGTGGATGATACAAATCGCTTTCTGGGACTGCCCCACTGACCACAGCCAGCTCTAAGCTACCAGTCCAGAACAGATGACAAGCTTTTAGGTGGCTAAGACTAAACAAAACTAATCCAACTTGCATCATTCAAAAATGTATTTAAAGTGTAGGTGGTGCTATACCTACTAAGCAAAATCCAGATTCTATACAGCAAGATCTGACAACAAGAAGACAATAATCCTCTAATCAGGTACACAAAATCTTTCAGGCTTTTCAAAATACTAAAATCCCAAGGGAAATTTTGTCCTCAACCAATTTCAAGTCAGGCTTTACAACCCTATGAGGTGCACAGTTTTTCCACAAAGTTTTTGCAAATGGAACATGCAAACCTTTGAAATTCTCTCATGGCTCATTTGTAGGCATCTCACTGTATCCCTGTGAGAGTGGATGAGAGGGATAATTGAAAATGGGACGCATGGGCATCAAAACAAGCAAAATGACCCCCTCCTTTCTCTTTTTCCTTTTCTTCTGGTTCACGCTTCTAAATGAAATCCCAGGCTGCCTTCCAGCTGCTGCTCAGAGCTGTCACAGAGGAGGAACACGTAGAGAGCACTAAACTGACTGACCTACTTCCATCCTTGGGGCTGCTGTGCCTAAACCCTTCCTTCTGAATTCCACACACACACACACAGGCACATGTGCACAGCAATTTCCCCATATACTCCCACGAGGAACTATTTCCAACATCTAACCTCAGCTCCTAGAAGGGCCCTCTGCATCTTCCTGAACAGCTGTTAACCCCACGGCCTCAGTGCCCTCCATAATTAGGTTAACTTTTGGGAGTCTACCCTTTGGGGAAGACAACAGAAGCTTTGGCTCACTGGCCCATCTTTTCTTGTGTCAGTTATTGGATGCTGCTCTGTGTCTGAGAAATTTGTATACAGCGATGCTTTCATCTCTTTTAAAAATGCAAGTGTGCAAAGCACTGCTGTGGAGTGAATAAATCTAAAAGGGCACATTAATAAATGAAATTCATGCACACAGCAAAAGACCACTGGAAATGAAACCAAGTGGCTGGTGC
This sequence comes from Anthoscopus minutus, assembly GCA_013399455.1. Classification (NCBI taxonomy): domain Eukaryota; kingdom Metazoa; phylum Chordata; class Aves; order Passeriformes; family Paridae; genus Anthoscopus; species Anthoscopus minutus. Next base: position 235,362 of record VWYI01041005.1, read on the forward strand.
CTCCCTACAGCATCCAAATAATTGAAATAGCAAAAGGTGTTGGAACCTGAGGGTTCTTAAATTCTCCCTCCCTCTTTTGCAGTTTTAAATAAATAAATCAATCAATAAAACAGCTTTGTTACCCTATATGACTTCTGTGCTACTTATGTCACTTCCTAGGAAGAAGCAGCCACTGTCTTACTGATCTTGGCTGAACTTCAAAGATACAGAAAAGTTAATTGGATGAAAGGATGTTTCCAAAGAAAACCTTTGTGTGAAAAGCTCTTGAACCAAAGATTTACATGCAATCCAAGGAGCCACAGTATGGAGTGGCAGCAGCATTCTTAATGTTGTAGAGGAAAGCATAATGCTTGGGAGAAAACTTTCCTTCGCTCTTTTTCTTCCAAAATCTGTCCTTCTTTTCCTTTTCCTCTGTCCCACCTTCCATTTAAAGGTTTATAAAATAAGAAATGTAAAGAAAGTTAATAAAGGTAATATGGAACATTAAACCAAAGATTATTTTTTAATATGGCCACATTATCAGCCCCTGAAAAAGGATAAAGTAAATGTTGTTCCATTTTTATTTCTTGTTATAACAGTACTCTGACAAAAATTAGTATAATTATTGCATCTGAAGCTTTGTATCATTCTTCCCATAAGTTTTTTATTTCTGCTTAATGTGGGTTTGTACTGAATGAAGCCCTGGTCAGCAGAGTGCCAAGTACTGCAAAATACAATTACCTTTTGGGGAGTAGAGCACACTCCTGGAGGAGACTTTTAGGCAATTATGCAGAACTGGACCAGAAAACTAGACTTCAAGGGCCAGAAGATTATGTATGAACTTCCCAATGCCCACATGCTATGAAAAGTCAGGGATGATCCTCTTTTTATCTAAGCTGGCTTTTTCAAACAATGAACCATTTGATACCAACAAACTTCTACAGTCACCCCTATGAGGGAGGAAAAAGTTTGGTCTCCACCTGCAGTCCTCATCAGGTGACAGTCTGCTATTTGCATTGGCAGCTTGTTTCCCCATTTGAAACATTTACTTTCCCATTTGAAAGCCAAATATTTTTGCCATATCCTCCTCAGCTAAGGCTGTCATCACCTGCCTTTCCCCTCTGACTGAACATGGGCATGATGATGGTGTCAGCTTCCTGCATTCAACAAAATAATCTCCTTTATCTTTTTCTACAAGAATGTTTTCCAGACCCCAGGCAGATCTTTGCATCTCTTTGTCACACCCTAGTTTTAAACTTCCCAAAGCACAGCCAGTTCAGCAAGGTTTATTGTCTAGGTGAGAGCCCAGGGTCAGCCCAGTGGCCCAAACAAGCGCTTTCAGTATCTGAGTGCGGTCCTCAATGCTCAGGAGGGTGTCACATAAATAAAAGGTATCTAATGTTCACTGCACTCTGTATTTCCACATCAAACAGTGGCAAACACAGCAGTGGCAGTGGCATATCAGCCAGGGACAAGAGACCAGCACCCAGACCAGCCCAGCACAGACTAATGAGCAAGGACAGAGAGAAGGGCCCTCTCCTCCTTAGCCAAACTCAGGGCAGATTTCAGCTCCTACACTCTGGCTCTGCTCATGCCCAGAGCATCAAATGTAATTATGGTTCTGCACCTCACAGTCATTCCCAAAACTCTCTTGAGCTGTCTCCTCTCCAGTCACGGACTGCCACAGAAATTCTCACTAATGGCAATCCTCTGTCATTTCCTGCTGGAGCTCACACTTGGCATGTGGGTGACACACATCAGGTCCTGTCTCCCAGTCATAGGGTACCAAACTCTTAATTTCTTTTTAGCAGATTCTATCCCATGAGAAGTTGCTGGAATAAAGGGGAATTAGGCACAAGTTACCTTTAAAAATGTGTCCCAGTGTAGCTGCAGTCCAGGTACTCAAATTAAAGCAAGTGTCATTGCTTGAAAGGTAATTGAAATGCCAAAATCACTATGAGAATTTGTGCTAAGTCCTCTCTCAGGACTACACCAAGGTTCGTGATTCAATTAGGTATTACAGCACTAAAGCCAGACCTTCACTCCTAATCTCTGGGCAGAGGATTCAGTATTTTAGAGATAAAAAAAAGCAAATGACAGCACTTTCTTCCTCCTGTTCAGGCCTATATCCTAAAGGCCTGTTCTTCAGCTTTTTTAAGAGATTAGAAGAGTGTGACTCCCACACACTGTAGTTACAGAGGTGTGTTATACAAGCAAATGCCCATTTAATTAAACCACCTCTGAAGTATTTTTTTCTTTCTTATTTTAATTCAGGGTAAAGCAAGTTCTAAAAACAACTCAGATTGTTGATCTTTTAGGACAACTAGAAAGAGTCTTCATTGAAGCCTTAAAATACGCAGCTGTTATGTTCTTGTTACTTACAGATCTAATAATTCCTTGCAGAGATGCCCCAGATCTTACTTGCTGTAGCATCAACTGCTTCCAGAAATACAATCTCATGTAGAACTACATTCATGTGCTGAAGAAGAATTACAGAGCTAGTTACAGAAAACCGACCTCACCAGAAAGCTGAATTTTTTGATTCTTTTCATTGATAAGCCACATAAAAGTCCTATTTAGCAAAAAATGTTTTGAACAAAGGGAGCCATCTTAAACAATATACACCAAATATTTCTACCTTTTTCTTTTTTTTTAACAAACAGCTCTAGAAATCCAGCATTCCATGATGTTTCTGGGAGAATGGTAACAGTCTCAAGAGAAAATAAAAATTAAAAAAAAAAAAGAAAGAGAGAGAGAGAGAGAGAGTACAGCAAGGCATAAATGTATCCTGCAGCTGAATACACTTCTTGAAATTCCATTCCTTATATTCTACATGTCCTGAGATACCCCATCATGCCCCAAACCAGATCCTCAGCCAACAGGACAGAGGCAGCTGCTCTGGTCCCAACACTGTTGCATTTATTCCTTCAGGCAACCCCTTGGGAAATGTTACTTGCAGCTGGTTTATGCCCCCTCATCCTCTTAGGCTCACTCGTGCAAAGGAACAAAGCCCAGTGACAGGGGCAGTGGCAGATGAGAAATGCCAAACAGGCCACCAATGCAAGTGCATCTGAATGGAAACAAGCTGTAAGGCTGCAGTCAGAATAGGAAACATCATCCACCTAAAAATCCACTTGCCCCTCCATTTAATTTACAACACAAATAACTGTAGAGCCTTTCCATGGCACCAGTGAGGTGCCACACTCTAAACTCCAAAGCCAAACATTTCAAGGCTATTTCTGTCTCTAGTTTGAGAGGGGCTACAAAGGACCTGTAATATTAAAAGCTACTAAACACTCTTCATGTGGACTCCAGAAGGCTTTGACATGTCTCAGGCTCAGCAACCTAAACTTCAGCAGCTGAGGACCACAAACTGCTAAGGAAAACCACAGATCCCTGAATCCAGGGCACACCTAAGGCCTTTCTCAAGAGCAGAACAGGAGGTGAAACCAGGTACCTGAGCCACATCCAGCTCCAGCAGTGTGGAGTGAGAAAGGCACAGGAGCTTGGGAAAAGCACAGAATGATGTCCAGACTCTATCTTCCCTGAGGTGTCCTGAAAGTATGGATTTAAGAGACATGGACTGGTGTCAAACAAAGCTCTTACTACCAAGCAGTGATATTGAAGTAATTCCAGCCATGTAAATGACCACTTGGCATTTTCACTGTATTTTGTTTTTGGCAGTAATTCTAATTTGCAAGGTAACCTCTTCAGCTATACAGCATGATAAACACATATATAGGGAGAAATTTAGGTGGTCGCTTTGGTTTAGATGACCAAAAGCAAAAAATTCTGTTTTTGACAGAGTTCAGCATTAACTTTAATCTTCACCACTGGTCAAAGTCACATTGAGACCATTTAAGAACTCGGAATTTTATAAAATTTATGCCCTCAGATATAGGAAAATACTTTATTGCTTTTGAGACCAGAAAAAAAAAGATGTGGACTGTCTGAGAGATCCATTATTAAGGATGTGGCTACATTCTTTTCTTTGTTCATGACAGCACTTAGTCATGGCCTCTATCCAACTTAAATAATTGCTCCAAATTCCATGTATCAGCCTTTTATTTTACAGGTTGGAGATTGTATCTTTATAATAATAAAAAACCCTCTATTTTTCCTGTTTGACCTTAAATAAAGAACCATGTTTATAATGAGCTTGTCCCCAAGGAACAGGCAGGTACAAACTATTTCTGCTTATGCCAGCAATGGTCAAATGGTCAAAGCTGACTTTTCTCCTGCTTATGCAGACCTGGAACAACTATAGGGCTTACACAGCTTCAGAACATCAGCTTCTGCTTGAGGCAAGTGTTCAGGGAGGCATCAGTAAAGTTAAATGGATTTTCTGAGGAAGTACAACATTTTATTTTGTGATGTTTCTTCCTTACCCTATTAAGCTTACATGATACCAAACCACAAACCCCGTCTGCATTGCACAGTTGAAAGAAAAAGCCTCTAGCTTCCATTGATTCTAATAGAATTTGTCATTTGAAAGGAAGAAATTCTCTCCAGAAGTCACAGAATACTCCAATTAGATGGAATGGCTTAGTTTATATGCACTATGTCAACTTTTTCCAGTCAAACAATCCTTTAACTCTGAGAAAGACCAAGAAATCATCTGGTATATGGGCTTATTGCAATAGAAAACTATGATCACTACACAGTAATTTGAAAATCATGTATTTTCAGTCCAGAAAGAGGTTACTGTGATCATCTTTGCTGATCTACCATTCACACACAAAGACCTTTTATTGAAGCCATTCTCACTCACAAAAAATGAACCATTCCACCAAATAACCCTACAACAAATTTAAAAAAAAACCCAGGCAACAAAACAACAAGAAAACAAACAAAACCCCTAACAGATATTTTAAGAAAATATTTTTATTTTGAACAAAAACAGTCCATCAGGGAAAACACACCATATCCCCTTAAAGAGTTGAATCTTCCTTTCCAGAGAAGCTGTGCCAAGACATCCAGCTCTGTCATGCCCTCCCCTATTATAGTGAAAATTACCCTTCCTGTCACTCCATGTTTATCTTCCTGATGTGTATACTCAGATCACAGACCAATGGGTCCCCACATATTGGCCCCAGATCATTTGTTCCCTTGCCTGCTCTCTGCTAAACGTAACAAACTCCAGGACTGCCCTGCCATAGAAGAGTTTTCCCAAAACTCTTCTTGCTGGTCTTTAGAACAGGTCAAACCTGTGCCAAACACAACTGTTTGCACATCAATGCACTTGTCTAACTGGCCTTTGGAAAGCTGAATTTCTGAACATTCTGGATAATAAGTAATTATTTGAGATAGGTCCAAGAAACGCAGAGGAAAAGTAAATGAGGGAATGGACTAAACCCCCCAAGATTCTAAGAAACAGAGTATTTTTTCATACATTAATCAGGAATAAAAGTTTGAGCTAGATTCATTGTTCAAAATATTTGCTTGCCTGATCAAACAAGCTGTGGTTGTATCCTTCCCCAGCTTCAAGATTCAGTTCTAGATTCAGTTCTTCTAAGGTAAGAGTCATTTGATTGCCATGGGAATTTGTGAATCCTCAGCTGTGTTGTCACTGTTAATGAGAGCTGACAATTCATTTCATTAACAGAAACTAGAATGAGAATGACAAAACTTCAGCAGATCAGATCTGAAGCTGAAGAGGTGACCAAAGTAAGGAGAAAGAGCTGTCTGCCAGGATTGCTCTCTCCTTGCACCCACACTGGTAACAGCCTTAGCTCCTCCTGCCTGCAGCCTCCTGCTTCCTACACGAGTTTGCACAGCATCAGCAAGATGGAGATGTCAAGAACAAACCCATGCCAGCATCAGCTCTCCCTGCAGATCAAGAGCAGGAGCAAAAGTAAATCCTACTGGAAGAATTAAAACCAGAGATTTTTCCCAGCTGAAAATGTGTGGAAGATTAGAAAAGGCACAGCAGAAAGTAAAGGAGGCTGACAGGCAGTTTGTTAATTGATTCTTTTCAGACTTGGAAGAGCAGGCAGAAGATCCAAGGACAACTGCTGGGATACAAAGCTTGCTGGGAGTGCTTGCATGGGATATATATTCTCACTGTGCAGCCTCCTCACTAGCAAGCACTGCCAAAAGATTGACTGGGCCTTGAACATCTGTGGATTTTCAAAACCTCCTGAACAAACCGACCTCCAGATGCACAAAACAACAATTTAATCCAGATGTAAAACAATGGGTAGAACCATTATACTGCTCAGCTGCAGCAGAATAACAGCAATCCTGGTGCTGAAATGCACTTGATGATTGAACCGGGAGCTGAGTAGAGCTCCACAGTTTTGCCCAAGGAGTAAAGAAGAGGAGAACATCTAAAAGTAAACTATTCTGAAGAAACACACCTTTTGGTTCAACCATCCTTTTCAAATGTATTTTGTCACTGAAAGCTCCTTCCCTGGGTTCACCAAATTTAGAGTAGTCTTACTCACAGTTGATACATGAAGGTAATTCAGCCTGATTGTACACTTTGCTATTGTGTTCCCTTCCAACAGCCAGAGGGGTGAAAAGAAAACCTAAAAGAGGAAAAAAAACCCCACCACTATTCATCCTATTATATTTAGTGCTCTGTCTTCCCCTGCTATAACAGCTTGCTTGATTGCCTTGTTCCCCTGCTGTGCCATACTCCTTTAGCTCTGAAAGCACTTTGGGAAAGTGAGGATCATTTATGATATCCTTGCATAGCACCTGGCAGGGCAGGATTGAGGCTCCTGGTCAGCACGGCAGCATCAACACATTATTGACCATCTCAGCATCCAGCCTCCCTTGCTGACCTATTTCTAGTCAAACTAATATACAAAATTTGTTATTAATAACACAAAGTACAATCAGTCTGAGAGGCTTTGGCCACTTCTGTGACACGCTTTCAGTTTTTGGGAGTCCCAAAGATACAACCTTAGTGTATGAGCTTCCATGATGCACCTTACTGACTGCTCTGCAGAGAATCAAATCACAGCTCAGCCTACTCTATGGGTAGAGACTGGTCTTTTAAGCAAGAAAAACATGTTCTTTCACTCAGCTGTTACTTGGAGAACCAAAGGCAAGACCCTGCATCTCTTCTTTCCCTGGCCATGATGTAGAGGCACCTTAGAGAGGTCAGGCTTTTCCAAGCTCCAACAGAGCTGGCAGAGTCCCAGGATAAATGCTTCACTGGGTGTTGGGAAGCTCCAGTTCTTTTACCAGCATTTGGATGTCTGAATGGCAGTGATAAAGGGAGAGGGCAGATAAACCCACCCCCACCCACCACAGCAGCATTCCAGTGTTAGAAATCCAGCTGTTCTCTGCAAACTGACAGGATTTACTGTTCCTGTTTAGGTTAAAGAGGAAACTCCCCTGCCCCATCCATTGCCATTGTCTAATCTCTCCAGCACGTCAGCTCCGTGGCTGTGGCAGGAAGGAGAGGCAGAGGCAGCATTAGCATTCCAGGCACAGGCAGCACACCAGGCAGCAGGTTTATGATCTGTGCAGCATGAGATCAGCACTGCTCTCCCCCGAGGAGCTGTGTGTTACCTCCAGTACTGTCCATCCTTCCAGCCTGGGTGGGGGCAAGGAGGCACAATCCCTGCCCCACTCACACAGGCAGAGATGGGCAATGTTTTTGTGCCTGGACACTGCATGTTCAGAAAGCCCACATTCCCTTTCTGACCCCAACTCCTCCATGCTGCCAGAGAGCTCTCCTCCAGCTCCAAGGCAGGCAAAGCCATCAGCTGTCCCATCTCCCTCCTCCCAGCCCACCCTGATATTTCCCCTCTGCCTAGTGCAAGGTGCAGCAGAGAATTAATCTGCTATGAGATTAATTAATAACACTCCCTCTGCCATGTCAGCAGCACTATCATGGTTCCTGCATTAATAGGGAGCAGAGATAAAAGGGGTTTGTGGACAGTTTTTCACCATGGGTACATAATGGGGTGTAATAGCTGCATGGAAACAGCTCGCTTTCAGCTGCTGATGCCAAAAAGCCCCTGTTTTCTTCAATGGGCATGCCAAGTCATCCAGTTTATTACCAGATAGTATACATAATCGTTTGCTGCTTTTAAGAAATAATAATACTAAAAAAGAGATCATAAAGGCATGGTTGCTTTTGAACATGCCAAAATCCATCCAATAAATCACTGGCTGGCACTGTCTTTCATTTTCAAGGCCCCCGGAATCACAGCACAACAGCCAATTTATGCTCTGGATTAAGAATTGCTTTATGTCCATCCCACCCAAGCTACCAATAAAAAGGGATCCCCCTCTGCTCATTCCTCTCTTCTGTCTGGGTCCCACTCTTCTGGCTGCACTAGGAGACAAGTGAGAACTGCTTTGTCAGGTTGGTTTTCTGTGGGATTGGTATTTTTCTAGCTCACAGCACTTCCATGCATGTACCAGTCCCAGCAAAAAGGAGATGGCAGAGATGCACAGCCAGGAGGGAAAACAGAGCTGAACTGCCCCTCTGGGTACCCAGGACACAATTTTCTGAGCTTAAAGCAGCTATGGAACAGCAGTCTCCCATCTCTCTGAGCTTCAGCAGGAAAGGGTTGTGTGCTAAGTTAAGTTTCCTTTACAACCACAACCTAAATTTTCAAATGAGCACCAAGACTAGTTTTCAAGATCTCTCTTGCAAGCTCCTTCAACTCAATACTTAAAGATGTTACTTTTGGGACACATCCCCTATGAGAATTAAGCCAAGAAAAATGGTTTATTCTCCAAACAGAAAACAAAACATCACAACTCTGAACAGCTAGAGATGCTTCACAAGGCACTTCCAAATCACAAAGAGATTACAGTGTCTGGGAGTTACCAAGACATGAGAGTGAGAACTTTGGGCAGGTGTCTGCCTTTACACTTCTCAGAAGCGATGCACATCCTCAAATTCTTTAATCTTGTTTTATTAATACAATATTGGTTTAGATAACGAATGCTTATTACTTAGCCTTGTCTCAGGATTGTTTTGACGTTACATGACACTGCCCTTAGGACCAATATTATAAATTAAACAGCAAGCTGCCATCATTTTAAGCACTGCAATTTTAAAAATAAAAAAAAAAATGAAAGAACAGCTGTCACCTAGGAAAAGAAAACAATAAAAGTGGAACCTAAACAAACATTCCCTTAGGCTGCTATTGTTTTCCTAATAACTTGGGTGGTAGTTTCCATCCCCACAACACAGCAGAAGTTGAAATAGGAAGACTGGACTTTTCTACTGCCAGCTGATAAATTCTTTCCAAATTTGGAGTATTGAACCCCTCTCTTGTATAGCATAACTATATTATTACTATATAATTATGACTACAGGGAAAGAGGCTCTTGCAGAGATCATGGGAGAGATCAGTAGTTGCCGGTGATCTCATGTAAATGGGTACAACCTCAAAAATTTCCAGGATCTCTGTCCAGAAAGTTCTTCAGTAAAGCTCTACTGCCTGCCCTGGCAGCTGGTGAATCCGTGTAGCTGGACAGATGTTGCTGAAATGGAAGAGTGGCAGGGAGAAAAGAGTGAAAAGATGCTGAGAAAAAGATTCTGAGACGCTGCTTGGGGTAGAAGAGTCTGAAACTGGGATACTAATCAATCACAAGCTGGGCTTCTATGTTCATGGAAAACAAGCAAAACACCTTCCTCACTCTTCCTCTTTAGGCTGCTCACCCATGAGGAGCAGTAGGTGCTCTAATGAAGGCAGAATTTGATCTCTAATTAGCAATTTCTGGAGTCAAGGAAAAAAATTTCCACTCTTTGACTTAAGTTTCCATTTTTCACTTCATTGTTGCAAAGACAATCCCTGCTGGCACAAACAAGCACTGGAGTGAACCAGTAAAGCTAAAATACAGAAGTAGCCTGGTTCTGCTCCATGCACCAGCTGAAGTCACAGAATCATAGAACAGTTCAGCTTGGAAGGGACCTTTAAAGGCCATCTAGTCCAACTCTCCTGCAAAGAGCAGGGAGATCTTTAACTAGATCTTTAACTAGAGCCCTGTCCTACCTGGCCTTGAAAGTTTTCAGGGCCAAGGCTTTTACCACCTCTTTGGGCAACCTGTGCCTGTGTTTCACCATCCTCATGCTAAAATTTTTTTTCATTATGTCTAGCCTGGATCTACTTTCCCTTATTTTAAAACCAGTTGTTTTGCTTTGTTGCTACAGGCCCTACTAAAAAGCCTGTCCCCATCTTTTTATAAGCCCCCTTGAAGTGTTGAAAGGCAGCAATAAGGCCTCCCTGGAGCCTTGTCCAGGAATTCAGGAAGTAATGCCAAGTACTAGAGTGACTCTGTACTCCTCACCAGGAGTCAGGAGAAGGAAATCTCTTCCAAAGTAACTCCAGAAGATGCGGTAGAATGCAGGAGTCAACTTAGGGAACAACCCAGCTCCATAACTAGAGCCCAGGGACAGCTTAAATCTCTGTTTATAGTGTCAATTGTGTGGGCATCCTCAGGAATAGATGCAGCTCCTTCTTACCAGGAGAATAGAGGGCTGGAATGGGGCTCAGCCTCATCAACACCTCAGGGTCTGGGATTTGCTCCCAGGTGTGTTGAGAACGCCGTGACACTGCAGGAAAGGCAAACACAGCTCAAAGTCAGCACAGCTCCCACTGAGCTCCCCAGCTGCTCTTGCCTTCTGCAGGGAGCCACACCTCTGTTCTGGGCCAACAGTTGTGTTAGAGAGGGGAAACTAAACAAAGGCAAAGGCAGGAAGAGAAAAAAGCCCAGAGAGAATCAATGCATGCTCCTCCGTCACAGCGCTGGTTGCAAGTGCCCCTTCTGGGCACCTCCCTGAACCAGACCTTCAGCAAAGCAGGAGCACCACAAATCTTTGGGAGAAGGGAGGAAGCAGATGGGAGCTGGAATGGGGAATGTCCTCACTGGTGTCACCTACACCTTATCACAGACCATCTCCTCTTGGGAGAAGCACCCAAAGGACATCCCTCCTGCCCTTTCTTTGCCACTGCACTGACACTCCCCTCTTTCAAGGGTAAATCAAAAACAAAGATCCCCAGCATGCTGGCAGAAGTTTACTAAGTCATTAGAAAAATTTTAAAAATAATAATAAAACACAAAATCAAAGCAACCAATCCAAAGAAAAAAATCACTGGATAAGTTGGTCCTTTGCTGCTATGAACAGAACTAAGAACTCCAACCACCAGAGATACAAGCCAGATTTATGGAGGAAATTAAAAAGGAGAAGAAAGCCAAATATGTTTAGTTACTTAACTGAAAGTAAATCTAAGAAACGCAGATGGGATTATCCAGACTTAAGATCAGCTATTCAGGAGAGGAGAAAAAGGAAACAAATATTTCAACCAAACTGACTTTAACATCCCTGTTAATTACAAATACATTCTGGAAGATAAAGATATGCAAAAGAAATAAAGTCAGTGAAGGTCAAGAATAGGCTCCTACAGCAGCTTACCAGAATGTGCCATAAATGGCACTTAGGTACAAAACTTTGATTCACTTGGCTGGGATTCATGAACTGGGTTCCTATTCCCTGCATAATGGCTCAAAGGTAATAATCACAAATGGCACTATTTAAATGGAAAATAAATAGCCCTGTCTCTTTAAGGACATCATGTCTCATTCTCAGTGGAATAGTGGCAGCTATAAAAAAAGATATGATTTCAGTATTTCTTGTTATAACTTCTCTCCCCGCTCGTCTAAAAATAAAAGGCTACTCTGTAGTTCCAGATCAATCTAACTAAAAGAGAAGAATTCGCTTACAAAAACAAAATAGCAGCTCTGACACTAGTTAGGTATTCATCACATGTGGAAATGGCCCATAATGCTGCCTTCAAACCTTTCCAACAAGTTGTATTAAATTAGGTTGGGATTTTTTTTTCTCCTTGCACCAAAAGCAAAATAAATATAGTTTTATTTAATGCTACTAAAATGTTCAGATTCAGCTGGAACCCCAAGGCATGTGGCTTTGTTGTTAAAGCACATATACTGACTCTATTGATTGGTGCAGTCCTCTGTGCCAGAGAATTTGTCACATCAATAGCAACTGAAAAATACTCAGGAGTTGTAATATGGCTTAAATGAGCAGTTACCACATCAATATAAAGAGCATTTCAACGGCAGTAGATAGGAACCCTTTTGCAAACCCAGTATTTGTTTTTAGATAAAGGCTGACAACTTTTTTTAACAAGAGAGATTTTTTTTTTTAAGTAATGGTGAGCAAAGCAGAACCCCTGTAGCTGTCCTGTGGTGACAGCACTCCCTGGGCAATAAAAGCCACGATGGGCAGAGAACTTCCAGGAAGGAAAGGAATGGCAATGCCAAGGCAGGTGGGGGTAAGGGCCACAGAGAACTCTGCTGCTCCCTGGGCTTTTCCACTGCTTCTGCCCAGAGCATGCCTGGGTCACAGCTGTGGATCCACCCCTGAATTTGCTTCCCAGAGCCCCAGCCTGGCACAACACATCAGCTGGGACATGCTGGATGTGAGAGGAAGGCTGAAGAGAAGATTTCTGACCTATCCTCGATGCCAAGCAAGAGCTGGGGGAGGAGAAAACTGCCATGCCTCTCCAGTAACCTCCTGGGAGACAGTGCTACATGGAAATGGCCATTCCCAGCTGATAGCAGATGTGATCCAGGCGGGCTCAGAGAGACTCATTGGCCACAATAACATGCAATCTAAATTAAAAAGTCAAGAAGGCGTGAGAGGGGCCTCTGAGGAGAAGGGCAGGGAGCATCCTGCATTAGTGGATCCTGGGCTTGTGGAGTCTGCACACATGGCTGGGCTCCCAGACCTCCCCAAGGAGTGCAGCCTCTGCTTTGGTCACAACTGAATTGGAAAAAATAGAAATAGGAAGTGCAGGGCAAGGACTAAACCTCCATTTCATGGGCTTGAGAAATCCCTGCTTTTCAAAAATGGGAAACAGTTCTATGTTTTCTGAGGAGGGAGCATACTTTTCCTGATTCAGTGTGTTTATAGAGTACAATCCTCTCTCAGCCAAATCCCTCCTTCCCTGGGGTTAAAGTACAAGGAACATTCTTGTTATTCAGGCAAAAATCCCACTAAAGGAAGACGAGAAGCGGCATGTGCTGCAAGTTTTGAGTAAGATGAGAAATTTCACACTATCCTGATATCTTCTGGGTAACTGCTTATTTTATGATGACTAATAGGCAATTACTATGGTAATACTGCAATACAACATGTGTGAGGTTTGGAAATGAGAAATTATAGGTAACTACTTTGGACTCATTTCTATGGTAACAAAAAGTAATTGTCATTAAATACCAGTTATATTGCTGCTGTACCTGGTAATTATAGATTTTTTTATGCCCAGTAACATAAATAAAACCAATAAATTTATTCAAAAGGTCCACAATTGTTTACTTATACGTTGCTATATAGAATACACAATGACAAACACCTAATTAGGAAAAATAAACTCCATTGAGAGCTTCATCTTGCCATCTGAGATGGATACTCTGCTTTTCAATTTAAGGAAATGTCTGAATTTCACATGTATTAAATGAAGTTAAGGGGAAAAAAAAACCTTCTCTGAAAAATAGGTGAAGAATAATGAAGAGACAAACAAATGATAATCTGCATGTGTGGAGCTGTGTCTTACAACTGAATAAGTGATAGTAAGAACCACCTGACATATCCAGTCCCCCCAAAAGGGACATAAATAGTAAAATTATTTGGATAAAGTCCACATGTTCCTTTACTGTTAAAAAACCCTTATGAATTACATGTGAACATGAATTTTTGATTATTTCTAGCGTCACAAAAATAAAGTCCAGAAAAAGATGTTCGAGATAAATCTGAAATATTTCACCTGATCCAAAGCCTAGTATTCTGATTGTATTTCAAATCTTTCTAAAGGAGTTTTTGGAAAAGGTCAGTTTTTAAACAACTCCTGCCATTAACAAACAAAAATGAAGGGAGATTGTCCTTTATAAAATGCTGGCATGAATAATTTAAAATGTTTCTCAAGCCTTCCCTTTTTTCCACATGAAACAGTTTTCTAAATTCGACTCCCTTCTACAAACTACTTAAGTCTTTACAAAGCTACATTTCTGAGACAGAAATATACCCACTCTTTGCTCAAAACAGGAAATCCCAACACAGCTTTCAGAGGAACACTGACACTGTTTATGGTAAATTTGGCTTTCCAGTCTGGGTAGGGCTGGCCTCCTTTCTGTCCAACAAATTAATTTGTTAACCCCTTACACAAGCAAGAAGTAAGGACTGTGTTGAGTTCAGAAATATTGTCTCTGACAGTGAAATGAGAAAGAATTGGAATTGTGTGTGCCCTCCTCTCCCCATTCACACAAATCCTTGCAGTCCCTACAGCTGTGGTGGTGTTTCAGAACACTTCAGCTAATTCATGGCTCTCATTTACCAAAGGCTGATGCTGTCACAGCTCCCCCAGAGAAGGAACACAAAAAAGCCAAGGAATGGGAACACTCACCGGGTCATGTGACAGAGCCTTTAGAGAAGGGTCAGGATATTTCATCTTCCTTGTCATGGCATTTCTGGGATACCTCAGTGAAGAGCTTCCCAGACTAAGCAACACATCCCTTTTGGTGCCAGAGTAGGATTTTGCCTCTGAAAGGTGAGGCTGACAAATTGGAACTAATCTAAGACAGTGTGGTACAGTCATCTTGCCTGCAGGGACACATTTCAGCATTCAGCTTCAGAATGCCAGCTTAAGAACAAGCTCTCGATAAAGGAAAGTTCAGGCCAAGCCTGGGGATGCACGACTTTTAAATCAAGAACACTTTTCCTTCCCCTCTTAGTCTACCCCCTCCTCCCCGAGGATGGCAATATGATAATGCTGTACTGCAAACAGAGGGAGAAAAGTTGAGAAATCTCTCTTCACTGCACTAGCTTTCCTTTATTTCCTAAAGCTGTTTCACAGTTTAATCCATCAGAGAGGGTGAGATTAATGTTACAGAGAAACTCACAAATATTTTTATTTTTGTGCCACATTCTTTTAAACTAAAGCTAAAGATCAAACTGTGCACTACCCCCAGCAAAAAAGATCTTTCTACTCAGGTGAGAGCTGAGGACAAGTTGCCAGCTAGAAATGAGGGAAAATTTTGATGAAGACTTTCTGTTTCAGTTGGGTCCAACAATGGCATCTTCCTGGACAATTTAATTTAAAAGCCCAGGCAGGGTAACATCATCTGTACACTGTAACTGCAAAGCCAGTTACACTTAGAAGTGTAATTATACCAGGCTTTATAGATTTCAAAAAAAGGGTGAAGGCTGTCTTCCTGTTTTGGGAAATACTCTACACCCCTGGCCATGGTGAACAGCAGGTATCTATCATTATTCTGTATTTCAGGAGGAGCTGGGTATAATTGCAGCAAGATAAGGACTTGGAGGATGTTTTATTTCCACTGAAAAGAAAGTAAAAAAAAAAAAACAAAAAAAAATTTAAAACAAAACAACACAACAAATCAACAAAACCCCAAACAAAACAAACAAACAAAAAACCACAAAAACTTTTGTTCAAATTTTGCATAGACTTTCCAAGCATTCTGAATTAAAGGAGCTGCCTTTCTACGTCCCACAAGGCACCTTGTCTTCTCATTTCCAATTGTATAGGTCCACAAATTCTTAAACTCTTGCATAAACTTGAATAAATCAGTAAAGTTTAGCATCCCATTTCCATGCATCCTGATTCACTGAGCTCTGACATTCATTTTCATGACCATTTCTTTTAGAGTCACCTGAATATACATGCAACATATAAATGATTTTCCTCACAGATGAGTCTGTGCTTTATAGTTGCATTATTGAACTCACTTGTTGCTGCTGCTGAACATTTCACCACATCCAAGCCAGAGTCACAACCCCTTTTGTCTGTTCTCTTGAGAATGAGCAACAGTTTGTGGAAAACAGGCAATTCTTGGTGGCATCATTACAGATTTGGCTTAAACTCCTAAACTCCAGTTCAGAACAACAAAGGAATGAGAATTTTGGAGGAGAACACAGAACTCACACCCTCAGTCAGTCCTGCATCCCCAAAAGTGGCAATGAAGGAAATGTCACCAGCTAGCTGTTCCCACATTCCCCTGGCTTAGTGAGTGGTTGGTTCCTGTCCTGGTGTGAGGAGAGCAAGTCCATCCCTTCCCCTCTCCAAGAGCTGCTGACACACTCAGGCTCTCAATGGTGCCCACTGTGCCTGGGATTCCAGAGGACAGCCAAGACCCACAGAGCACTTTGCCAGTTGTGCAAGGCTGTGCACTGGTGGGGTAAAAGAAAAACCTCTCTCACACTGGCAGGAGATCAATTTACAAGCTCAAGCATGAGGTTTAATTACCCATTTCATTATCTTAGCTTGCATAGCTCTGAATGTGAACCTTCAGTGAACCAAAGAAATAGTCACCAGCTGCTGCTTTGAGAAAGAGGGAGATAACAGGAAGAAAGTTCAAATGCCTAAAACTGCTCTTGCCGCACGTGGCACCTCAGTTTGCAAATGCAGGGGGTTATCCCAAGCCAATAGATCTGTGTTAGACCCCACTACATGAAAGACTTCTGAAAGTCCTATTTATGTGCTAATCTGAACCAAGACCATAAGAGATGAAGCAGAGTTATCTAGCCAATCACTGAGAAGCCTCAGAGTTAGATTTGCAAATACAAGCAAGTGATCCTTAGAGATTTTTCTAGAAATGCATGCAGTAAATTCAAGTAAATAAATTGTGATGTGCTTGTGGATTTTGTGTGAGAAGGAACTAAGGTGTTTGCTGTAAATTATTCACTCAGCACTAGTTAACTGCAATGCCAACACATTACCAGGCTTTCTAATATTCTTCTCAAGATAATAGGTAGCATTTTGCTTATTATCCTTGTTTTTAAGTTATTAGTTACATTAGGCCATTTGTAAATACAGTGAAGAATTGCAAGAAAATCAAATGTTTTTTCAACTAGCTCATTAAAATTCTCTTTAGTTCAGGAGGCTTGAAAATCATGCATATCATGGAAAGTTAAACCAAGAGTACACTATCAAGCTCAGCAATTCCAAATTAATTCATATGCTTTTTCTCACTACCTGGGTTCCCAAAAGGCTTTTCAAGTTCTGAGCCATACAAATGCCTATAAAAAGCCGCATGTATCTCAAAACTATAAATAACAGCGCAGGGGAAAAACTCTGCAGGGCAAGGGAACTTATGGGGAAAACAAAAGCTGCTTAATTGCAAGTGGAGTTTGCCTATGTGCAAGGCACCCGGAAGAAAGTGATGTAACATGTAATATCAGATTCTAGAGCCATTTTGGGACTTTATTCCTGTGTGGTGACACATTCTGATAAATACCTGGTGCTGTCAGATTCCCCCACTGCAGTGTCACTGCCTGGTTTGGGATTTGCTGAGTGAGGATCGCTGCAGCTGGAAGGACACTACCTCTTCTCAAACACACAGAACCACTGTTGAAGTCACCCCCACAACTCCCTGCTGCTCCAGATTAAAAATGAGCAAAGAAAAGGAGGGATAAGGAGCACAGATCACAGAATCATGAATGATGAAAAAGGCTCCTAAAACCATTGAATCCAGCCATTAACCCAGCACTGCTAAATGGCGTCCCTAAGCACCACATCCACAGTGATTTTTTAATCCCTTCCAGGGACAGTGATTCCACCACTGCCCTGGGCAGCCTGTTCCAATGCCTGACCACCCTTTCAGTAAAGATTTTTTTGCGAATACTTAATCTGAAACTCTCCTGGCACAACCTGAGGCTGTTTCCTCAACAAAGAACTGCCAGTAGCCCCATTTTCTGCACCTTCTATCTTCATCCTCAGTGGTCTCCTCACCCATACAAAAACCCAGCCTTATTCTGCTTAGCAATATGCTAAGCAATACCTAATTAGATCAAAGCTCAAGGTAGCCTGGCTACAAAGTGAATTGTGTTACTTAGTCTTGCACTGTAAGCAAAACCACATGCAGTATATTTCATTTCTCAGGGGCTCCTCCAGAGAACTGTGTGGTATATGTAATTGCCCCCACAAACAAATCATCAATTAATCAACTGCTTTTCATTATCACCTCCAGCAGCACATTTATTTTGTAAATAAATGCATTAAGAGAAAACAATTTTAGGGAAAACAAAAGATTATCTGAATACAATCTCAGTAGAGGAGGTGGTAAAGCAGCAATTCAAATACTAAAATGGAGCAAAATTTGCATGGGGTGGAATGATTATTCCATTCCATGTATCCCTATCTATTACAGTACAATAACAGAGTGAAATCTGTGACTTTAATGGATGATCTGGGTAGTTTAAGCGAGCTGTGATTGACTGACACATTTACATAGAGGCTGATGAGCAGCATAATGTGTGCATTTATAAAACACAGCTAAGGTCTAACTCTAAGCTGACAACTCCCACATCTAGGAGAAGCTTGTAGAGCAGATCCCTGCTGTCTTGGAGAGTTGCTCTCTACCTCCTGAATTCAGCAAACAAATTTGCTATTTTCCCCTTTCCTAGGTGGAATTTCAGGAAGCACGTGGCCACGTGAGAATCTCCAGTTTAAGAGGAATTAATCGAAACAAGCCATATAAGATTCAATGGCAAAACAGTGCAAGGTGTATAAGGCAAGTACAATACACAGATTCATTGCCTGCACCATACCTGTAATTTCCTAGGTAAACTCCATCAGGATTCAGCATGGGAGCAATCTTGAAGACCAGGTGGTCTCTCAGTACTTTTGCAATTGGATGGTGGCTCACGAGGAAATCAATTATACCTGAGAAAAACATAAAATTTGAAGAGAAGTCACCATGATGACACCAATGATTTCCAGATATCTACCTGAAATTTCACATATAAAATATTGGAGTGATGATTCCTCCTTTTTCCTGGCACTGCTCCTGCTTCCAACAGAACAAACCACTTGCAACCACCTAGCACCTGCCAGCTGCTTAAAACTCCAAGAACTTTAAGGAGAAATACTTTAATCTGTCCTCAAAATGCAAGTACACCACAGCTGCATTACCAGACACTGTCAAGTTTCCACAGAGGGAGAAGTTACTGCTCATCAGCTAAGCCACAATAACAAAACCTTTCTGCTCCTAAGAGGAGAAATGAAGATACCCTTCACACGCAGCCTGCAAAAGGCTCACACTACAGCTCACCTTGTGAGTGGAAATTTGTTGAGATGAGCCATCTCAAATTCATTTCAGCATACACCCAGACCTACCTGTGACATATGAACACAGATTTCAGATAATCTGCATGTATAAAGAGGTGTAAAATGCCTCACAAAAATTGGGAGAGTTGCATAATATGTGCACTGGGCACAGGAATACTGTGCCACTGGTGGACTGGAATTTATAAGGTCATATTCTTCACTTCTTTTACACTCAAAAACCAGGTGTAACTCTACCTCATCAGCTCCTTTAATGTGGAACCCAGGCAAGTGATGGGGAAGCAGATTCTAAATACCCTTCCTCTGGGCACATCACAGCACCAGAGCCTGCAGGAGTTCCTGCCTCTTGGCCTTGTGCTCAGGGAGCCACTGAGCATTGCCTCAGCCCAGGGCTGGTGCTGGGGCAGGAGGCAGGAATCTGGCAGATAAATTCACTGCTCATCCCTCCACTGAGTTGGTCCTGACAGAAATAGCTTCCAGGGAATTAATGTTGAGATAAATTGAGTTCCTGTGTAATCTCAGGACACCCACAGATAGGTCATGACAATTTGCTATTTATTGTAAGGTCCATCCTGTGAAGCAGGAACCATTTACTGAATTTCCCCAGAATAAATCAATCACTACGGTCTAGTAACAGGATAAAATTAAGCAGAGAAAAATTAAGGCTGCTCATCAGTAAAATTTCAGTAATGGTAAGCTCTATTAGAGTGTGGAATTGTCTCTCCAGGGTAAGAGTGGAATCCCATCATCAGAAACATTTAACAGTGGACAGGGTAAAGCCTTAGGGAACAGCTACAACAAACAATTCAGCACAGAGGGGATGGCCTGGGCTAACTGGCTGACTTCAGACCTGATTTTCTGTGATTCAATCAAAGTATTTAAAAAAGCCCCTAAACCCCAAGTTCGTGCCAGGTTTTGTTAAATGCACTTGTTTACAGCTTGGCTGAACCATGCATTAATGATGAGACCAAAATCTCACATTTTTCTCGACTCCTTCATTTAGCTAATTTCTTAAGGCCCACTTTGTATTTCAAATACCAGAAAGTCTGAACCTAGGCTGCTGTTGGAATGAATTCTAATTTTCTGAGGCACATGGAGAAAAATGAGGCTTCTGAAATGTCTGAGATGATCAGCATATAGTTGACTCTAAACGTCAGCAATTTTTTCATGTCTCAGTGACTAATCCTGAAGAGGAGAGAGGAGCCTTCTGTAACCAGGTCTTCCACTTGAGAAGGAACTAAACCTGAATTTCTGAGGCAAATTAGCATATACATAATTATATTGCTCAGGAAATGTTCCTGCAATTACCTCCTCTCGATGAAGGAAACCGAGCATCGATCTGCTCTTTGGCTGGTGTTGTGACTTTTGTTCATTATCCAACAGCAAGAACACGAAGGAATGACGGGGACACAGTTGGATCCTGAATAACCAGATTTCCTAACTGAATGCAAACACAAAAAGCTTAGCTATGTTAAACTGCTGCTCTGACTGTTTCCTGGCAGTGTCTGTAACATAATCCACAGTGCTCACACCTGGAGGGCTCAAAATCACTTAAAGGGAAACAACCCCTCACTTATCCATGGTTTCTCAAGACACTGTGCTGGTTTTAATTTAAAAGAGCTTACAACTTGGCTCAACTAGACCCAAACATCACATCAGTTTGTGTTTTCTAAAACACTTGGAGGAGTCAACTATTCAGAAAACAGTGTGTCCAGAACAAGTTTTATCCTAAGGTTGATAAGACCCTTCAAGCTGAAATAAAACCAGCACAAATATTGCATTGTGTGCACTGTGTATCATTGCTTCACCAAAGGCCTTGGCAACACAGCAGGCAGGCACATGCCACAGCTCCTCAGGCAGGACTGTGAATACCTCAGGGGTAACAGGACTGCTTTATTTCAGGAGGTGACACAGGAGCCCAGACTCTCAGGGCTGTGTGTGGCTGTCACTGTGCCAGTGAAGAGGGGCTTGTCCAGGTTCTGCTCATTTCGCCCCTGTTATTGATGCAGCCTCGCTCACAGAGCTTGGCAGGAGCATCTTGGCAACTGGAAGCTGCAGTTTTCAGCTTCAGCAGGCAATTACTATTCCCTAAGAACATGGAATGATGTGGAAGGCTGCACAGAAACATGCAAGGGGTGAGGCTCTGCTGTGCCTGATTCGCTGCTGCACCCAGCTGAAGGAGCCTGATCTTGGGCACCCAGAGCCCAAACGTGTTTTGGTGCCATGGTTAAGTGCCAAACATGTCCCAGCATTTCCCCAGGCACCCCAGTCTGCTCAGGCTGCTGCAGCCAAGTTACCCATCAAAAGGAGATTTACTTGATTTTCTGACTTAGCAGTCAGTTAAGCCAGAAGAAGCCTTACCCCATTGTAAAAACACCAAGGAAGAGTTAAAAATAACTCTCAGAATTCTAACCTGGAAGTAGAGGCAGTTCTAAGGAGCACAAGAAAAGCATGAAACAAAAGCATACATTTACATATACAAACCTCACCCTAAAATTATTGTAATATATTAAATAAATAAATAATAATATAATTATTTATATAATAATTAATTTGTTTAGCATAATATGCTTACTTTATTTTATTTTATAACATAATTAATATAATATAGTTATTTATAAAAAATAAAATCATATAGCTGATATTATTATCCAAATAATCAATACACCTAGGAAACAGCTTTGTCTTTCAGAGGAACCCAATAGTTCTGGACTGTCTGAAATAGCCCCGATCAATAATGTTTCAAATAAAAAGACAGATATCAGACTATTAAAAAAAATAATACCATCGCTGAGGACTTGGTCCTCCTGTTAATAAATCAATAAAAACGAAATTTTACAGCTTCTGTAATCAGCAAGAGACATATCAGTGTATCTCATTAGGCCGGGGTTAAGAATTTGGCAGTGACCAAAGCCCATTTAATATCATTTACTTCAAGGCAGACATGGCAATACAACAGATGCCCTAATTTATTTGTTGATCTTTGTATTAAAATAACAGTTTGCTGGTAAACAGGAAAGGTAATGATGCCAGTCACCCTTGTTAGTGGCTAATAATTGCTTAAATTGTCCACTAATTGACCTGTGCTACTGTTGAAGCACTGGATCATGTTGCAGGGCATGAAGTAAACAAGGCCACTGTAATGTTACTTTAGAGAATGACTTCTGGAAATAGAACTACTTATTGCCATAAATTTTCTTTTCACAGATGAGCAGATTAATTGGTCTGCCAATTAGTCTGCTATTAAGGAAAAAAATGGGCTGCCCACAGATTGGTTGGATCTTCGAACTGTAGCCCCAGTTTGGGTCAAAGGAAACAATCCAACCTGAATCAGTCACATCAGCTATGAAAAATAAGACAAGCATTATTTAAAAACACAAACCTCTGTGGCTGGAGATTGAGGAAAATAGCCAAATAACAAGGTATTAACTCTTCAAGATACTTCAAAATGAAAGAGAGAATGTGATGGAATAGGCCTACTGAGACACATTACAGTGTGGAAAAGTTCTCCAATTAGAAGAAGCAAAACAATATGGATTATTTTCCTCTCAAGCTTTCTGGAAAGCAATTAAAATCTTTATATTTCAAATAATAATGTGCAATTATAGATGCTGTCTGGAACTAGAACTGCTCAGAAATCAGCATTCAGCCATGACACAAGAAGAGGCTTATTCATAGTTCACTAAAAATCCACCAAAGTCTTTACATTAACTTCAAGGAGCTTTTCATAGTTGCAAGCTAAAGGGAAGAAAGAATTGAAAACAAGGAAAAGGGAAAACAATACTCACAACTGCAAGTATTAGAGATATAGCCACATTGACTTAAAAATGTCAGACAGCTAAAAAACTGATTTCTTGGTAAAGCCAGTTTCACTGAAAAACTTCACTAAATCCAGACCAAACCCCTTCTACTCTGAGTCATTTCCCTATCATTATTGTTTCTCAAGGCTGAATGCACTTTTTCAAATTTCTCCTGCCTTCTGCAGCTCAGAACCTCTCATCTGCTGCAATGTTAGGTCCTGTGGCATCTTTCTGCCCAGCCCAATCCTGCTCAAACTGTCTACTGGTTCTGCAAGTTAATCATTCACTCTCCCATAACATGTCATTTCCACTGTCAAGACATTTCCTCAACCAACCTCCTTAAACTCTGTTTAAACTTCCTGCTGGCTCTAACATGACCTCTCCACATTTGCTCCTTCCAAAGAAAAGCCAGCCTTATCCCCTGCTTTTTCAATTACTCCATCCTTTCACTCTCAGTCTGAAATATATTTAATTGTGCAACCATATAATACATTTGCCCTGCTCCTATTAGTGAAAATCTAATCAGCACAGATCCTAATGCAATATGGCAACTGCTAATGCAAACATACCCGGCACTGTATCCAGTACATGCCAAGAAAGAAGTGATTTATGTTTTCAGACCNGCCAAACATGTCCCAGCATTTCCCCAGGCACCCCAGTCTGCTCAGGCTGCTGCAGCCAAGTTACCCATCAAAAGGAGATTTACTTGATTTTCTGACTTAGCAGTCAGTTAAGCCAGAAGAAGCCTTACCCCATTGTAAAAACACCAAGGAAGAGTTAAAAATAACTCTCAGAATTCTAACCTGGAAGTAGAGGCAGTTCTAAGGAGCACAAGAAAAGCATGAAACAAAAGCATACATTTACATATACAAACCTCACCCTAAAATTATTGTAATATATTAAATAAATAAATAATAATATAATTATTTATATAATAATTAATTTGTTTAGCATAATATGCTTACTTTATTTTATTTTATAACATAATTAATATAATATAGTTATTTATAAAAAATAAAATCATATAGCTGATATTATTATCCAAATAATCAATACACCTAGGAAACAGCTTTGTCTTTCAGAGGAACCCAATAGTTCTGGACTGTCTGAAATAGCCCCGATCAATAATGTTTCAAATAAAAAGACAGATATCAGACTATTAAAAAAAATAATACCATCGCTGAGGACTTGGTCCTCCTGTTAATAAATCAATAAAAACGAAATTTTACAGCTTCTGTAATCAGCAAGAGACATATCAGTGTATCTCATTAGGCCGGGGTTAAGAATTTGGCAGTGACCAAAGCCCATTTAATATCATTTACTTCAAGGCAGACATGGCAATACAACAGATGCCCTAATTTATTTGTTGATCTTTGTATTAAAATAACAGTTTGCTGGTAAACAGGAAAGGTAATGATGCCAGTCACCCTTGTTAGTGGCTAATAATTGCTTAAATTGTCCACTAATTGACCTGTGCTACTGTTGAAGCACTGGATCATGTTGCAGGGCATGAAGTAAACAAGGCCACTGTAATGTTACTTTAGAGAATGACTTCTGGAAATAGAACTACTTATTGCCATAAATTTTCTTTTCACAGATGAGCAGATTAATTGGTCTGCCAATTAGTCTGCTATTAAGGAAAAAAATGGGCTGCCCACAGATTGGTTGGATCTTCGAACTGTAGCCCCAGTTTGGGTCAAAGGAAACAATCCAACCTGAATCAGTCACATCAGCTATGAAAAATAAGACAAGCATTATTTAAAAACACAAACCTCTGTGGCTGGAGATTGAGGAAAATAGCCAAATAACAAGGTATTAACTCTTCAAGATACTTCAAAATGAAAGAGAGAATGTGATGGAATAGGCCTACTGAGACACATTACAGTGTGGAAAAGTTCTCCAATTAGAAGAAGCAAAACAATATGGATTATTTTCCTCTCAAGCTTTCTGGAAAGCAATTAAAATCTTTATATTTCAAATAATAATGTGCAATTATAGATGCTGTCTGGAACTAGAACTGCTCAGAAATCAGCATTCAGCCATGACACAAGAAGAGGCTTATTCATAGTTCACTAAAAATCCACCAAAGTCTTTACATTAACTTCAAGGAGCTTTTCATAGTTGCAAGCTAAAGGGAAGAAAGAATTGAAAACAAGGAAAAGGGAAAACAATACTCACAACTGCAAGTATTAGAGATATAGCCACATTGACTTAAAAATGTCAGACAGCTAAAAAACTGATTTCTTGGTAAAGCCAGTTTCACTGAAAAACTTCACTAAATCCAGACCAAACCCCTTCTACTCTGAGTCATTTCCCTATCATTATTGTTTCTCAAGGCTGAATGCACTTTTTCAAATTTCTCCTGCCTTCTGCAGCTCAGAACCTCTCATCTGCTGCAATGTTAGGTCCTGTGGCATCTTTCTGCCCAGCCCAATCCTGCTCAAACTGTCTACTGGTTCTGCAAGTTAATCATTCACTCTCCCATAACATGTCATTTCCACTGTTCTGTCAAGACATTTCCTCAACCAACCTCCTTAAACTCTGTTTAAACTTCCTGCTGGCTCTAACATGACCTCTCCACATTTGCTCCTTCCAAAGAAAAGCCAGCCTTATCCCCTGCTTTTTCAATTACTCCATCCTTTCACTCTCAGTCTGAAATATATTTAATTGTGCAACCATATAATACATTTGCCCTGCTCCTATTAGTGAAAATCTAATCAGCACAGATCCTAATGCAATATGGCAACTGCTAATGCAAACATACCCGGCACTGTATCCAGTACATGCCAAGAAAGAAGTGATTTATGTTTTCAGACCCATTTCCTAATGCTGAGTAGCTGCTGGTATCCTCCAGTCAGCTCACCACAGCCTCCGGGTTAAACAGAATGTGACAATAGGGCTCTGACAGCCATATTCACTGGAAAATAAATGTAAAGGAGCCCCAAATATTTATGCTCATATGAAACTATTGAAATATACTGTTAAAGGAAAGTGAATCCAACGTGTGTGACACTACAGTTATGTTTCAGTGGAGAGTAAGAAAGCAAATATACAGGCTTGCGCTTTTTGAGAGGTTTTTTTTTAATTGTGACAGTGTGATACGTTGAGGAGTTGGAACAGAGGCTAGATGGGGTTAAGAGGAATAAAGGATATTTATTGAGGCCTTCAAAGGCCACACCCGGGCAGCACCAGTGCTACAGTCGGGCTCTGCCTGGATGGCTGCAAGAAGGAAGCAAAAGGAGGGCCCAGTCCTGAGATCACACATTTTTATATGTTTGGGTCCATTTGCAAACAGGAGTCCCACTTGCCCACCCTCCTCCTTCCACGTTGTTTATACTTTGAACCTGAAGTTTGGAAAAAGTGTCCTTGAGTCCCCAATTGGAGTAGGATTGTTGTGTCTTCATCACCCTGTGAAAAGATCCTAGCAACCCTGCATAAAAAGCCACACACCAATGCAGAACATAAAACCCAAAAACTTAAAGCATCAGTAAAAAAAAACCCAACAAAACAAACCCAGGTGATAATGGCCAAGCAGTTACAACATTCTGTCTCCAAAACACAAGTACAATAAACAGAATAAATGACAGCAAGCCATCACTGTGCCACCATTTGCCTGAGAAGTGTTTCTCCTTCAGCCACAGGGCCCTCATCAGTCCAGCCTTTGCCCTGTCTCATGGGATAGCAGGAAAAAGAAGCATCATCCAAAACAACAAAACAAAACATGAAAAAAGGACAGCTCTTCTCCAGCCCAGCATGGTGGGAAAGGTGTCACAGTCCCACTGAAGCCTGCCCAGCACAGGTCTCAGCTATGCTGTGCCAGAGTGGGCTCCAGAGAACACACATCTGCTCCTTCAGTGCAACCCCCAGCAGAGCCCAACAGGCAGAAATGGTCCAAAAATGCCTCAGTCTGAAGTGCTTCACTATTCAGCACAACAGCAAGAACAAAAATAAAAGCATGTGAAGGGTGATAAACGAGCAGAGCTGACTCAGAGTGAGGTTACTGACAGGATCTAACATCATGCTGTCACCAAGATTATTCCTACAAAAAGATCATCACAGAGGGGTCCATATGCACAAGATCATCACAGATGCTGACTTTGCCCCTTCTTACAGTTCTGCTCCTCCTCCTCATGTGGAAAAACAGATTGACAAACGCTAATGTGTTTTGTTTGTAGTATTTCACACTTTTTTAGAAACTAGTTTCTTGGGCCGGGGAAGGGGTGAAGAAGAATGATGATAACATCAATCCAGAAAGAATCTATAGATTTTGAATACTTTATATTTAATATTAATTAATGTATCTTTCCAAAGGTCCCTTTGGAATCCATGGCAAAACCAAGGTTTATTTCATCAAAATTATAAAAGCTAATATGGCTGCTGAGGAAGCGCTGCAAAACTAAAAAACTAAACAGGCACCTGCCTACAGTGTTAGATGAAGGAAAATTTGATGTCTGAATTATGTCACCAGTGTCCAAATGCCCAAACAGGTGTATATTGGCATTCATATGCCCTCTCTCAGTAGTTTCTGCAGCTGAGACAGGGATGCTCCAGAACAGCGTCTGTTTTCCATGAACCCCCTCTCTGGCCATCCTCAGCACAGCCAGGGGCAAGGCAAATGAGAGCAAGAGGGATGCAGCACCTTGCACAAAACCTGAGTGAGCATCCATCTGACCCCAGTTTCAGGTCAGACTCCTCCTGCTTTCTCTGCTAGTGTCCAGACTTCATTTAGACTTCCCTCAGGAAAGGCTCAGAGGGGACCTGCACAGGCCTGCGGGTGGCACATGATGAAAAACAATCAAGAGTTTTGAAAATGCAGAGAAATGAGCATTTTCCCCCAGTGGTTCCTGTGGACAGGATGGTCTCAAGGGAAACAAAAGGCAAAAAATTGCCCATGGAAAAACACATCAGAGGCAACTGAGGCAGGTGAGACAACTCCAGGAAGGACATCCCTGGTTGCATTTTTTCTAAAGGGTACAGAAAGGCTGGTGGATTCCCTTGGAGTATCAAACCTTTTGATCTCATAGCAATTTGTCCCCAGCTAGATAGGTAAATATTTCAGTGCTAAGTAAGATCTTGTTGCATGAGTTGCATGAGTTGGATTGGTTAGAAGCACCCCAAAAATAGTCTATAGGTCCCCATGGTAATTTCAGTTGTTTTTTTAAACCTGCAACCATTTTTACATTGTTATTGTAAAAAAAGAAATAAAAAAAAAACCAAACAAACCCTAAAAACCAAACCAACGATTAGTACCTGGTGAATTGTGCACAGAGCCTCACTTCACCTATTTTTAAAGAAGTTCTAATCAAGCTGAGACAGAAAAATTGCACACCTAACTGAGGATCCAGCTGCAATAAGCAGATTGATTAGAAACACATCAAGCTACATTACGGCATGTTTGTTCTTTTATTTACCGTTTAGTCTCTCATCTATTCTCTGCTGTAACTCTTGGTCTCTTCAAAACACAGGATTAAAAGCAAAGGAAATCTCAAATAATGGGATAAAATGAATGTGCAGGAAATGAATGGGTGAATTAGATTACAGCAGATGAAACACTGAGGTCTCAAATGCAAAATGCAGGGAGTTTATTTAATTTGTTACTCTTTTAAAATGAAAATATGCTCACTGACTTGAATTAGTAATTTTCCTGTTTTAAGATATGTTAGGCCATTACAGCTAGGCCTGTTTCCAGAGCAGTGAAATAAATGGAAAACAGCCAGTCTCCCAGGGAACACAATCCCCACTGCATTTTGCCAGCCTAGTGGAACAGTGCTAATGTCAGCTCCAGAGAAAACCATGCTTCTGCTGGAGGGGCTGCATGCAAAGGAATTGAGAATGACTGGCAACAAATACTTCAAATGGCAGAGCAAGGCACTGTGGACTTTCTCCAGTTTTAATGTGCATAGTAAGCACAGACATTAATTGATTTAAAGAAGATGTAAAAAACCCATCATTCCTGACCATTCCCTCTCTCCCTCCTCCAGTTAGCCCTGGGTTTCACAAATAATTAAACTGGAATTTGGTGTAGCTGGGACACAAATCCATGTGAAGCAGTGGAAACAGCAGTCAGGAACCTCCCATCTGGGTTCTGTCAGTATGAGAGACAAACTGCTCTGTCGATTGCTGACCCAAGTCAGGGCATCCCATCCAACACCTCCACCCCTCCAGGCTTCCCAGATATCTTCTTTTGCATGTAATGATCTGACTGAGGGGACTGAAGTCTGCTGGAGGACCACAAGTGTGTGACAGCCCTCTCTAAGACATCAGCAGATCTCAGGGTGTGGGGACAGTGAGTGCCCATTTTGCTGCTGAATCACATCTCTGTGATGGAATGACTCTGACCATTCTGGTACCCAAATATTTCAACTGCTTTCCAGAATGTTATAGTAATAAAAATCCTGCTCACACTGTTGAAAGGGTACAGGAGACATTTCTGCCTCAAATGACATTTGACATCTATTAAGACTGCAACTTCAATGATGATTTGGGAAAACTGTGCCACAGTAAAACGTTCTGGGACTCCTAGGTAAGAAATTGGACCATATAATACCATAAGGCAGATCTTGTTTCCCATTTTAATGTGTCTGTTGATTGGACAGGAGTGACTGGGATGGAAATCTTTAAATTTATTATGGATATTCTACATAAAGGAGGTACATTTTCATCACTGCCTTTCATGTGCAATATCCTAGTATTTTTTAAAGACTTCTACATTTAGACCATGCAAACAAGGCCTCAGAACACCAAAGAGTTCCAGACTCTGACACTCCAGATGCATTTCAAACAGGGAGAAAACACAGTGAAAAGGATGTGACTGGAATAGTCAGTCACAAATCAGCAGTCTAGAAGTACAATCAGTTCAGTGTAGAAAGTTGCTAAGTGATGAGTGTTTGGGATTTCCTATGTATTTTTATGAGCTGTTGCTCTTTCCTCATAAAAAGATTCACATCTGCTTTGAAGGATATGTGGCTGCTGGTGCTTGGCTGGAGCACAACAGCCCAACTCAGTGCTGAAAAGATATAGATATACATTGCCAGTAAAACATAATTAAAGTTGGCATTCCCAGTGACTGGGATGTGGGACCAGGAGCCAGAATGCCTGATCTTAGTCTCTAGCACTGCTGATTTTTTGGCAAGTTGCTACCAGAGTCTGGTATCTTAGTGTGTTCAGCTCGAGGTAGCAATGGCCAGATTTTCGGGGCAGCAAAACTGGCATCCTTGGGGCCAAAACCAGCAGATGGATTTTCCAAACAAACCCATGAAAGCTCGCTGGAGCCGACTGTAGCTGGAAACATGGCAAGTGGCCACAAAATGCTAGGTGTTGAGTAAAAATCTGAAACTTTTGTGCTCTTACTCAGCTGTCACTAGTGAGATCTGTGCCACTGACAGTCCATCCCCAGCCCACTCTTCCCTAAAGATAAACACTTTCTGAAAATCAGCCCTGTAGAGGACAAGATGGAAAGACTTTTGGTAACAACCAATGTTGATGGTCAGCTCAGAATTGCAGCCCTGAGTACTCTCACTTCTGCTTTTTTCTTTTCTTCAAATAAGTAAGCACAGAAAGGAGCATACAAAGTGTTCCACAAACTATAGCTGGTTCTCAGAACCTCACAGGATTACCTGGAGACAGTAAAATGTGGCATTTAATCTTGCCTGTTAAAATTATCAGCCATAAAAAAAGAAAAGACAATTAAGCATTTTGTGAGGACAATTTAGTTCCTACTATAAAATTTTCTAGATACTGTATTCTGAGGCTCCAAAGCCTCATCCTGTCTGCAAAGCCCCCCCAAAAAATAACATTACTAAACAGATTTGAGTAGATGATGAGACCACACAAATGATCTTGTTACAAAAGATAGCCTAGGTCATATTAATGCAATCTTGTTCTGATAAAACTGTCTTCTAACATGCCTTAAGACTTGCTCAGATGCTTTGGCAGCTTAACAGCTGGAAACCCCAAGGAGCCAAAGAGTTTGACCCTTTCTCTTATTTGCTGGACACGGCAATTTATGGCCTTAGGACTCATTTTGATGCCACTGAATTGGATTGTGCATCTTTTCAGACTTTAGGAAAAGACATAAAACAAGGAAAAAAACCCTCTAGATTCAAGCTTTGGTGCTTGTGGCAGCAGTAGGCTGCTTGAACACTTGATCAGAGCAGCAGGAGGGTGTTGGTGGCACCATTTCCCTCGTTCCACTGCAGCTCTGAGTTCAGGGGACTGGTGCTCCCTCCAGCAGCACCACGAGCCCAGATGGAACATTGGGGCAATCCCTGCTGTAATTCATTAATCTGCCTTTCCTGGGCCTTGCAGCAATGGGATACCCACAAGCTTCAAAGGAGTAGCCTAATTTAGAAGGGCAGAATGAGGCCAGGGCTGCATTTGTCTGGTGAAAAGTGCAAACCTGCTCAGAGGGAGGCAGAGCAACTCCTTCCCTCCGCAGTGATGAACCCATATCTCAGCCCCTTAATTACCCTAAAGGCTGATGTTGCTTGCTTAACCACAGACTAATCTCCCTGGGCCCAGGGGCAGCAGTGCAGCTCTCCAGTAGAGCTGGTGCAACAGTTCAGTGGAACCTGTGGAATTGAAAGAACCTGTCAGGCTGATGAAGAGAGGGGGTATTGGCAGGAGCACACAGCTGCTGCTGCAGGATTGCCTGAAGGGTTCCTAAATTCAGTGCACAGCACAGACTGAGTGGGTGGCTTTGTTGGCTGGCTTTCCTTTCTTTAATTTTCTTAATATGCTGTAAGGAGCTTGGAGTTCTTTTTGCATCAAAATGAGCCTACCAATAGCCCCTGGATAATGCCTCTTTTCCTCCTGGGGAAAAACAAAAGGGTTCCTGGAGAAACACTGCAAGGATCAGATGATCTTGTTTCATTAATGAATTACTTGGGATTTATCAGAAACATTCTCAAGATGTTACCTCAGAATATGATGTGCTTGGTCATTATTATTCAAAGTCTGTCATTCCCATGAGTGTGAGTCCCCCAGTCAGCTTGAAAAATATTCACTGCATTATGGCCCTCAAATTTTACAGTATTAACTGCTGCTAAATACAGCTAGGATTTCAGCTTTAGAGCTGAACAGAAATATACAGAAGATTCCACCTTCCCTGATGTGCAAGCCAAGAGACAACGCAGAATAGAGGCTTGATTGCAAAGAGGGGAAAAATAAACACAAGGGGAGTAAAATCTAGAATGCATGAGCCAGAGTCAAACAGGCATGTACTCTGGCAGAATTAACTCAGGCATCACTGCACTGTTTCCTGCTATCCTTATCAACTCACAAGACATCACACTTTTCTCCATGGCCCCAAAGGGGAGTTTCAGCTGTCCACCAACAGCTCACACAGCACCAGCAAGGAGGCAAAAAAAAACAGAAGCAGAAAATGACTTCATTCTCCAGTTTGCTATTTAGAGCTGTAAGGGGCTTGCAGGGGAAATAGAGAAACTGCATCATTATTACAGTGTTGCTGCTTTACCCAGGACCAGGCTGAGCTCCCCAGAGCCTAGAAGATGACTGCTCTCTTCCTCATCATGACAACTGCAGACATGGAGGTCAGAAGCCTTTCCAGGGCCAGCAAGAAGACTGCACCACAAGTGTAAATTTTCCAAAGTTGCCTACACCAGGGAAAAGATTCCCAGCAGAGCTGTAAAAGTAATAAAAATAAACTTTGATGGACACAAGGAGGACTAAATAGACTTAGTTCTACTTGGAAAACCACTAAAAGTTGTAAGGAGTAGCCAAAGAGGATGAACCTTCTCCTTTCAAGCCTTTTGCTGAATTGTCTCCCCAGACTCAGAGCACTTCCTATATGGCCAGAGTTACCTTTTCATAACCTGGGTGCCTTTCTTTGGGAATCAGGAACCATTGGGATTTCAGTGTGCTTGGTAGAGCAAAGGTGGGCACTGGGAGCAGAAGGCTGGACTGGTTTTGTTGGTTTTACCCAGCACCTCCCTATCACAGAGTGCTGCTCTGCTGGCCCAGGAAACACAAGCAGCAGCTACCTTGAGCTTTACAGCATTAACTGTGCTCTCAGAAAGAACTAAAGCAGCCTGAAGATGGATAGATTAGCCCAAGCAAGGAATGTGTTGTAAGCAGAGAAGGCAAAAGGTGGATTTCTCTGGAGGCAGAGGGAGAATACATTTACATATGAAAATCTAATACACAGTGAAAAAGGGAAAGGGCATTACATAAATAATGCGAGGGAAGAAATGAAAAAAATGTAGTTTTAAACACATTCTAAAAATGGTTTCCAGCATCTGCAAGCATGTTGCTCAGCCAAGCAAAGACCCAGAGGCAACAGGCTTGAGTCAGGCAGGCACATACAGAGACATGGGGGGCCCTGCAGAACATCACTCATTCACACTGATCCTTTCCAGTTCCCTTCACCTGTAGGGTGATGGCAGAGTGTATTGGGGGTATCTCTTTTAATCTGGCTTTATCTTTAACAACTTGTAGACATTTTCTACTGGCCACAAGTGGGCTCCTCAGCTAGACAGGCTCCTGGTGCCACCCACTGCCAGCATGAAAGTGGAACACGTATTGCTGGGAAGGAGCAAGAGCACAATGGGTGTCCCTATGGGTGATGGGGTGCCCTGATGCTCTGGATCTCAAGAGGACACAGGTGCAGGACTCAGAACAAAATTGGAAAGTAGGAAAGGAACTTTTTTTTGTGCTTCAGCTCAGAACTTTAGTCTGCTCAGCTAAAGAGAAGAGCTGAGGTGTCCCCGCTTCAGGACTGAATGCCAGCTGTTCACTTCAGCTGGAGATGTGGCTTTTCCATTTATATGTGGCACATCCATACACTCCCCAGATCCAAATAATGGCAGCTGGCAGCTTGGCCTGGCAGGAACCTGCACATCCATTTGCGCTCATTTCCCCTTTGGGGACGAACGATGAGATCGCTCTGTAACTCTTGATACACGAGAGCTTACACTAAGCCAGCTGCAGTGGCACCTTTTGGCTGCTTCATTGATTTCCACTTTACTGGGTTTGCAGGTTATACTGCTTCACTTTTACAGGATTTTCCTGTCCTTCCATTCAAATTGACTGAAAAGGTACAAGGCAGTTTCCTCTCTTCCCAGTGAGGCAAAGGCGCCTGCGGGGCTCCAGTGGCAAAGCAGGGCACAAAGTCAGCAGGCACCGTGCAAGGCTGGTGTCACCAGCAAGGCAGCAGCTCTAAAATGGACAACCATCAGATTCCAGAATCAGAGAGAGAGGACCCTGTTAATGAAGAGTTGTTTTACACTCTCCTGTGGTTACTGTCTGGGCATAAGAAAGGCAAGAGTGGTGTCAGATTCCTCAGAAGTGGCTACCTGTCCCCTGAAGCCAGTGGGAGCTTCCTGCCTGCTCTGGATTTGCTACTCAAAGTCACCCAAAAGTACCACATGAGCAAAACCAGACTAAAGTAGATCTGTATCCATTTCCTCCTTGACAGATGGTGTCAAGGCAGGAGAGGCTGAGCTGTTCTAGTCAGTGTCAAAGGGTAGTTAAAACAGAAATGAAACATGGAAGTCCATTTGCACAGCAAAGTCTGTAGCTTCAGTTTTGACAGGCAAATAAAGCAGGGACTGTATGTAACACCTGAACTATTTCTGAGGAGAAGAAAACAAAAAGAAAAAAAAGAAATAAAAAAGGAGTGATTTATTAAACAAAAACCTTAATCCTCAGGGAAGATCTTATGGCCAAGAAAATGCTGTCTGCATCTGAACTTCCTCCCCTTGACTCACGGATGAAAGTTGTGTACCTGCAAGTTGCCTTCAGTGGGACTGGAGGGGACTTGTTGGGTAGCTGAGTGCACTAGGCACCAGCAGGAAAAAGCTTTTTTCCCTGTGGTTTATTTTTTTGTCTTATAGAAGAATAAAAAACCGACCATGTCTCTACATGAAGAAAGAAATTGCAAAAGCTCTGCTCTGCCTGTCATCAGTGGAGATGGATCTGTTCTTTTATTTACGCTGCATGACATCCAGGCAAGAAGCAGCTCCACTGAAATAAATTAAGGTCACTCTCTGTCAGTGCAGATGTGCTCCTGGCTGTTAAGCAGCAGAATATGGCATAAGCCCCTACCTCCACTCCAGGGAAAATTTTGCTGTGAAAATGAAGATACACTGCAGATCCTGAAGGTGATGGTAATTAGCGCTGGAAAGGGGATAATCAGCAAAATTTCCTCACAGGAGTAGGACCACCACAAGCAACTGACATCTCTCCTTGTGCAGAAGTGAAATTCTCCAGGAGAATATAAAAGTACATGTTTCCATCCGAGGAGCATGAGGGAGAAAAGTCGGAAGGACATAAATTTCAGGAGGCCTCCAAGGATTGAGGGAGTTTTTTGTTGCTGTTTTAGGAAGAAGCAGCTAAAAAAACCCATCATTTCCTAAAGAATTCTGTTTGGAGACAATCTTATTGCCAAATCAACTTTGAAACATATTAAGCTAAGAAGGCATAAGATGCTCCTGAATAAGAGTTGCTGGAGAAATGTTCTATTGCACTCTACATTCACAGTCTGCCTCAGATGCAAATGAAATCTCAAGTGCCAGCAAGCCCCAGATAGAAGCTCTCCCCAAGCACTTTGCAATGATGGGTTTAAGCTGTGACAGCACTGTGACCACACCAGCTGATGTCAAGGTGCTATTTCCCTCATATCCTTGGCCATTAGGAACATTGCCAGGAAGCAAAATTAGAGTTGACATGTAACCAAGGGCCAGGACTGTCTAACTTTCTACCTTGAGCAGTCAGATTGAATTTGAAGATCTTAAAGGTAAAAACTTTAATAAACAGTCCCTTTTACTGCATGGAGGAGCCTGACTTCAGAAGGGAGAGGTGCCACAGAACACTCTGGGCAAACTGAGATTCCAGTGATCTGCAGTCTCCAGGGCAGGCAACCCTCCTGCAGGGAATGAGGGGTGCAGTTCCAGCAGGTTTCCAGCTCTGTTTCCTGCTTCTCCCCAGGAAAAAGAGACAGTCCCATCTTTTGGAAGATGGCACCTGGGCCAAGGCTGGGTCACAACATTTTTCATTTCTACTCTTGACTCTCTGACAGATCATGCCCCAATTGGTGGAAGGCAGGTAAAGCTCCCTGAGGCTGAATGACTTCTCCTGTACCCAAGAATCAGGCACCTTCCTGTTCTCTCTGCTGTTGTGACACCCAGCACAAGTGTTTCTAAGGGAACAGGACACAAGGCTGATCAGTGTCATGCTAAAATCATCACAGCAGTCAGACTTTAATAACTATGAAAATTGAAAACTCTTAGTGATGCTCCTTTTGGGTAGGTGGAGGCTGTGGTGAACCAGAACTTGCCCTGTTGTCATTGTCTGTGTCACACCTGTTTTGTAGTCACCCAAGGATTTGGTTTGTGCTTGGCTATAATAATGAAGCACATCCATCTTTTTAATGTTTTGCCTACACACTGTAGCACTGGCTGAAGTAAATTTTGAAGTAAATTTTGATATTTTCAAACAAAATTCCACATAGGAAGACCTACAGAGACTTATCCTTTCCTTCTCTTTTAACTGACCACTGATCTTTGCCTTTCTTTGTTCCTTTCCTTCCCCACCATACTCTTTTTCCATCAGTGATAAAGTCACAATAAA
This sequence comes from Anthoscopus minutus, assembly GCA_013399455.1. Lineage (NCBI taxonomy): Eukaryota > Metazoa > Chordata > Aves > Passeriformes > Paridae > Anthoscopus > Anthoscopus minutus. The sequence continues at coordinate 271,810 of VWYI01041005.1, forward strand.
GTAGAGAAACAAGAAAAAAAGAGAAAGGGAGAATAAGAGAAAAATAAGTGAGCTTGTATGAAATTTATAATAAAACACTCTTTGAAAACCTGTGGTATTAGAAAAAAAAATCCAAATTAATTGTTTTTCACCCATCTCCAGTTATCTTTCACATTTAGCAGCAGCTAAGACTAAAACCATAACCTCCAAGTCAGAGCACAGAAACCAGGAGTGTGTTATCATTTGCTGAACAGGTGATAAGTAATTTGACCCTTGAAGTAATACCATAGGACACATCTGGAAATTGTCACTTGGGGGTGACATCAGTCACTAAAGAACCAACCTTCCTGGTGAGAGTGACTTTTTAGAGAGCTCTTTGCCACTGTTCAAAATTCCCCTGAATTTTCTTCCCTTCCTGCCTACAAAGTGTTTAATAGAAGTTTACCCCTGCATTAGGGCACCAGCCAAGCAATTTGTGCCTACATTTCTTTGTAGGTAAAATTAAGCAGAACTGGTAATGAATGTGCCCCATCACCCTTTCCTTCCATCCTCAGAGTGCAGAGGAGCCAGACTGCATTGAAAGAGCAAAGCCAACCTCTACAGGGCTGCTGGCATGAGCAGAAATTTGCCTTCATCCCAAACCCCTTCTTCTTGCCCTCCAAACAAGCTTTGCACCCTTTTCTCTGTAAGCTGGAGAAGTCAGGGTGACATGGCTCTTATAAACATGTACACAGTGCCACAGGCACCCGAGGAGCATGTGAGCAATCTGTGCAGGGCCAGAGGGAAAATTTAATCTGAGTGCCCTTGTGTCAAAGAAAAGTTTGCAGCAGCCAAGTCCCAGTCACTCATGAATGCTGGCTCCTCAGAGCAAAGCAGAAGGAGCAGGAAGGTAAGTGCAGGGCACCTCAGAGACAAAAGGACTGAAAACAAAATGAAAACGAAAAAAAATCAATTCAGCTGAACCCAGGCAGGGCAGGCAAAGAACAAAGGGTCAGAAGACAAAGCTGGAAACAATAGACCAGCAAGATTAACATCAGTTACGAGGAAGAGCTGAGGCACTGCTGAAGGAGAATGGAAAGGGCTTAAATTATAAAAACTAGAAGAGATTCCTAATTGGGAATCCTGACCTGCAGCTTGATCGGCACAGCTCTCACACACTGCTGCACTGAGTGAAAGGCCTCACCTCAACTTTGATTCTTTGGCTGCAATGATGGTCACTTATCACAGCTCTTTCTTTGCCATTAACAGAGCCATGCAAATGAGATCTAAAGACACCCCTAAACTTTTTACATCTTTGTCCTGAGTTTTGCACATTTCTTTCCTGCCTTGGCCCAGAGAAGATCTGGTATCTGGGGGTAATACTGCTCCCTAAAAGTGTAGGACTCTCTGCCCATGGCCATACAGAGCAATAAACACAGAAAATGACCCTGATAACTGGGCAGACATGGATAAGCAACTTCAGAATCCACTCAGGCTGCAATTTCTAGTGGGAAAACCAGGCCGTATTAAGTGATCATGAAGTCCAGATGAATCAGTATTTTCTCTTTTTCCTATCCTCAGACATCAACAAAGTGCCACAGTGTGTACCAATATGATGTGCTTTACCCTAGAGGGAGGTTAGTAGGGCTGGGAGGAAATGATCTTTAAACCAATGCTATCCAAAAGTTTGAACAGTCAAGAAACACTGCAAAACCAGGATGCTGAAGAGATTAATTGGGCAATCTCACATGGAGACAAAACAAATTTTCCTGCTGTTCTACAGTGAAGCCTTTCTCAATTCTCCCCTTGAAGACCTTAGCTTCTTTAGCTCTGTGATTACTGTAAAGAGGATTAGTTAAGCAGAGGTAGTCAAAGGCCTGCTCTGGGCAAGTGGCAAACTGAATCAAAGGCACTTAACATTTCTTAGCTACACAGGCAAAGCTGACCTTGCTGTCCCAGGGATGAGGAGTTACTGGAAGCAGAAAGATGAGCACACAGGGCTGGGCTGGAGAGGGGTGATCCTGCCTGACCAGGGCAATTTTCTGTTCCTGCTACTGCAGATTGAAGGGAAGAGGTGGGACAGTAACCTCTGCTGTCGGTGGGGAGAGATGTCTGAGGCACAGAACAGCCACAGATAACACAGCTCCTCCCTTGGGCACAGCTCAGGTCTCCAGAGCTCTGGGGATTTCTCTGCTGTTGCTTACAGCAACTCCCAGCCCATGCACAGTGCCCTCCACACCCTGCCACCACCACACCTTCTCTTCTATGCAGGAGTTCCAGAAAACATCTCTTGTGACTGAAGCACATAACTCTATACCCAGAGAAATTTAAACGCATTAAAAATTTCCTCCAGCTCAGGAACTCAGGTATGTAACCTCTCATACCTGCCTGGCACCACACTGAATTGATTCAAAGCCTGAGGCATCTTGTAACAGCCAATGTCACACTGGGTAGCAGGAATTCCTCTAATGGTCTATTTATACCAACACAACTTTAAAAAGAGCTTTTATTTCCATTATTCCAATATGGATGCTTTATTATTCTCAGAACAACCTTTCTCTCTCCCGGGATACTTCACACTAAAATCTCAGCCAGGAGATTTACAAGGGACAGACAATAGTGTTTTTCATGTTGCTTTAGAAGTCAGAGAGAGTGTGTTTCCCTCGGTATTAAAGCTTAGGAGCTATGCACTTAAAGAAAAAAATCTTGATGGGAAGGATGAAAGTAATGTAAGAACTTTAAGAGAGCCCTGCAGCTCATTTTTAGGTTGGACTGTTGAAATCTGTTGCCTTTGTTTGCTTCTCATCATTTGGTTTCCTGAACTCCTGTAAAAGAGACCATGAGCTTCAGCTCCTGCTCCATGTTCCCTCACTGCTCCCAGGTGCTGAGCTGCTCCTGAAAGCACAGGAGTGCTCCCATCCTCTCCTGACACAACTTGGGCAATTGTTGTCTGGATGCAGAACACCATTGTCTCTTCATGGAAAGATTCTACTCTTCTTTTGACCAAGAGCAGTCAGCTCTAGGGTAGAACTCTGCACTAGGGGATGCACTTTCCTATGGGCTGCAACCAGAAGAGATTTGTGTAGGATGCAGTAAGCATTGAAAGGGAACTGAAGTTTTGTGTCTTTATACTTTTGGGATGACAAAAGAGTATAAAAAAATACCCTTAAAGTGGAGCTTCTATGGTGCTCAGTTCTTTCCAGTCTTCTTAGCAATGCACCCCATAAAGAAACACTTTTCCAGAAACACTGGAAAAGGCCCCCCAAAAAAGCATTCCTGAACCAGAGAGCAGTCATTCCTTGTTGCATGGCCATGGCAGAGCCCCCTCCTGCACCCAGAGATGCCTTACAAGCACATCCAAAGAGGAATTGCAGACTAAGCCTTTATACACATGGAGGCATTCACTTGAAGAAGTAGCCAGGGTAGCATAAGTGTTTGCTTCCATTCTTTTTCATTTGGCAGAGAAGACAGAAGTGAGACTTGACAGTAATATAACAAACATGCATTTATAGGATTCCTATTCCCTATGGAATCGTATTTGGTTCCCTCCTCTGGTAGGAAACTTAGCTTGGAAGCAAAGATGAACTGGCTTGCTAGACAGAAGAATAAAACAGATAAAGTGAATTGCAAGCCATGCATTTATTCAGATGCACATTCAGTCTGAAAGGAAATCTGGCAGATGACGTCCCCAAGCTTCTGAGGACCCAACCATCACCACCACAGGAATTTCTAGGTGCAGTGCTTTTTTCTCCAGTACAGCTGCTGTTACCAAAAGCATCTTACACCAGTGGCTACTGAACTCAGTTTCTTTCCCTTAGAAGAAATTTATACCCTGGTCATCACCTCTGCTACTTCAGAAAGGTTATTTTCACATGCAAAGGCTGAATTTACACTTGCATGTAAAACATGTCCTGGCCTTCAGTTACTATCAGTTACGTCCTAATGCTCAAAAAATTTATGCTTAATAAAAGAAACAGAAAAGCAGCTTTTAGCCCTGGCAGTATATTCCTCCTCTTTCTTCATATCACAGAGTTTGGGTAAAATTCCAAGTAGAAGAAACAGGCTTCAAAAGGTCACTTCTCACACTTATGACCATGCTTCCCACAAGAAATAAAAACCACTAATCCCAAACAAATAACAGAACAAAACAAACAAACCCCATAACACAACGAAAAAATCCCACCCAAGTCACATTTATTCTATTTTAGTGGCTTCACTCTCCTACTAACTCCTTCAGGTGTCCTGCAGGATCAAATTCAAAGAATTTGAAGGCACTGCCTCCACAAAACAAACTAGAAAACAGCTTTAAGAGACCACTTTGGAATCTGTCCAGGACTTAAATCCTTCATAGCACCTGGAGCATCCTGGTGACACAGAGAGCAAGTTCAATTACCCACTAGCCCAGAGTTATAGTGCAACATCAGAACTTGAGAGACAGCTTTTGGGGGACTTGTTTTCAGGCACTCTGTTACCTGCTATTCCACTCTTTAAACATAGAGCCAAAATTTGTACAAGTTTTCAGATTTTTTTCTCCTGCTCTCTGCTGGCAAGAGGGTGAGAGAAAGAGACACAGAGACACAGAGAGAAAAACACAGAAAGAATGCAAACAGAAAATCAAGGGACCTTGCCCAGTGTAATCTGTTTCTTCATTTCACATCATCTGATTTGAGGTGAAGCAAGAGGGAGCATTCATTTAAGCAGCTATAAAGAAAAAAAGATTGATCGAAAAGTAATTTTTGCTCTGTTTCTTATGGAAAAGAGTCCCAGGTGTCTGTTTTTCTTATATTTTCTTTTTAATGGCTGTTTCCTTTTCGGGCTGTAAGATATGAGGTCAGCTCCAGGTCAAATTACACTGAGCCTGAGATATTCAGCGACTTCTAACCCATCTGTGGGATTCCTCTCCCTCCTGTATTGCACTGGGCTTTCCCTTCTGGCACCCCAGCCTATTAGAGGCTTAAGGCACAAATTTTCATTTCTGCCTTTAGATGGCACGGTGGATGCCTCACTTGCAAATCAACAAATGACATCCTACTGAAGGAACATGTTAAATCAATGAGTAAAATACCTGTCTTGGTACATCTAGACATGTTTAACCTTGGAATTACTGACTGCTGGCAAAAGTCAGAGCATACAGGATAAGCTTAAACCTAAGAGTGTCTCCTACAGCTTTTCATGTATGTGAATATTGAGGGTCAGTTGCTTTTCTCTCACAAAGAAAATAAAATTTAAAAAAATAAGACTCTGAGAATATTGGGGGCTAAAAATACCCCTGTTGCCAGATCTTGGATAAAATCCAAGCCTCTTGAAAGCTGCCTTATGGCCAGTGTTTAGAGGGTAAAGGCTTGCACAGATTTTACATACAGTTCACACTGTTACCTGACATCTTGTGAGAGTTAATTTGCCTTTACAGTAAGATATGGAAGGGAAAACAGAACACATTTTCTTAAATGAAAATACTGCGGGGGAGAAAAATGAGGAATAATATTTAAGGAAGGAAAATAATATAAACCCACAACTTCAGAAAAATCCCTCAGAAATCTGAACAGCCCAAGAGAGATGAGTTCAGGCTGTAAAATGAATTTGCACTTCTTTGTGCTCCCTGCAAAAGCCCTCCAGAAGCAGCAGTGATTCCAGTTGCTTAGAAAATGGTTCATAAGAGCAAAGTGAAAACAAATCCTCTTAATCTTGGGCCCTACTCCTACTTATTCATCCCCAAAAGTGGTACAAACCTCAATGCTCGTAGTGACCATCACCATCTGAGGAGGAGAACACCACCCTACATTTGCACGTGAAAGATACTCATGTGAATATTTTGAAAATACTCTCATGACTGAATCTCCATTTCCAGCCCTGAGCTCTACCACAAGCAGTTAAGAACGACCAGGAAAACTTCCTACAAAGGCTAACCATTGTACTAACTCTTAAAAGACCAAAACAGAAACCAAAGGTTCTTAATCCATCTTTTAATGAAGAGGCCCTCCAGGGTTTTGTTTGCCTTTTAAGGACCTGAACTGCAGCTCAGCAGCTGCACCCTGTGTGAAATATTACAGCATTTGTTTGTAACTGCTGGATGAGGTGCCTGATGATTCTAAGGAGGTCTGGCTACTGCTTCAAGCACTCCACAGTTGGAAGGTGACAGAAATGTGTATCCAAATTTAAAATATTTGCACATTTTCAGGAACGAAGGGCATTTGTATCCAAAACTCACTTCTCAGTGGATTCTTCATAATAGAATATGAAGAAGAATGACAGAGAAACAATTTTTAACACTGAGATGACAAGTTTGGGGTTTTTTTTCTCACAGGAACACAAAATCCTTGTTCGGATTCATAATATGTGGGTAAAGTGGAGGACAAAGGTTCAAAAGACAGGTACAAGCATCTCCTGATGTATTAAAGCTAGAAAACTTGCTTCCCAGGGACCTTGACTAATCAAAAAAAAATAAAACAATGGAGGCTGTAATGGGTAGCTTCTGTCAGGCTCCAGGAAGCTCCTGTTTGGAGTATACAGCTAAAAATCCTTCAGCTGAGAGCAGGCCAAAGAGGGCAGGAAGGGAACTGGCTGGCTCAAAGACAGCTAGAAAAGTGAGTAAGGAGTCAGATATTATCTTCAGGCTTTAAAGAAGACAGTGATTGAACTAAATAAAAGCAAAGATCAACAGGAAAAATGAAAAACAAAAATTAGAAAGCTTTTTAGCTCATTCTCTATTCCCCTATGGGCTGATCCTCCAAGCTTGGGCATGCACAGTTCTGGTCTTCTGCTTGCTCCTGGGGAATCTTTGGGATCAGTTTCTAGATCTTAATACTCCAGGTGGTAAGCATCATCAAACATTCAAGAAGAAATCTCTCCACCAAGAAAAAAATAACCCTGACATGTTCCATATGCACTGAGCTGGCATCTGGATATAAAATCTGCAACACCTAACTATGCCAAAAACCTTCCTGAGACTCCAGAAATAAAATTCCTAAGTGTGCCCTCAACTTGACTGCCAGAGGAATCTTTTTTATCCCTTCTTTTGATCCTCCCACACAAAAGTTTCCAAAGATGGAGCAAGCACCCAATTTCACATTTGGCAGTGCTAGAAACAACACTGCAATGGTCTTGATATTTTTTTGACATTTCTCCTTGTCTGGATGCTAATTCTGCACACAGGGCAGCTCTGCCTGCATGGGGCAGGGGCTCAGTGCAGACTCCAATGCCTGTGGATCCAAAGGAGTCAAGCATGAGCTATAACTGCAGCCACAGCAAGTTTCTCATGTGCTTCATCAAAACTTATACCTTGATACCTCCTTGTTATTTTTCTTATATTTCCTGCTTTTTTTTTTTTTGGTTTGGGTTTTCTTTGTTTGTTTTTTGCTTTTTTTCTTAAAAGAGCACAAAGTTTCTGTGAGACAATCAGAGCATGACTTCTCTCTAGCTGTTTCATCATGCTAAACATGCCACCCGCTTTTACACATCCTTTTTTCTTTTTCTGATTATTTCCCTTTTGAATAAACTCTCCATTATCAAAATAAAATAACATCATTTACAAAGCACCACCTCAGCAGCATGCCTCAGCTTTCATTTCACAGGGCTATGCCAGCAGCCACAAACAGAATCAAAGCAGCCAATTAAAAATCCATATTCATTAACAAACATCATGTGTGCTATAATGCCCTGCATTGACTGTGGCACGGCAGGAGATGGGAAACTCGCTGAGTTTTCCTGCTCTCAGTCTGAAGCATTGTTTTATTAGAGGAAGGCTTTTACCTTTGCTCCTCCAGGCCAGCAAGGACAGCATCCTGCAAGCCCACAGGGCTGGGGCAGCTGCTGACCTTTTGCCTTAGAGAGATGCCGGACACAGCACCTTGCCAGGATGAGGAGCACACAGGGAAGACCATGAATGCGTGCCAGACCTTCCCCACTGAGGTCTTTGGGTACCAGCAGGGCCAATGGCAGTGGAGTCTGGAGCATTGTGAGCAGACAAGGTAATAAACTCTGCATATGCTTGATTGATGCAACTCATCGGCTCAGCAGGGCCAGGTCCAAGCTGCTGCACTGAATTACCAAATTGCCCTGGCTCCAGAGGAGCTGCTTTGATTTACACCATCAACACTTTACTGCCGCAGACAGTCACATGTATAAGTACAATATTTCAGACCTATACAATGAAATTATATGAAGGCGTGCCAGGGTTATTTATTTATTTGTACCCACAAGCCTGAGATTTACAACTCTTTATAAATACAAGCTGGGCAATTTGCTTTCTATTTTTAGCAGGAATGCTTTGTGCAGGAAACAGCTGTCAGCCACTGGGAGCTCTGCTCCTCGGAGTAGCAGCTTCAGACAAAGAGAGGCCTCTTAGAATTCAGCTGGAACTAGGGTCACTGCTTTGTGATGGAAAAGAAGCTGGAGATAGTACACAGCAAGAAAAAATAAGCAGTTAACAGAATAAACCCCAGCAAAATGGGCTGGAAAAGCTCTAAGGAAAGGACCTTTACACAAATATATTGCATATGAGTGTGACTGTCTCATTCTTCCCAAATAGCTTCAGAGCCCAGTTCTGTCCAATTCTCACCAAGTTCAGCAAACATGCACAAGACTTGGAGACAGTCTATTCTTACAGCCTCAAGGTAGACAAGCAGCTGGGTATTAAATGAGAGATTCTGCTGATATCCCCACTGTGGAAAAAACTGTCACATGCCCTTTCAGAGCTAAAGCTGTCCACACCAAACACATGCATCAGCAGGAAACCAGATCCCAGCAGCTCTGCCACCTCCCTCGGTGCAGACACCCACCTTGGCAGACGAAGGAGGAAGGTGTTTCCCCAGGATGCACCCGTGCAGTGATGAACACCACTTTCTGTTCAGCCCCTGGACGCAGGTTTGCTGCAGCAGAAAAGGGCAGGGGACAGAGGGGGAGCAAAAGAGAAATGGAGATCATTAAATGGCGCCCCAGATGTAGAAGTGAACAACTGTTAATTGTGGGAACACGTCCTTTTATTAAAATTGGTCACCCGCTGTAAACAAGCACAATCCCCAACCAAACAGGCAGCACAGGTCTCCTTCCCAGACTGCACAAGGGCTGCAAGACTAATGACATGCAGCCAAACCTGCACCAGCAAATTTAGCTCTCTTTTTAAACCCCAAGATTTACTGCAGAGAGTTTAACTGCGCTGTAATTGTGCTCTCACTCATGATAAATGTCCCCCTGGGCCACAGGATAGCAGTGGGGCTCCAGTCAAGGTAAAGCCAATTGCACCCTGCATTACACTTGGTACAAGCCTTCACAGTGCCAGGCAATGGCAAAGTGCTACAAATTATATTTATTAAGCTTTGCTCTGGAGGATTTAGAGGTGATTTTTTAAAAAATCTGTTATGTGTTTGGGACTGCATCTTCTCTAACTGAAAGAAAAGTTAAAAAAAAGAAAAAAAAAAAGTAGAGAAAAGAGACCAAGATTAAATCCAGAAACCTTCTCCAGTGAGGGCATGGAAATGTGCCATTTCCCCTTCAAATTACATACTGGGAGGAAGGCAGATTTAGATTCCAGATTTATGCTGAATTTAACATGGGTTAATCCCTCAGTTTTGAAACCACACCACTTTGGCCACCTGCTTCAGCCATAAACTACATGAGTCAACCAGAATGTTTTCTTTGTTTGTGCTGTGGCTGCATTTAATAAACAGCAAATGAAAATTATGCTCTTTCAAAATGGGTTCTGGGAATTTTAAAGACTATGAGAGGTCAGGACCTCAGTTAGATGTCTTATCTCAACCTGAACACACACAGCAGGGGTAATGCTACGCACAGCAGGCTCCAGTTGCTAGAGACAATTTAAATCTTTGTTTTGAAGTAAAAAGTTTACAGCCTGGAAACTAAATCCAAGCTTTTGGTTTGTTTTTTGTTTGTTTGTTTCTATGTTTTAATTAGGTAGATGTATTGCACACATATCCAAAGTCAGACTTTTATTTTCAAAGAGGTGTGAGAGTTCTCAAGACCATACTTTAATTAATTTTTTAAAATTTCCCAAATTCTTAGAAATGCTCCATTTTCTCCAAGGCAAATCACACCTTACAGAGTCATAGGAATAATCAATATAGTTTTTGCTGTTCTCAGGAGACAACTGCAGCAGGTTTCTTCTTTCATTTCCTTAGCATCTCAAAGTCCTGCAGCTGCTCTTTCTATACCTCAACCATTCATTTGTTCTTTCTTACACCAGCTTCACCACTCTCTGATGTTTTTCAACCCCAGAGGCAAAGAAATATAAGAAAGAAAATCTCTGCCAAACCCAGCAGCTGGTGGGGTCAATTCTCTTGGCAGAAGAAAAGTGGGAGGCAGCAAAAAGGAGCACAACCCCATCAGCTAGAAGTCAATGGCCATCCCACATCATTTGCATTAACATTAAGTAGTGTGGGAGGAAGGAGATAAATCAGCAAACCAACTTTAAAGAACAAAAGGAGAAGGCTGGGATCACTTTTGCAAGAGGAGGTGAGTTTTTCTTGCCTCTTGGAAAAGCAGCATTGCATTAAAGGCTCTGTGGCTCAGCACAGATGTGATGCTCAGCAACATGACTGCCACTCTTTGGATCTGGAACAGCACTGGTTAGGAATCTTGGAAAGAGGATTGGTTTGGGGTGTTTTGTGGCTTTGGCTTTGTTTGTTTTCAATTACAAAATTGTTATTATTTATGCTTCGTAACACTTATTAGAATCATTATTATAGCAATAATTTTCACTATGCAAGTCTGTTTCAATTTGCAATAAGCTAAAATCCCCACAAGTCAAGTCTGCTTTGCCCACAATGGCAATTAATAAATGATATCCCTTTCTTTCTCTTGACCCATGAGCCTTTCCTTTTTATTTTCTCCCCCTGTCCTGAATAAGAGGAAGCAGTTGTGTGAGCATCTGGCTGCTAACCAAGGTTAACCCACTAAACAACTATAAAACACCATTTTGCTTTTTTAATTTAAATATTACAATACAAATACATCCTATTTTCTACTTCAGGATTGAAAAGATCAATCAAAATTAAGAAGATTAGAAGTGTATAGCTTTGCTTAGTAGATGCCAAAAGCACTTAAGCAAAATACCAGAAAGGCACACTCCATTTAGCCACAGCTTTGAGACTTGTGGAAATGCACAGAAATCTGTTGTGGCACCACTTTTACCCTTCTGAACACCATAGCAGTGAATCTTAGAAACAAAACCCATTGACAAAGCAGTTTTTCTTGGAAAGAAAGGAAAGTCAGCATGTCTGGAATGGTTCCTTTCTCCTTTTCTGTTCTGGAAAGTATCTTGAATATTGAAATGAACATTTCCTCTTCCTTTTGAAGGCATCCACTATCATCATAATGGATAATATTTGCCTTGACTCATGACTGAGACCTAAACAATCTCTCACTGTGTGTTACACCCTGGTGTCCTGCTGCTCACTCACTGCCATCCTGCCTCTGCTCAGAGGAGAATTCCTCTGAGCAAAGCTCCGAAGATCTGAGATGCTATTCAGAGCAATCAACACTAACCTCAGCATCTATTCTGGCTCTCCAGCAACCACAGAAGTGATAAACACCATGCAAATTTCATACTGAACAGAAACTCAATGAGCTGCAAGCAAGCAGCTCAGATCTCTCACTCTGAATATCACTCGTGCTGTCTGGCCCTCAATCCATGTTCCTTCCCCTCTAAAGCTTTGGCATGTTCAAGCCAATCACTCGAAACAACCCCACTGGCAACCTTCCCTCAGCTCTCACCCAGGAAACAGCAATTTCCACTCCTGGTTGCTTATTATGCTACTGCAACTAAAGCAGGGTTGCACAGAAAATATTTTCTACTTACAAAGAGAGAGTCAGATCAAATTCTAAACCTTCATGGGAAGGCAGGAAATTCACTCAGCCATTTTCATTCAATTTTCATTTTTATGCTACTATAAAAACATGAAAATGGCAGTATTTTTATATAGCAGCTTAATGATAAGTATCTAGAAATTTCAAGCAGAAATATTAAATTCATGGAATTCCATTTGCACCTCCTAGATGAAGTACTGTAACAGAACTGAGGTAGAACATCACTCCTCAACATCCAGGATCTTTTATGCTACCTTGTCAGATCAGAATCAGTCTGCAGATTTGTGGTTTCTTTAGGCCTTGCAGCCATGATAGTTGATGATTCAAGTTCACAACTTAGCACTAAGGATGAGAGGTCTGACCCTAGAAATCTGGTGCAGAATGCCTTTATGTTGGTGCCCATCAGGAGAACTTGGGAACGAATTCCACTCCTTTGCAGAGGACTTCAAAGCTGGGAAAGGTACTAGAAAAATCTTGTAATCTCTGGAAGACCAGAAGGCGCTAATCCACGGGAATCCACCATCCTAAGAACATCCAAATAATGATTTGATTTAAATACCCACGTATATTTTGATGGAATGTTATCCATTGCAAACAAATTCCATGTTGTCACCCCATCTCAGGTACTTTGCAGCACGAGATGGGCTGTTGCCAGCATATTTTATTTGAAACGCTGTGAGTTAAAGGCTCCACAGAGGAAATCAAAGTGACTCTATTGCATTACATTCCTCGATGCCACCTCGGCTCGTTTGTGTCCGACAGAGCTGGAACGTCTGCGTCGAACGCGAACGCCGGTGTCGGCGCTGCCCCAAGTGCCTCGTCTCCACCACATTAACCTGCATTAGCAAATCAACCCCAAGCACCATTTACTGCACTCTGGTTTTTCCTAAGAGACCAGATCAGCACCCAATCCCATTTATTTTGGCTCCTTCTGGCCACAGATGTCATTTCAGGTAAGAGCGCGCATCTCAGCAACACAAGAGTGCAAAGGAACAGCATTTTTGGTCACTACTGAATCCCACTGGACTTGGTGAGCTCAGATTTTCTTTCTTGCCTTCTCACAGCTGGCTTGAGCAGTACAGAAAAACTAAGTGGGACAGAAGGTCAAAATGATGCCATTTGTACCACAGAGTGATGAGCAAAGATGGGACTACGGGGTTTGGAAGTGAGACTCTGACTCCTGTGTAGTTTTACCTGAAATGGGAGGCAGCAGTGCTTTGTCTCCCACACAGAAGCCATGGAAGGTCAGGTCTGTGATGGGGTAGCTACAGGGGACCCTTGTGTCGCTAGAGGACACAAAATAGAGGTGTGGACTCAAGAACACACAGCGAGGTTTGATTTTAGAGAGGTAGGAAAGTTTTTATTTCAGGGTTTTGCACCTCTTTATAAGGTGTTCTGGTACAGGTCAACATGATTGGCCAAAGGAACCACCCCTCTGGTCTCTTTGGTGGAACAAGAGAAAAGCACATTCAGAACATTTGTGTGACATTGTTTTGAGAACCATAACCTATTTACAAAAAAATATTCCTGAAAGAGAATGTTCCCAAAAGATTTTCCTATGGCAACAGATCAGCCACTGTCAGTCTGAAAAATTCTCTCAGGTTCAGAAAATCGTGTCCATGTAATGGACTCGCCTCTCCTCCCATCTCCTGCAGTCTGTCCTGCCTAGGTTTTCTTCAGCAAAGCCTCCTTTGTGCATGGGCCCTCTACTCAGCCATGGTCCTGCATGCAATGCTCAAAACTGCATCCCAAGCCTTCCAAGTTTTGGATTTTCATTCAGGCTCTGTCCTTGACTCTGTCAGGTGCTTAAGTACATGATTTGTTAGACAGACTTGTATCGTGCTCAAAAAATGCGCTTAACCATAATTTTGGCATGAGAGCTGAGCTGAATTGGGGTCATTTTGCAGGAAGTCTGCCTCTGAGATCATTGTCACAATGTTTTAAAGTTGGAGACTGTGCAACTATTATCCTTTATTGCCTGTTTTATGCCAAAGTCTCTCTTTCTTTTTACATTCCTCTTAAAAGCAAAGCTATTTTGGAGCATTTAATATTATTTAATCTCTTTACTCTGGCAGCATAGAAATTACAGGACCATTACAATGGTCTTGTGTGAGTGTACGCTTTATTGATGTATATGCTGACCTAATATCAAATTGATTTTACTCAGCTTTTCTGCTGACCATGGAAAAATGCAAATTGGGTATTATATTTGCACACTAATTTTATTGGGCCCCTGTGTCTTCATAAAAAGATAAAGTTTGGACTAATAAAAATAAAACATTTCTGGGGCTAATATAGGCAAATGTTTATGTAGGCAGGTAACAAATTGGTTTGTCATTTAGGGGAACATAAAGAGCACTAAAATCATCTTTAGGCAAAACAGATTGGTGGCTTTTGCTTAGCTTTTAGCTTTCATTTGCAAAATCAATTTAATGTAGCACAGTGTCTCAAAGAAGGGGTGACACAGGATTAAGACATTAATTGTATTCCTCCTCCATAACTCCCCCTTATTCAGAGGCCCTGGGATTTGGGTTTTCTCTTGTTCAAAGCAAATTAAATATATTTCAGCAGAAAACGGGAAAAAGGAACATTTAGGCTTTTGCCATGTGTCCCATCTTATTGGGACAAACAGGTAGGAAAGTGGGACTCCGTGTTGTGAAGGCAGATGCTGGCAGAGTTATCAACACCTGTCAGTGCCACCAGGAATCTGAGAGCGTGGTACCTGCATGATGCTCTTTCTGGATATGCCTTTGTTCCTCCCTCCTCTTCCCTCTCAGCCCCTGCAACAATGCCTTGTGCATCCCTAACTGCCTGGAGCCCTGCTGGAATGCAGCTGAGTGAACTTCCATGGCAGTTTAAGCAGACAGGTGTATATCAGCAGCCTAACTTCTTTTTATTGGAAGGAATTGGCCTATTTACATCCCAGAGCAGGCACTATTTCTACCCAGCTCTTGGTTTTCATCCCCTCCTTCCCCTTTTCTTCCTCAGTTGCAGGGTGTTTTGGAGGGGTTCCATGTGGTGGGAGGTTACATAAACAGTTTTGATGTTAATACTTGACTGCATTTTCAATGTAATAGCCCAGCAAAGGGATCTGACTGTGAAGCAAAAGGCCAGAAATATCTCCTGGTAAAATTATGCTGAAGCACAGATTGAACGACACTGCAGAGCTATTTGCAAAATCAGAAATGGCAAATGACTACAGAGCAAGAGCCCCCTTACCTCCCAGTCCCATTTGCTTGTTTTTAATCTTCATTACATCTTGTAAGCAACCATTTTTCCATTTGGGCTTTCTGATACTGGCAGCTCACTACGCTTTTGAGGGAGGAAAATTAACTGCACGTAGAACCAGTCATGATACACTCACATCTTTCCTCCCTCCTCATCTCCACTGGAAAAACACCTCCAAAAAAACACTCCTAAAAACCTGAGGTTTTGTTTTTAAATTATACATATGCATTTGAACATTGGAACATACAGTCCTATGAATAAGAATAGAAATCTGGAATATGAACAGCACATTATTCGTCCTCAAACGGCCAAGGTGATGACAACTCACAATTAAGGATGCAGACAGTAGCATTTAATGTCACCTACCTGCATCACTGTCATATCATAACAGTTTAGCAGGCAGGTCCCCAGCCTGCTTTTTTTTTTCTCTCTTCTGCTTTGCTATTTATAAAGTCAGGTTGGAGTGTAGATCAACCCCTTGCCCTCCAGAGACCGGAGGCACGCAGTAAATTATGGGAAGGCTAAGTGGTACATCAAATGTGTCTCCTCAAAGCTATACATCATCTTGTTAAATTTGATGTCTAATCCCAGAACCCCAGAAATCATTCCCAAAATCCCAGAAAAAGCTTGTGTCCTTCAGATGATATAGAACAAGAAAGTAAAGTTTACCTGCAGAGAAAAAAAACAAAACAAAACAAAACAAAAAAACCCCAAACCACCAAGACAAAACTATTCTAGACTAAGTCTTCATTTTACTTGAGTGTCTTTCAATGCCACTTCCTTAAATGCCACTGACTCAGAACTCACCCATCTATATTTGAATACATTAACTCTGATCTACAGTACTCTTTTTTTCCCTTGCAACGGTCGACAATAAATTCCAAACTGAACAAACCAAAGGATATCCTATTTATCTCTCTCTAAAAATCTTACATCAGATAGAAATGCAGTATCTTACATATGCAGCAGCACTTCTCCAGTCATCACCAGTGACAGCAATAATGATCTTCAGCCATTCCACAGGGTTCTCTTAACTGAGCTCCACAGCCCCTCATCAGTGAAGAGGAGATGGAAACACTCAGGAGCTGCCTGCTGCCCCAGAGGAAGAAGACCTCTTCCTTTGGGAAGGAATCAATACTAACTGAAATCTTTCTTGCTCTCTCTGTTCAGGGCTAGCATCCCTCTAGAATTCTCACCATCCCAGGAGCCTTCACCTTTTACAAAGGGATAGAACTAAAACATGCAAGACATTTTCACCTGAAATACTACATTATATGGGTACTTTTTCAGATTGTCTTTAAAATCCAGGCATTCAAAAGATGATGCTAGGACCTGTTAAAAAGCAATTCTCTATCAGCTGTCTCCAGCGGAGAGGGCTACAGCTGTGTTTGTTTGCTGCAAGTATGCATGGACTTAAAGATAAGAGAATAATTTATGTCAGAATTTCAGCCAAGGTAGAAAAGAGGGAATTACCACCCCCTCACAGAGTACCCCAGAAGTTACAGGAGCAGCCAGGACACCTTTGATCTGCTTTGCTGGGGTTTTTTTCCAGTTTTGCTGTGGCTTTGCCTGCGATTAACTTTAGTACACAGGCTTTCCTATATAAAAACTGAGCAAAACCATGTACACTTCAGAAGAGAAATGAGAGTCCCATTACCGCTATTCTCAAAACTTCTTTGAGATGCACAACCACATCGTTGTGCTAACCATGGATTTTTTTCCAAGGAAGGCAGTGCTGCAAATGATGTTTATAGCTGCCATGAGATGCAGCTCCAGAATCTGTGAGTCCAGCATCTCTAACTTCTCAAGGCCAATGGATAAAAAAACAGGGAAGGAATAAGCTGCAACAGAGCATGCAAAAGTAAGGGAAGATGTTTCTGGGAAGCTGTGACTAGAAAACTTCCACTCACTGGGTCTAGTCTCATATTGTTCACTTAAGAAACAGGCAAAAAGTATAACAGGAGGAGAATTAGGAAAAAAAAAAGTTGGAGTGGCATGTAATAGTGGACAAAGCTGGAGACCTACTCGTGTCTCTCTCTGTGATGTAAAAAAAAAAAGCAACCAAAGTTTCAGCCTGCTGGGCTAAAGTCTCAAACCAGGGGGAGCAGTGAAGCAACACAGCCAACACTGTCACCGATTAATCTCCTGTGTCCCACCTTTTTGACACTGACCTGAACAACATGAACCCTTCTCTTTCTTATTCTTCCTAAACATCCAGTGAAAAGAAGTGGGGACATGATCAATTACAGGACACAGGAGATGATTATTTTTCTGATTTATGTGTTGCATCACATCGTCCCTGGATAGAAGGACAAGGAGTGACAGGGTTAAGAGGAAAAAAAAAATCCTTCAATGTACAAAACCTTGAAAGCAGTGATCCCAAGCAAGATGTGCAGAGTGTTCTGTAAGAGGTTTTGGCCCTTGCTGAACTATGACTGTGAGCTCTTCAGTGGCTGAGCTAGCAGTCAATAAAAACCAACCTGCTGAAATGAGATTCATGAAGAGCAATGCTCATCAGAACCTGGCGCTGACCTCTCTGGGAAGCACCAGCACTGCCTGGAGAGAGGCTTGAGCCCACAGCAAGAAATAGACATCAGTGAATTGTTTTTCTTTTCATATTCATTGCTTGCCTGAAATCAGAATTCAGCCCTGAACACACAGCACCGAAACTTAAAATGCTCAGTCGAGGGTCTTACACACCAAATTCAAATGTTGAAATGCTTCAGCAAGGTGAGGGATGCAGACTACCCTCAGGTCTGAAGTACACACACCCCTAAGGCAGCCAGGAGCGAATTCTTCTTTACTGTAATGCTAGGCTTCAAATCAGGGTGAGAAACCTGTTCTTAATGTAAGCAGGATGGCAAAGATGGGGTGGAAAAGGCCCCCTTTTCACAGTCCCCTGCTTTTGTTCATTTATTCTTGGAAGATTTTAATCACAGGGACATGATGTCAGGGAGTCTGTGGCTTGGTAGCAGCCAGCAGCCCTAAATCAGCTTTGCAGGGTGCACTCCATTCAGTGGCAGCTGACTCCAGCACCAGCAAGTGCCACTGACACGACCTCAGACAGAAGTGCACTAAGAATATTGGACCTACATCATAAATCCCAGAGTCTGGCAGGACAAAGTCCTGTCTCACCCTCGTCCTTTCCTCCAACAGAAAGTGGGGAGATGCATGCCTGGAGGCGGGATGCTTTCCATTCTCGTTATGGGCCAACAATTAAGCAAGCTGCCATTCTTATTCAGATGCTGCTTATGACATTTTCCCCTCTGTTGCAAAAACAATTATCGCAAAGATGTTTAAATTCCACCTGGAAGAATAAAACCTTCTCCTTCCCCAGCCAACCTGCCTTCTCAGTCCCCTGCCTCGCCACAAACTGAGAACAGCTCCTCTCACAGACGTGATACCTCTCAAAGCTCCCTGTAAGCACCACATCAGCTTCATGTGCAGGCAAGTGTCGGCCGATCCTAATTGTCCTTTTTGTCCCATCATTAGCTAGCAATAAATTCCAGAGGCGCAGTCAATCAATACAGCACGGGGCATAAGGGAAAACACATTTTGTTGCCTGCACTAGACACACACCGGAAGGCTGTGAGAGCTTTGTAAAACCTATCTAGTCAGCAAACTGTTAAAACCAATTTATACACGCTCACACTCTCTCTCTCAAGGCAATAAGCCTATGGAGAATTTTAATTAAAGTCAAAGGAGCCTTTAAAAGTGGAGGGGGAGAAATCTAGCACAGCGAGAAATAAATTAATAAAAACATGCTCCAAGTTGAAGCTCAAGGGGATCACTCTCAGTCATCATTTATTTAAAGGATGGGACACGTCAAAGATAGGAATGTCAAGTGGGAGATGCTGTGAAGCAGCAGAGGACAGAAAAGGGGCTGACGAACTGCATGCCACAGCTTCTGTAGCAGATCATTTTTTGTCACGTTGGTTATACTTGTGGCTGGCCACCTGCTGCTTGATATTCACTAGCTCGCAAAGTTAGGCACTGAAATATCTGTATTCCCTTTCACAGTTGATCTGGGAAGGACCTTGTAGCTCATCTAGACCGTTCTTATCTGGTCAGCACCCAATTCCTGTAGAAAATTATTCCTTTCTCTCAAACTGAGGGAATTTTTCTTGATATTTAGCCAGCAGTTCCTTTTGCTGAATTTCATTCTATTTGTCACTAGCTTCTTCCCTTGGTGTTTATATCCTCTTAAAATTACTTAATTTTTATGCATTTTTCTAGGTTTGCTTGGGCCACGGACTACTCCAGAGGAGCTTCTACACAAAGGCAAACCACAGATCTGTTCAATTCTCATGTTCCAGAGCTCAGAGAAGAGCTGGCATCCTGCTCTTCACCTGCCATTTTTGCAGCCACCAAATCATATCCTGTAGCCTTTTCCATAGCACAGGGAAGAGATTTCTTTGCTCGGGGCCAGTTGCAAACAGCAGTGCCACATTTCTTAACATTAACAACTCCCAGTATCAGCTGCTGGAGCAACTTCTCATCACCTCTGCCTGCCTTATAACAGCTCAGTGGAGTGTGAGATGCTTGTGTGGGTCAGTGTCCTCAGCAGCCTCCTGGCTACCAGCCTGTGGCCAAGAGAATATAATGCTTCCAGTTGAGGCTGTTTCAAAACATCCCCAGCATCAGATGCAAATTAATCACCCATAATAAATCATGTGATTGTGCTGGAAACCCATCCACTCTTGGCCTTCAACAAGAATTATGGACATTCAATGCTGACTGCCTATCCTGACACTCATTATCTTATTTAGAGAGTCTTGTGCTGTCTATTTTGCTGCTAGATCCCTTGGTGGAAACAAAAGCTTCATGGATTAATAAGCCCCCCCATTAGTTTCCATGTAAAAGCATGGGAATACAACTAATTTCCAATGTAGAACAAAAATTCCTATTATTCAAAACATTAGTAAATATATTTGATAGTCAATGTAAATTGAATTATATTTTGCCCTTTCCCATAAAACAAACCAAAACACCCTTTTCATTGAAAGAGGGTTAGAAAGGTTAAAAAAAATTGAAGAAAGTCAAAGTCATTATATTCCAATCAAACTTGATAAATATGTAAATTACAGCAACTAAACAGTTGTCTTTGACAAATGGCTTCCACGTAATGGATTTTTCATAGTAATGAGGCTACAGTGCAATTGTTTCTTTAAAGCCTTATATTTCTCATTAATAAAAAGTGTGAGTCAGGGTGCACAATGGGCATATGTACCAAAAAATAAAAGTTAAGAAGCAAAAAAAATTACCGACAGTAGTTGACATGACAGAGGGATGCCTGAGACGGTGCCATTGCTACCATCATCACTGACACTTTGTTGATTACTTCTTAATTAAGTAGCGTGAACTCGAGGAGCTACTCAGCGCCAAAAGAAAGCTCAGGACTTTGCCACATGCAATTCATTTGGGGTTAGTTTGTCCATCCAGACCATCAAAGGTTCCAGCTGCATGTGCTACACAGGCCCTACAGCACCTATGGCAAAACAAGCAAGAAAATCACTTCAGTAACTCCCCTGGGCACCAGTATCTTCCTGCCTCGTTGAGTCCACTGGCATTTCAACCATCCCAGCACCTGTGCATCTCCCTACCTTTCTAATGTAGCTTGAACACTACTCCAAAGAAAAAGATTCATGGAAGAAGATGACCCTGGATTATGCAGGACTGCTTTCAGCTGCCTCATCATTGTCCTCAGAGCACCCTGGTATTCAGCAACGCATGTCTTAGCTTCTTACTCTTGATTTCTGTTCACTTGATGCATTTTGGAATGACAGAAGGGCAGTGTCAAAGGTGGTTTGAGCCTGAAACAGCTTCCTCACTTAAAGGGGCAATGATTGCAGAGAAAACATCTCCAGAATCACAGAGAATCCCTTGCCATGCACCCAGCTTCAGCAGGACCAGAGCACTCAGGTCCCCCTCAGTACAGGCTGCTGGCAACCAAGCAGGCAACTGCTGCCACCCCTGAGCCGGCTTTTCTATCAGCACGTTCCAAGGCCTACAGCTGGAATGGAATGGAATTTCTTGCCTTTTCCAAAGGCATTTCCTCTGCTGACATCGTGACACCTCTGCAGAAGCAGCGCTGTTTCCCCACCCCCACTCCCATCCTGATTTAAACAGATAAAACAGACTAATTAAAGAGGGAATGGAAAAGATTAATTCATTTTTCCAAGTTCCACAATTCCCCTATCCTGTGAACTATCCCATATCATCCTGGTGCTAACAGGGCTCCATTTACATATTCTGTATGGTGCAAAAATTCCTGAGCAAGCATAGGGAGAATATCAACATGCATGTCTACATCATTTAATACAACTTTGGCTGCTCAGCCCTTCCTGTTTGAGGGAGGACTGCATGCACATCCCCCTCACTATAAGAAGTTCTGCCACCTGGCATTTGAATAACTGAATTTATATTTACTCCCAAACACTCTCTGTGCACCCAAGGGTCAGCCAATACAGGGTGGTGGTGGATCAAAGACTCTAATGCAGATTTTAAGTTATTTAAAGTAAAAACAAACCTTCTCACCCCAATCTGTTGAAAGTAAATAAGGGTGAAGAAGGGAAAACACAGCCAGGGGGAATGTCAGTGGGAAACAAGGACAGAGGAGGTGGAGGAGAGGACTGTTTATAAGTCTTCTCATAAGCCTATAAACCCTGGCTATATCTCTGCATGCATGCATTTCTTTTGCTGATACAGGATGCATACTCCATGTAATGCTATTCTTGTGAGCCAAGAAAATCTGCATGTAATACAGCAGGAGAATGCTAATGACCTTCAGCTGAGCTGGAATCCAGCACTACTTCCCTTTATCAAAGGTAGGCTTCAGAGCCAACAGCCAACCTTGGGGATCCTCATGGAGCTGCAAATCAGTGAATACAACATGACCACACACATCCCAGTTTGTGCTAAGTGTCCCCCAGTTGTACAGGAGCTGGCAATTCCTCCCAAATATCCCTCAGGCTATAGAAAAGGTATTTTTTAGGCAGCACTTTGTCAATAAGAGAAAAGCAATTTCAAGCCCATTCAAATGATAAATCCTTGAAGCAATGTGGGTTAACCAGCTCATCCAGCACAGACCACTGAGTAGTTGGCACAACTACCAGCAAAACATCTGCAGCCCAGCTCCCCACACCTCCCTGGCCCCATCAGGCTGGGAGGACACTCCTTGGTCTAACCCAGACCTCTGATGAAAGCACTGTGTTACCCAACTGTTCTCCATACTGCTCTCCAGTCAAAAATATTTGAGAGATTTGGAGCTTTTTCAGATTAAATAAAAATTGAGATGCTTCAGACAAGTGAGAAAACAAGACATAACCCTGCTGTCTTTAGGAGCATGTGACACAAAAGCTCGATTCGAGTGAAAAGCTAAGTCAGTGCTCGCACCATCTTCTTGGTTCATGAACTGATTTAGAAGAAACAGAGAACAGATTAGTCTTAATTTGCTTTATCTTTGCATTCCCAATCTATTGATTATAATAATTGTAGAAGCTATCTTCCCATTAGCCACAGCTATTGCCATACAGAGCACATGCAAAATCCAGGGTGGATTTAAGTGGTTTTGTTTCCACAGTGTAGCCCTGCACATTTCCAAGGCACAGAAAGAAAAAAGAGAGCTTCCATGCCATTAAATTCAAGCAGATTTTTCTCATCATTGCAGAATTTAAGCTTTCAAACCAGACATGTCCACAATGATGATATTTAGGACTGAACCCTGGAGAGGCTTTTCAGAAGTTGTCAGAATTGAGTCCAGACCACTGTCCTAGTTTTGAGAAAGCTTCTAAAATGATGGAAAACTTTCTGAAGGTCATTGTCCTCTATCAAACACATAATGTAGCACTGTCTGAATATGAGGAGAAAAGTCAAAAATCCTGTGTTCTTTCTGTTGCTCTTCCACCGAACTGATGAGTAACCTTTCAAAAGACATTCAGGAATAAATCCGCAAACAGATTTAGCCACTAAAGTGGCCTAAATCCCATTTAAGTCCATAGTTTAGATCTTCAAAAACTGCATTCAGCTGTCACCTAGCTCAGGAGATGTCAGTATCCATAGGCAACCAGAGTTCTTCCTTTGGCCAAGTCTCCCAGAAATCCATATACCTCTGCTTCTCCTGCTAGTTTTAATCGATATTTCCAAATTGTACCTAAGGGAAGAGCACCACAAAAATCAGAGGTAAAAAAATAGTGGCAACAATCTCTGAGTTTTCAGTGCTTATATGCTAAGACTTGCCCAGCATCAGGAAAGTCTCCAGGCAAAACCCCTTCTTCAGGCTGAAGACACTTGAAACCACATTTGCGCTTCCAGTAGTATCCTAAACACATTAGACTGGAGAAATTTTTTTCCCTTTTTAAAGTCCATAGCATTAAATAGCACATGAACCAGAATTCTGGTTTCCCTCTTTCCACACTGACACCCTGAACAGAAGATTACAAGATCCTGATTGCTCTTGCTCAACAGCTAATCCAGTGAATAATGACTTAGCTGACAAAGAAAAGTAGCTTCAGCATGGAGATATAAGCCCCTCTTCCCGTCCCCAAAGCCTGAAGACTGGGATTGTCTGAAGGCTCAAATTCAGAACACATTTTGGAAAACTTAAAATTACAGGAGGTGGGTTAAAATATTGTTTCCCTATCCCAGCTCTCCTCTGACTTGTCTGTGTAACTCCAGGAGGGAGGCCAGAGTGAGAGGACCCTCCCAGTGCTGACAGAAGATGTGAACTGAAACCAGGGACAGAGTCCAAGGACTGTCCTTGAGCACCCTCTACTTGACTGCCTTGAGTTAACTGGGTTTTTTTAAACCTTATTTTGGGCTTTTTCTGGGAGCTGCTGACAGATGACTGCTGAAAAACTGATGGTTATTTTAAGCAGAAGATCAGGTACCCCCCAAACTGAGAGTGGTGAGGCACACATTGCCCAGAGAAGCTGTGGATGCCCCATCCCTGGAACTGTTCAAGGGCAGGGCTCTGAGCAACCTCATGCAGTGGAAGCTGACTCTGCCCATGGCAAGGGGCTGGAATGAGATAATCTTAAAGGTCTTTATGGTCTGGTCCAACCCAGACCATTCTATGAAGAAAATTGCTATAGGAATTATATATAACTGGCCTCGATCTTTTGATGTCTGTTTTCACACCTTTCACTTTATTTTCCTCCATTTTGAAAGCACTAGTAACAGTTATTTTGTTTTATACATTACTTTTAGATCCTTGAATCAAACAAAACCTTGACATCTCCTTGCATTTATTACTAAAGCCAAATTATGACTTTTTCTTCTCTTCCCTGCAAAACAATCTGGAAAATGCTTTCCCAAAATCTGCACCTTGATCATGCAGTATTTTATCTACAAAAATGCAGCTCTCAGGTTTTTAGGGTGTTTGTTTCTTTTTCTTGAATGGATAGAAGACATCAGAAGAGGGAGAAAAAAAACTATCTTAAAACAAACCACCAACAAAGCTTTCCTGGGAATTTTTTTTGTTATATTCCTTTCCTACTCCTCTAGCTGTGGGTCACATATATAAGTGGCCTTTCATGGCAACATCCAAGATGATACCAATATAAATCAACAGTAGATATATTTTAGTTCCATTTTTAATATTCTATTCATTTTTTTTAATAGAAAAAGAGAATCTGAGCTGCATATAAATGTACCTCATGTTTACTATTAAACATGAATTAAATCTGAGTAGCTTGGCATATCTCTATAATAAAAAAGGCACTATTAATAAGATTTCATTAAATGGAGAGCTAATGTGTAACAGCCTTATATCAGATATGTGAAAACAGAGTTTCATAACAAGGTTGGGAAAAGTATTATCAAGGACCTAAGTAGAAAATCTGTCTTTCTCGATACTGGAGGAATTTATATTTGAAGAGTGTTCTTTCCTATTGAGATCTTCATTGACTTGTACAAAAATACCGCTTTTAATCTCAAATCCCCACTGGCATTTTCATATAAGCACTGAAAATGCTATTGGGCTTTAGAGATTTAATTTAATGAAAGAAAAGTATTTCTATTAAAGTGTGTAATTTTTTTTAATTTTTTTTTTTTTATTTTTAAACACAACATCTTCTGAGGAGCCAGGGAAACAGGATTATTTTGAGCTCTGAAAAACTGACTAACCTGTGCCCTTGCGGAACTCCTACTTCACAGAGGAAGCTTAACAGTTGTAGCAAAGCCTGTAGGTGCACATGAAAAGGGACCCCACTGTCCCAAGTCATCCACACTGAGAATGCCAAGCCTGGAAAAGGCAGCAGAAAGAGAGGAAAAAAATGTCCCCATGCAGTCAGGTTGTTTGTGCTAAACTGCTGCATCATTAAGCTCCATTCTGAAATGTCAAAGATAGGAAAAACTCACCAAATAGCTACTAAATCTTCTGCATTAATAGACTGATCCTCTCATCTGTTCATGCCAAAAAGTATTAGGTCTGGCTGGGTAGGTAACAAATTCACTGTTGGGGTAAATGAAAGCCACTCCATCAACTGGGGCAGAACTGCACCCATTGGCTCCTGTGATGGGATAGGCTGAATTGTGCCATCTAAGACTGCCTCCCTACTAATTCTCACAGCACTGCTTTTGGGAGGCTAAAAACCTTCGTTTTATCTTGGATCACCGATGTCTTTCATGTATGAATATTCATTACAAATATAAATTCCTTTTCATATTGAGAAGGCAAGTGCACTTGACACCAGGAGGCCTCTCAACAGGACACTGCCAGGGCTGACAAGCTCAACAGCAGTTGTTCTATTTGTGTGCAGAGCCTGCACAAAGTTAAATTTCCTCAATCTAAAAAAAAAAAAAGGCTTTTTTGAATTAGGAACCAAGCTGATCACAGAGTTACAGCAATGCAAACCTTACAAGTAATCTACTACAAACAACAGCTGGGCCCAGGAGTTATATGAAAAATACTGTGACAGCAGAAGAGGGTAGAGTAGATATAAATACCTGACTTCTCATGGGATCTCCTACTTATCTCATATTTGGACAGCCAGCTCTGCAGGCTGCTTGTTTCTGCAAGGAGGTGCAGATAACAGAGTACCCAGACACCACCACAAACATGAAAAAGGTGAGACAACCTCAGTGGAAAGAGTCTGAAGGTCTGTGATGAAGCACTGGTTCCTCATAACCAGTGGATGGGGTTGCTGTAGGTTTCACTAGACCAAACAAGAGCCTGCTAAATCTCACAGCTCCCTTTCCCAGGTTTAGCTGCCCATGCTGTCTCTTCAACATCCTCAGCCCTTTCAGGTAAGTAGTATTCCTCCCAAGCATGAAATTGTGGAGAAAAAGATAATTGTGCCATTGACCTCAATAGATCCACGATTCCCCTGTGTGCTCAGCCAGTACAGCCATGAGTATTCCACTATTGGAGTGTCTGTGACTATCAAAGGAAAGCCAAAGTTCGGATTCCACATAGCTTCTTGCATCAAGTTTGTGATCAGTGCCAAAGGACTTTGTGCTTCATTTCACAAGGTTAAAAAGTCAAATATGACAAATCTGGGAATATGGGCAATCACCTGAAGTAGCTGGAAAAGTAAATGCACCAGAGTCACAGATGGAACACAAAATTAATTTTCATTTAAATCTAATTAAAACAGTGGTCAAAGATCATCCTTGAATCTTTATTAAAACAAACATATTGTTTGGTGAATATTTGGATAGCTACACATCTGAGCTTGACATGCAACTATATTGGCTTATATTGGCAACTCTAATTGGCTCCATTTGTTTTTTATTGTGAGTAGCATGATGGACCACCTTCTGATTTCATTTTTTGCTCTTGAAATGCTCCCATGTGGGTGCACAGCTCTAGTGCAAAGATATACACAGCACTGATGCTTGGATTAACAAGCATCCAGAAGTTCCCATTTCTACTCAAGTATTCACCCAAAGTTTGGAAATATTTACTATGCAACAGACTCCTTTTTGGTTTTGCATGAAAGCAATCAATATTATTAAATCATTTTTACAGTGGCTGTATTGTTTCCTCACCAAAGAAACAGGAGATGCAGCGGCGTGCATAAAACCACAGTCCTGCCTCAGAGGCTATCACAAAAGTGGCAGATAAGTTCCTTTCTTCCACAACCTAAGCACAAACAGCAGAATCAAACCCTGATTTGATGGCACATCATCTGGATAATACAAAGGTCGATCTAGTCTGATTGTTTATTTTAAAACATCTGTCGATTTTTTTCAACCAGAAGCCAACCTGTCTCCCTAGACCAGTTTACCCAGCTTCAGATCCAGAGCAGCTCTGAGAGGCGCCGATGCCTCGTCATGAGCAGTCTCCAACTTTGGACACAAGTGCAAACTTTACAAGTGACCTCTGTCACCTCAGAAAACCAAATAAAATCCCACTGCTGCTGATAAAAAAAACCTTCTGGGAAAGGCTCAAGCCACGAGGGACCATCCTTCAGCCAGCATAAATCATTGCTGCTCCGCTGGAACTGGGACTACTTGCCTCAGCTAAGGAATGGCCCCAAGTCACTGGCTCATCTCTAATGGCACTGCCAGGGGACAAGGTGGGTGGAAAGGAGAAAACAAGCAGGGAGAAAAGGTTGATTTAGAGGAGCAGACAGTGTTTTGTTGTGTTTTGGTTTTTTTAAGAAGCTGGCGCTGTTAATAGAAATCCTTCCTCTTCCACTGCATTCTTATGCAAAGCTCAGATCTGAAGGTTACCTGCTTCCCCAATGACTTGAAATGGAATTTTTTGTAAAGTAATCTTTTCAATCTGTCTCTTCCTGTATTTACAGAGTATAAAAGCAACCATAAAATACCACCTTTTTTAAGCAAATCTAATCTGCCCTCCCAGTAATACCAGGCCACATGATGATTATCTCATTTTCTCTTTGACAAATGTGGACTTATTGGCTGGTGATTGTCAAAAAAATGCATGTNGGTGACCTGTTCTGCAGAGTCAGTGACACAGAGCAGCCTGTCATTTTCTCTGCACTGTTTATGGCTCTTCCAATCCTCTTTTCCACTTCAGTTTCAGACAAGGAAAGAGGTAAAAAAGGACAAGATAAGTAAAGAAAACTACTTCTGCATGAAGGGCAAAAAAAAAAATCAAGCTCTTAACAAAAGGAAAGCAGTGAAATAGCCTGGTTTTGGACAACTTGTTTGGGGTAATCAAGACCTCTGTAAAGAGACAAGGTCAAAGGTTTCTAGGGAGGAAGTTTCGCTTGGTTTTCTGTGAATGGAGACAGGCTGTAACTGAAGCTCAACAAATGCAGAATGCAAACAGTAAAGAGGAGAGGAGAAAAATAAGCATCTATTCCAGACTCCCAGCTATGGGGGACTGGGAGAGGAAGAACCAGCCCTTAGAAAATCCAGAGCGTTGCTAAATTCAGCAAGAAATAACAAGCAGCCAAAATGAAGCAGGGGCAGCCTCAGTGGGAATGCTACTTCTGCAGCAGATGTGAGCTGCTGGAGTGCCAGCAGAGTGACACTCAGCTTGAGCAGGGACACACCGATGTGACCACTGCAAGGCACAACAAAACTCTTTCCATGAAGTTTCACTGCCTGACTGAGCAACTCCCAGCCATATCTGGGTCAGGCACAGCAACTCAGATCCTAAACTCAAAGGAGAACTCTCCTCTCCCATTCGAGGTAGAAACCTTGAATCCCTTTCCTGAGCTGACAATGGCAAGGTTTGTACCTCAGGCCCAGCAGTCAGGCTGCACAGAGCCAAGCTGGTGGGAGAGTTCCTTTGCCAGCAGCAGCAACAAATGTTGCATGGAAAAAAAAAAGTAAGAAAAGGTCACTCATAGCCTCAGGCAGAGGAATGGAGAGTTCCTCTGGCTCCCTGGAAAAGCACAGGAGACAAAGCCTGACAAAAGAAGTATTGAGGCTGCTGGGAAGAGATTAGGCAGGAACACATCCATGAGGATATTCAAAAAAGCTCTGTCCTTTTTGAATCCACGGGATTTAGACGATAAGGAGGAATCAGGGGCCTAACTGCCTTCCTGTACCTTGGATTTCAACCAGGATTCATCCCACCTGGCTTAAAGTATTTAAGCAATGAGCCAAGCACCTCCAGAGAGCAAAGCATTAGTGGGACCAGGCTTCCAGTCCTCTTGCACTGACTGCAAGGGGAGCATGGAGCCTCCAGCGTGGGCAGCTCAGACAAGTGCTCATATTTAGTTATCACTAAATTCTGCAGTTTGGTCCCTCCCTGTTTCTCCCCCGGTGAAATAAAGGTCAGCCCTCTCCTATCACAAGCACATCCATACTTACCACAGGCAAATCTCGGTGTGAAAGCTGCACCCTGCTTCTGCTTCACACAGGAGTTCTACAGCTGAGGGGTCTGAGAAAAAGCTCAGTTCTGAGATACAGTTCTGTCTGTAGTTCTGTCAGGAGTGACAGCCTATGTTCTATTCCATGACTGCCTAATCCAAGTCAGGACCTGGGAACACTCTGTGTTGGGAGAAAAGGAAGCAAGAGCCTTGTCTTTGTGGTGTGGAGAGCATAGAAATGGGGGGAAACTACAGAAGCTGGACCTGCTTAGGTCCAGTGGCCATATTAAAGAGCCCCCATCACAGTTATTACACTTTATTCCTACACACTTTCATTTTCTAGTATTATGGGACACACTCCAAAGGCATATTTGCATTGCCAAGGTGTTACCAAAGTGAAGTGAAAGAGCTTAAAGCTTCTTTTATAGACAATGCATCTATTCATGGTAGATAAAGGGATTAAAGATCCTACTAAAATCCATTAGAATCGGGAGTAATACTGCCACATATAGTTTTATTTTGCACTTTTATTATACCTTTCCTCACAGGATCTTAGAGCACTTGTCAAATGAGAAATTAGGCTCTGCTACTTTAGCAGCATAAAATAAAATAAAAACTGTGCTTTCAGATAGAGAGGACAGCTCCATTGACAGCTGAAGGTCACACAGGAATAGAGCCTGGCTTGTGGGTTTCTGCTCTAAAGCCCATTCTCTTTTTCAATTAAAGGGATGACAGTGCCACATACACACAGTACTTGGGGTAAACATTTGTCTGAGTTCCTCATCTCCTCCTACCATTATCTGCACCATTTTTATTTGAATGCCTCATCTTTTTTTCCCAGAGTTTTCTGCAAAATTCAAATGAACCGTGAACAAGAGAATGAGAGGTTTATTGAGCCATAGCAGGCTAACACTACCCATGTTCCTGCATGCTTCGAATACTCAAGTGGCCCAGATGCTCTAACATTCAATTAATGAATTCCGGAGATTTGGGAAGGGGGTGGAGGGAGGAAAAAAAATTACGCAAGATGTTGGCTTTGCCATTGCATTATCCTAGGTGTCTCAGTCTGATGAAGGTTAATGAGGAGAGTTCAAATGCTAAGACATAATTAAACTGCAATAATTAAAGAAGCTGACACTGCTAGAAGCAGCAAACGGAAAAAAAGTAAGATTGTTTCCCTTTGAAAGAAAGCAGGATGTTATTGCTCTAAACACAACCTTAACTGGTTTATGAAATGGATCCCTGTATTCTGAAACTCGAGGCAAGCACTCATTAATTGGTATCATTACACATTCAGTGCTGCTTGCCTTGACTTTCCCAATGCCATTTGCCAGTTTTTGGATGGGCTCCTCAGCACAGAGAAGCCCTTTTGGCAAGGCTGGACTCTGCTCAGATGGACATGAGCTGGTCCTGGCTGGCACAGGACTGAGAGGGGTTCAGACATTCCCCAGATGAGCACATTAGGAAAACTGACAATGAAAACCTCTGTAAGACTGGCAATGCCCTGACCCATAATATTCTAGAAGTAGCCAGTGCAGGATGTACAACTGAAAGTTTGGAAAACTGGAATATTAAGATCCTAAAAGCTCTGGACATTTGGGTTCATTGGATATCCTTGCTTTAGACTGGCTGGTTCACACAGAGTGAAGCCGAAAGGAGAGGGAAAAAAAGAAAAGAAGCAACTTCTAATTTATTTTTCTAATTAACTTGCAGCTGCTAGTTAACATGCATCTTTTGTTAATGACATCAAAACTTCCCACTGTTCAGAAAATTTTACTGATTTACTGAACACTTAAGAATCACTCAGCACTGTCAACATGGCAGGCATTGCCATGGTAAACACCAGTTTGCCTGCTGTTGAAATCCAACTCTGCATTAATGGAAATAAGGGACACAAGAGGGTCTCTCCTTGCTGAATAAAGTTATGTTTAGATGAAAGGAAAGGAAAGGAAAGGAA